>CM037830.1:31335543-31935543 GCA_021234535.1 Stichopus chloronotus
TTATTTTTCTTTTTCTGAAAATTGCAATTCGTATTTAACCTTAGATTCGGTATATTTGAGATTTACCTTAAAATTTTTCTGGAATTCAAGTCAAATCTCCTTAAACTATCGTTGTGTTTCTTTTAAGACAGCCAATTTTATAAAGTAATAGAAATTCAAGTAGTTATGCCTATGTAACACCACGCATTTCCTATAACGCTATGTACTATTTTGAAATAGATATTACTACATAGATATGAACTTCCAAAACCTTCAAACGAAACATGCTATTGAGAAATTTTTTTTTTTTATTTCCTTCAGTGGCCAAGCGCTTTAATATTTTTCTTTTTGCCAATCGTTTACTTAACAATGCTTCCGTACTCCTGTCCATTTCAGTGACGTAGATATATTTACTATTCACTTTTTTTTTGAGAAGAGGTCAATGAGATGTTCATATATATATATATATATATATATATATATATATATATATATATATATATATATATATATATATATATATATATATATATATATATACATATATATATATATATATATATATATATATATGGCCCAAAGACAGGAGTTGGCTGATCTTCCTTATCTCCTCCCGGTGCTTCTCTGCCTCCAACAGGAATATGTCAATGATATCACGTATGTCATCATTACAACCAAAACTAGATTTGTGTTCTTCGATCGTATTTGATACGAAAGACCGTACCTTCATCCATTGATTGATTCTGTCATTGAATGAAGTATATTGTACAGCAATAATGATATTTATGCTGGTATGCGGTTAAATATAGAAATAATAATAGGGACGGTACTCGTTACTGACCGCACCATGGACAGAATTCTTTGAAAATTCTTGTTGTCATAGTCAAATCTGAAAGCAAATAAAGACAAAGCTGAAATGTGTTAATACATATACCTACGTTGATGACGATCTGAGAATTTCAAAATTAACTCTACGTTTGAAGGGGTATAGTGGGTGGTCTCATTTCTTTTACAAGGAGATGTTAAAAAAAGTTTGTATTATTTTCAGGTTCTTACTCCATATGCAGGAGAGTCCGGGTTCGAGTGGTTTGTTTACGGTTCGATTGCCTCGTTCAAACCCTCTTACAAATCGAGTCCCTATCGAAACTTTCATTTAGCTGGTTTGACAATCCATTACTTACACTATTCTAATTTCCATAAACATTGTCCTCATGAATAAATAAAATAATACGTTATGATTCTTGCATCATCCCAATTCGCTGATCCAAGGTTGGTTGTGGATTTTCGTGCAGAAGAATTAAAGAATAAAAAATAGTCCTTCCCTTATTCTCAGCCCCAGCCTCTAGTACGAAATATTAGAAGCGTCACTGTTCTAAATGTATACATACTTCCGTAATCCGTCATGACTTCTCGTTTGACCTCATTCATATGCCAGGTCCCCATAGAAAACAAAATTCTAACTATGGACCTGTTCGCGAGTCGCAATTTCTTGTCCCCTTCAAACAGATCTTGTGATATTCATTTATGACAAATGTTGTTTACACACTGCATCAAAGTAAAAAAATTCCCCCGATCTGATAAACTGAAAGTTTTGCCCCACCTCTTTTCGATTTTTCTGCAGCGGACAACTATGCCGCCAACCAAACCCTGCCAAGGGGATTAACGATTTGGTTCACCAAATTTATAATATTTTATGACACCTCTAGAGTATTTATGTCGTTAAATGGTACAACTAAGAGATTCTGTACATCATACATACCACTGAGCCAACAATGATAGGGTAATTAACGATCAAAGTGACTTTTTTTTAGTTAACGTATGAGTTCATTTTCTCACTTTTCTCTAAAATGTGCAATTTTGAATACGGGATCGTCAAAATTCCGCCGCCAATACTTACAATTAAGAAACAGCCATATAATAACATTACTTCATGCGCTGAGGTTTAAAGCCTTTTCGACTGCTTGTGCCATAGTCTAATACTGATCACACTTTGGGCTGGAAAACAAAATGTTCAAAGTTCATCCCACCCTTTGCGTCCATTCACGCGTAGCGTTCAACAATAATGACAATTTTGTGTTCAAAGAAAAAGGAGGGATGCTATAAACGGACATATAAAGCAAAATAGATCATTATGATAGGGAACCACGTGAAAATTAATGTTTAGCAATTACGTTACAACACCTTAAGATCAATGCACCTGTGGTATCGATTTATCCACTCACTGTCTCTACACATGCTTGAAACCAGCGAAACTGCCGCCATCAGAATGAAGAAGTTGGATCTGGATGATTTGATATTTGTGTTAGATTTAAATTTTTAATTGATATTCATCTCATCCCTTTTTATACAGAGAGAATTAGAAATAGCACTCCATCCATCTGATCAATTCTCGAAAAGTGACCCTTAAAGAGTAGCCCAACAGACTAACACTCTTTGCGGTACAACTGAAGATATGTGGGTCAATTATGAAGTACAACCAGTCAAATATATCAATATGTCAAGCACGATGCATTACCAACAACCTGTAAAAATAGTTTTTCAACAGTAGCTGTGTTTCCGTTAACTGTGAGCATAGTATGAGCAATAAAATTTACATCTATTTTAATTATACCCTGAACAAATATTTACTTTTTATTATTGGACTCTTCCATGAATCTCTGCTGCATACATATACAGTTTATTTCCATGACATCGATGCTCATTTGAGGCAGGTCATCTCTACATCACCATGATATGTCAGCTTTGCCAATAGTACATTGCTATATAAATACCGTACCTTTTAAAGGCAGGACACATTTTGAAAAAAATAACAAGTGCCGGGTACACGGTGACAATATAACTGAATGTAATCTCATCATATTTGGTTATCGTATCATATTAGCCAAGATAATTTTGTTGATGACGTGTCGCCCGTCTATGAACGAACCACATATTGTGCTGGTTTAGGTTGTGCACAGTACAAACTGGATAAGTCTTTGAATCACTGTAAAGTGGCCAATACTATCATACGATGAGAAGTACAGAGATGACGCAACGCCTCTTTTCAGATTTTTTTCAAAAATTGGGGTGAACAATAGTTGGTTCCCCTTAAAAGTGGAATATACCTCTAAAAGGGACATTGTGAGCCAAAGTTAACGATACGTAATCATTATTTATGTTGCATGTCGACAGAGGGACATGTAGGCCTATTGTTAGTACCATTCTTCCTTGCAAATACTAAAGCATGGGGTGGAGCAGAGGGGTAGCTAAAGCCTTATTTTAGGGGGAGCTAGCAACAGTTTGTTTCTTGGATGACGGAGTGGGGACTACAAGTGAATAAGGTATCAACCAGCATCATTGTGGATCATTTGAAACAAAGTTTAAGTATACTTCGGAAATAGAGGAGTGTGCTTTTATATGCAGTTGTGCACCATCCACGAAAATACAGGAGGCTACTTGCTGGGCCTGGGAAGGGCTATTTCCGGCAATGTACAGGGTACTGGATATTTATGGGAAAGTTTTCTGATCCACTCCCTTAATTGACTATGGATCTCTGCTTAGGTAGTTTTCCCAAAATTCCCAGATAACCCTCTAGTCCTAAATTCTAGTGACACACCTGGGTTGCCCCCCCCCCCGACTGAGTCTCTTGACCCCCTTGAGAAAAACTCTTGAGACACGTATTGACACCAATCCATGTCTCCATCAGTCCATCCTCTCTCGCTATGATAAAATTGTGCTATTTTTTAACTATTGATAAAAATACTCAAACGACGGTCAATGATGGTACAGACTATGAGCAGTGTTATAGTCTCGCAAGGATATCTTTAGGCCTACTTTTGGACCAACTATGCCCTGGCTCAATTGTAGTCGGGTGGAGTGGAGTTGGGGGGGGGGGGTGTCAAAATGATTTCATTGAAACAGGCGAATCACAATGAGGTTACCCGTCAAACTCCAATGGCGTCTGAGAGTCTTCCAGAACCAATAGACTTGCAAATTGACCCAAACGACAACAAATTATTACATGTTATTACAGCTCGAGAGAAAGACTACTTTGGACTGTACCTTAGACTGAGATTCCGATTTTAGCTTCTGCTTGTAGGCACATAACTCCGATATGCAATGGACTGTTAGAGGGTATTGGCAAACACAAGGTGAACGTTCTGAAAGATGCGGGAGTTAGGGCGCGGTAGTGGATACGCAATTTTTATGTTCAAATGAGTACCGTACAGGGAAATATAGGGTGTGCACGTCTATGGATAGGACGGTAATTATGAGGTAGCCCATGGCGGACGTAGTGGTACATACAGTTCAGTGTAACTTTATTTCAATCCCCAATCCAATTTAATGACAAAAACATAGTGACTAAAATACAGACAGTAATGTAGGGAACATATTGTGAAAAAAGGGGAGATAAAAGATGAGATGATGAGATGAGATTGGGGAGTGGCAACTGAAGCTCCTGGGAGCTTATGGAGGTTGACACCTCTTAACAGCAGAAAAGACAAGAACAGAACATATGCAAAACTAAAGGTGAAAAAACAAACATAAGGGAAAAAAAACTTGTAAGTGCACTGAAAAGAGAAAGGTAAAGAAAAATATTCGATATCATGTAGGAAAAATTACCGCGGTATGGTTACGAAAACTCCGCTATGCGACCTCTTTTTTGGGGAAATAAAACTCCAGGGGTCTAAGATCCATTTGTGCATGACGAAACAAAAACAGAAGATGGAAAGAGAAAATAAAGAGTTAAATGAAGTTCCATCAAATGGGTCACCTCCTGTTAAGAGTGAGTGTGGGAGGCGGTACAAACTGTAGGAGACAAACTTTGAAAAAAGTCAACCTATAAAGCCATTGATTGTTGCGAGCTCTGACAAATTAGATTTCTTTAGCTCCATTTATTATAAATCGGAAGCAACAAGAGGATGTCACTTTAACAAAAAATATGAAATTGGAAACCGGAACATTGAAAGAGAGTGAAAGTAAGACGAGGGAACGCAGAGGTATGTCGAAAAGAATGAGACATTGTTCAAGACATTTCAATCGCCAAATATAGAATTTGGGAAGGAGTTCTGTCAATTGTTAGTGCCCGTTTCTCTCGAGGACACCGTGCTTCTGAAAGTGGCACATGGATCTTTATTTGGAGGGCATCAGGGCACAAAAAGAATCCTAAATAACATTCTAAACCAGAGGTTGGGACAGACGTTAAGTTATTACTGCTAGTTGTGTGACATATACCATGCAGCTCACTGTATATGGTGAAGGGGAGATTTACAAAGGTTAGGAGCTATCCCCGTCATAGGTACAACTTTCGAAAGTGGTAGCCGTTCAGTGATTTGTTGGGACCTATCAAAAGTACTTCAGGAAGGTTACATCGGTATATCCTTGCTATGATGGACTATGCTATATAACTGATATCCCGAACTTAAGCCTCCCCCTTAAAAACATTTCAATGACTAAAAAACGCTTAAAAAGAATTCAATGAAGCTGAAGTGGTCTCAGCGTAATTGATAAAGACGTATAGTCCGGTAGGGATCCCAAAGGAAGTGCATACGGATAAGGAATCAATTCATGTATGGGACAATAAGAGGAGTTAATAGAGTCTAATTATCTATCCATCCCTTAGAAACTACGCCATGTCACACAATGTGTAATAGAAAAAAAGTCAGATATGGAAAACATCTCGCCTGTCGAAACTTTGAAATCTAACTACCCCGAACCCCCTACCCCAAAGAAAGGACCCTAATTACAACTATGCCTTGTTCAGGTTGGGTAAATGCATGCATGACTGTGAACCCGGTGGTTTGGAGTGCTCAGACCCCAGTGCAAAAAAGCAATAGCTAAAGTTATGCTTATCCATCAACCTCCCATAAAATACTTGCCCAGTGCTCAAGAAAAATTCAATGAATGAAAGAGGATGCATAATTCATTATGTTTCTTGTATGATATCTTAATTTATCCAGTATGTATTAGGCATACTATTTATCGTAGACAAGCTTTTGTTCTGTAGAAATGAGATCACAATTAAGAAAGAGCACATACGTCGGAAGTGCCTTTTCCGACCACCTGGGGAGTTTGTTCACTACGCGCCAACTGATGATGGTGCTCCGCTGAGATAGGTCTCACACCCGAACTTTAATTTCGTTTGTTTTGTCTTTCGCCGGGTCTGCTTATGTGTAAGTTTACGTGAAGGTTCAGGTTGAAGAGCACTGGCTTAGCGTTGAACCTGAGTACCCTATGAGTATCTACTAATCAGCGTCCCTAAAAAGCTGCTTTTGCCCCGTGTGACCGAAACTACTAACTCCGCCGATGGCTTCAAAGTTAAATTAATCTTTGTCCTGGAGAGGGGTCCGTAAGGTGACGGTAAACGTTTCCCTATTCTCTAATATGTTTTCTATTTTTTTTTGGGGGGGGGAGGGGCATGTTCCAGCACCCGTACGGTTTTGACCATGAAGCACAGGAGAATAGATTACAGGCTCGCATGGAACTGGGACTGAAATTCCCCTCCAAATCCTATATATCTACCACCCCTTTCGTGGTGCTTAGTCTGACCTGTACTCCTTCATTCCCCCGCTGTACTCCTACGTTCTCAGCCCTCTACTCTCCTCCAGTTACCACGGTTTTTTTTTACATAGATACTGAGGGGTGGGCCCGGGGGGCTCATCAGTCGCCTAAATCTTCCCTCCAAGTCAGCTCATTTGGTTACCCCAGTTTGTTCCAGTTTGTCGTGTAGAACACAAAATGATGGCAGCAAAAGAAAAGAGAATGAATCTTCTAAGCCCAGCTGACAACTGCAAAGGGAGGTATATGTAAGAAGTTCTTTTCTTAGGTTTGTTATAAAAATAAAATTACCAAATAATGTTTCGTAACTCATAACTATTTTTGTTTTGGTTGGGATCTTTTGCTCGGGTGGGGAGCTATATGTAACATAATTAAGTTCCCATAATAAGATATATTTATATATTACTTATAGATCTTAGCCTGAAAGAGCCGTTTTCGGCTATCTAGGACAGTTGCTCTTGGGAGGAATTAGCCCCTCAATTGAAAAAGTGGAGGGAGGGGTAAAGGTATGTTCATCCCCCATTTTTAGCAAATTTTTCAAGAATTAATGAAAGAATATGCATAAGTAATCATGACTTATCATCTCAACCCATATCCAATATGTATTTCTTTTTTCATAGATTGATTTGTGGTTACGATGATAATCGTAGTTTTCAGGTAAGTGCAAAGTAATGTATGTATAAGGTATGTGTATGTGCGTATGAGTGTTTGTTACCATGCACGATATCTCAAGAAATGAAGCTTGGAAAGATCTGATATCTACTACATAGATATAGCTCGTTAGGTACAAGGACCCTACTGTTTTGGTGAATGACAGTCAAACGTCATTTACGGTCAACAGGGATTAAAATGTGAAACATTGTAATCACATTATCTCAAGAAGGGAACCTTGGACAAATCTAACATTTGGCATGTAGGTGTACCACATTATGTTCAAGATGAGTATCGATTTGGTAGAGGTCGAAGGTCATTTGAGGTCACATTATGAAATTCTTGTAAACGTAATATGAGGAAATTTAGCTTGGACAGACATCATATTCAGTGTGTAGGTGTATGGCATTGAGTACAAGACCCCTATTGATTTTGGTGAAGGTCAAAGATATTTCAATGAAAGCTTGAACAGATGTGTGTGGTTGTAACAGTGAGATGTTTTGACAGTGTGTAATTATATCTCGTTGAGCAGATGATTCCTATTCTTTTTAGTGAACCTCACTTGAGGTCAACAGGGGTCACATGATGAAATTCTTGTAAACATCATATCTCAAGAGGGGAAACTTTGGTCGATCTCATACTTAGTATGTAGGTGTATCTCACTGACGGAGTACAAGAACCCTATATTTTTGATTGGAGGTCAAATGTAACTTGAAGTCAACAATTGTAAATTGTGAAAAGTTTGTAATCATGATATATCCCACGAAAGGAATACAGATCAGCATACGGGTAGAAAGTGACACATCCGTATGCCATAATGTCAGATTCGGGGAAAAATATCCTGATATAACTGCATCGTCGAAACCGCAATGCATTCCTACATTCTGGTTTTCTCAGTAACTGAGAACTACACGTGAGATCATATGAGATGTCAAGTCTCTCCGCACGACGTGCAATTTAGGTTTCGGCGTCCGACCAGAGCCGTATATACAGAGAGTTTGGCTAACCCGGGTTCCAGTTGAAATGGTCGTGATTGGTCAACACTCGGCCACGTGAGGTCTAGCAGCCATGTTGCTACCCAAGAGGCCAATTCAGCAAGAAATCTTAGGTAGCTGAGATCCGTACGTATGATGATATTGCAGCACTTGTAAACAGAATTTGTGAGCCGAAATGCCTTGCTATGTGGCATGGGGCTGTTTCAACCGCACAGGGTCGGGTATATCAATGCATCGCTTTCCAAGAGATCCACAGAGGCGGAAAGCCTGGGAAGTTAAAGTCCGTCGAGTAAACTGGAAAGCTAATGATGCTTCGTATCTGTGCCAGGTGGGTATGTACACAAACTGGACAAGGCCTAGGCTAAGGTCTAGCCTACAGTAAACATTGTGGCTAGTGGTTGAAATACCAGACTTATGAACATTCCTAAAGCTTCAACGATGTAATACTGGACAGTTATGGTTTTTTTTTGTGCTATGGGATAATCCTACTGGGCAGGATGATCACTAGCGTTAGTGATTCAAGTTGGTACATATGTCATTACAGGCCTGTGTAATGTCCCGGTTAGGCCATTGTAATTTGTAAGGCCAATGTGTAATGAACAGTCACAGTACTGTCCAACTGCTACTTTTGGTCTATTTAGATGTTGCTGTCGCTGTGAGTGTGACTGTGATGCTAAGAGCCTTTCCCAAGTTAGGCGTAGAAAACGAGTGGTAATGTATTCATGATTGCCTGGAAATTCATGTTCTGTTATCAACACTGGTAAAAAAGAAGTGCATACCCATTGTTGTGATTTTTGACTAAGTTTAGAGTCACTGACAAATCACACTTTTCTGTACTTGCAACATGACTTGAAAAAAAATGGCCTGTGACTTGAAGGAAAATGAACTTGGCTTCAAATCTGTTGCAGTATAACATATGCATTGCCTTTTGTTAAAGGAGAGAATAGGATTTAACCCTTACTGTAACTGTTCCAGAGATTGGAAATGTTTCTTTTATATAGTTAGCATGAGTGTTTTATTCATATTTTCTTAAATGTTTCATAAGGATTTGTTAGAAATAGAGTTTTAATATTCCATTTAATTGTTAGGAGTAAGCAATCATGCCCAAAGTGAAAGCAAAGAAAACCAGGCTAGGTATTATGGTTTTCACTCTGCAAATTCATGTAAAAATTATAGTGATAATTCATTATTTAAGCTCATTATTTAAGCAGTTGTTGAGCGGTGTAGGTGGTAGGGAGCAGGGGAAGAATAACATAGTCAATTACTCTCACACATCTTTGGGTGAAGAGTAGTTTGGTGAACCTGTTCATGTTGGACTTTAGGACTTTAGGAACAGTGCATTTTCCCCAAAATAGCCAAAAAAAACCCAGTAAAAAACAGTCTTGCCAGGTTTCATTGAAAATTTAATGCTGAGTATATGGTAGCTGGAAACAAATTCATAAGTCAACAGTTCAACTGATTTGGCTCTAAAAATTAAGAAACATTGCTCGTTCTAACCTGCTCAATCGTTGACTTTAATGTAACTTGTAATTATGTTCATTTTCTGTGAATTTATATGCTCCAGTGAGCACCTTACCTACACTGTTGTAGCTCTATTTCTTTCACAGTTGCATTTTACTGAAGGTCAATTTGAAAATCACCGTGCAGACAAGAAAAAAAAAAAGCTAAAGCCAAATGCCATACCCACCATATTTGCGTACAAACGAAATACTGGCAAAGAGAGAAAGTCACCCAAGAAAAGAATGTCTCTTGGTACTTCATCTCTGCCTAAAAAGGTGTTTCAGGATCATAACTATGCTAGCAATGCATCTGGCACATTCAAAATTGACCAGGCCTCATCTTCAGAAAGTGAGTTTTTCTCTACCATAGATGTAAAAAGTTGGTGAGGGGGGACAGTGCAAATGGTGCAGCTAAAGTATGCTACCATCACCATCCCTCACTACTCAAGGATGAAAACCACTTATTTGTACGTACCCTCTGTAAATTTTACAAAACTGTTCAAAAATTTTCCTAATAATTTGCACAATCATGTAGCACCAATTTGCATCTAAGGAACCACAATTTGTTTGAAAATAGCCCATACGAGAGGGGTACCACTCCTCACTGACATCTTCAGGACGGCAATCTGAAACACTGTTCAGTCCCCAGCCAAGAAGAGCTTCCTACACTTCTTATCAGGCCCACTACAAGTTGAATCCATAGGACAGATACTACTGAAGCTTTTTCTTGATAAATCGTTTTGCCCAGTGTGCAAAAACAAACAAAAAACTACACAATGTAGTTTGAATATATCAATTTTGTAGTTCATTACATGGGTCACATGTCCCACTCTCCTGTCGGGGGGGGGGGGGATGTGACACATTATGGGATTTGAAGAGGGGTTGGATGTCATTGGTGCATGATCACCATGTAACAGGACGGAGCATAAACTACCATCATCAAGAATTGCATAATAGACCTACTTCAAAGTACCCAGCTATTCTCACTACCTAAAAGTCCGGAGGATCATGGGTGCCATGCTTTAAGCCATGCATGCATTTGCTTTTCAGTGATTTTTTTTTTTTAATATTCAATTTTCAGGTGATTTCACTGACGGTGAAGAAACGGGTGCCAATTCTCCCCTTAATCCTGACAGACAGTCATCGACAACTCCACATTTGGAAGATTTAGAGTTGGTAACCCTAAGGTCAAAAGTGGTGAAGCTTGAAACAAACTTGACTCTTTTAAGAAAGAAAGTAAAGAGGGAGGGCAAAGTGAAGAGAAAGCTACAAAAAGCTAAACTTAGGCAGACACAAAAGCTCCTGAAAGTCTTCATTCCAAACCAGTTGAGCATGTTGACCAAAACTTGTACACGTGGAAGTAAGTGGACAGCGAGCACAATTAAAAAGGCTCTTCAATGCGCTTCGCTTGTGGTGCCTCGGGATATCAGATGCTCTTGTCACAAGGACAACTACTACCCTCTATGCGTACCTTAAGACGCAAAATGGAGGTTGTTTCTATGGAGCCTGGAATACTCTCAGATGTCTTTGGCTATATGAAGTTAAAGGCTGACCACATGAAAACTGCTGAGAAGTATTGTTGTTTGACAATCGATGAAATGTCTGTCAAGGCAGGTCTGCAGTATGATAATGGTAGTAGCAGTTTCCTTGGTGATGTTACATTTTCAGAAAATGGAGATCAAGTAATTGCCACACATGCTTTGGTGTTCATGCTTGGTGGAATATCCACCAGATGGAAGCAAACTGTTGCTTATCATTTCACAGGCAAAAGTATTGATGGTACTGAATTAAAAGAAATGGTTTTGAAAGTTATCAAGAAAGCTAATGAGATTGGTCTACATGTCATTGCAGTGACCTCAGACATGGGTAGCTCCAACAGAGCAATGTGGGCTGGCTTTGGCATAACATGTGGAAAGTATGGGGATGTGGTAAATAAAATACCACTTCCATGCCTTACTGACAAGTCATTATATTTTCTTGCAGATGTCCCTCATCTCATAAAAAATATAAAAAGTTCATTACTTGTAAATTGCATAACTTTACCTGATGGTATAGTGAAGGAATTTAATCTTCCAAGTAATACTGTTAATATTGACCATATCAAGTCACTTGCCTCCTTCCAAGAGAAATTGGATCTCAAGTTAGCTCCAAAGTTGACAGCATCTGTACTAAACCCATCTCATTTTGATAAGATGAAAGTTTCACAGGCCATGAATTTATTTAGTAAATCAGTTAGCTCAGGTCTAAGATATCTAGTTAACAACGAAGGATATGACCAAACATTTCTGACTACAGTATGGTTTGTTGATTTCTGTAGCCGATGGTTCTACATCATGTCCAGCCGTCATCCAGTTATGGCACTTAGAAAGCATGATACTGAGGCTTATGCAAATGCTACGACACACCTGAATTTGGCAATGGGTGTTTTCAGAAACGTGAAAGTTGGTAAAGGTGCATGGAAGCCTCTTCAAACGGGCACAGTGTTGTCCACCAAGTCAATTATTGGCCTTCAAGACGAGTTACTTGGCAGTGGGTTTCACTTCGTGATGACTGCACGCTTTACCCAGGATTGTCTGGAAAATTTCTTTGGATGTGTCAGAACAAAGAACCCTACTCCAACAGCCACTGAATTCAAAAACTCTTTAAAAATTTTAACTGTTTCACAGTTTCTGAAAACTCCTGGGCAGGGAAGCTATCAGGAAGACGAAGGAGATTTCCTGGCAGACTTTTTAAGTCAGCCATCATCAAGATCAGAAATATCATTGGAGAATGATACTGAATTTGATTCTCTTGAATTCACAGAAGAGCTTTCATTGAGTAAGTCTGAGAATAACAGCCTAGCATACTTAGGAGGGTACTGTTTGAAAAAAAATTGTAAAGAGTGGGAAACATTGTGCCAATTGCTTGGCAACTGTGCAAGTTACACATCCAGAAGAAAGTGACTTAGGTGTAGATGAGTTAACTAATCTAAAGGAATACAAACAAGGTTGTCTTACCCACATAACCAGTGACTGCCTTTTGCTTTTGAAAACAGCAGAGTTGATTTTTAGGGCAAGTCAGGACAATTTCCAAAAGAAAACAAAAATCAAGCAATGTCTTGTAGCAAAGGCTAGTGGTGAAACAAGTGATATCAAATTACCAGTTTGCCACGATATTAAATGCCAGATACTGTCCAATTTTTTTGGAGTAAAACTTCACATATATGCCAAAAAACAAGCTCAAATTAGGTGTGAGTCTTTAAGGCAAAAGAAAGAAGGTGGCGAGCTACGAAGTAAAAGTTGTGCAATGCGACTATTAGTGAAAGATATGAAATGATTTCACATATTGATTGATGGAACAGTTGGAAATGTTACTTTGGCATGGTCAGATATGACCTTTTTTGCACACTGGCAAATCTGCAGAATTTGAGGAATTTGCTATCACTATGTTCAAGGTCAGTGTCAATTAGAAGTAAATATATGATTACTTGTTATTCCCTAGGACATACACAATTTTTTGAACTTTACAATGAAATCAAATACCTAAAGGATTGAGAGAAGAGACTACTTCACTTTCAGAAAGTGGATACAAGCATTTAATTCTTTACATCATCAACTCTTTTTTAAGCTGTCATATTTTCACATGGTGGGCAGGTGTTTTGTACTGAATTGGCCCAGATTAAACCACATATTAAAAAAAAAATGTTGCAGGCAGAAAGGCCTGTTCTGACACTTTTTATTGTGTTGTGTTGTTTTGTAATCCACAGATTGTGTCGGGTGATCTTTTGCAGACTGTGTTTCTCCTCTCAACAATTTGAAACAATAGTTGCCCACCCCCTGGGCTTCCCTGATTCCAAAACAGAGCATGTTGCACGTGGAAAAAAGAAACTGGAATAAGTTAGCAACGTAGGATACATTTTCGGCTTTCCCCGACGTTCATCTTTTTCTTTTCCATCGACATCCCAGGCAACCTCTTTCCTCTCCTCTCTGACTGATCCCACATCCATCCAGCCCCTTCCCCTCTCACCCAACTATGGCAATATAAAGGTTGGGATAACAAGAACAGTTAAAATTTTATGAACCTTGTTACAGTGATAGGCATGGAGGAAGTTTGCAAAAGCGTGACTAGAAATTTTCCATAACTCACTGCATTTTTACTTTATTACCACAAGTTTCAGCATCATGGTTTCAATTCAGCTTGTTTCCGTCCAGCCACCTAAATACTGGTTACGATCGAGGGACTGATGAGAGTAAACATAATTTGATGCAAAAGTAAATTCCATGTAGCAAATTACGAAAAAAGATTGAAGAGGTATACATTGCCTTTGGCCTATAAATAACTTATAATATTTTGCATTTTCGGCCGTCCTTTCCATTTTATGAAAATGAGTTGACTACAAATGTTAGCGTTTGGGAATTCGACTTTTCCTTCCGGGGGAGTATATCTCAAAACTTGAGGATTCCTACTTTATGAAGCGTGCGTTTCTTGGATGCACCAAAGCGTACGTTACGTTCAGCGTAGGCTCCCTTTCTTAGGGTAGCAACATGGCGCCTGCACTTGAGTTGGCCAAACTCTCTGTATATACGGCTCTGCGTCCGACCACGAAAGAGTGGGGGCGCCCTAATTTTTGAGGTTTTGCCGGCGCACCTTCTCACGCCCATAGTTTTTTCCCAGTCCGCCATGACTGATTTCGAGGCAAGTTTCCGAAAAATTCTTCCGCTACGATACGTTCAATGACCCATCCACTACAAATTCCCTGAAAAGAAAATGGCCCTACATGCTACTCAGGCCCTACAGAACTTTTCTTACCATGCTCTAGTGTGCACTTCAGTCTAGCCCAAAGTAACTTGCCCGATCCCAGCTAGTCGAAACCTGCCGTATTTGGTCACATGTAGCAAAGGGAGTCTCCGACTGTGTCAAAGTAGAAATGACCAATGCACACACAGTGCAGCCCCTGTCGCTGGTAACACCAGCGACATACGTTTCGCTACTTGGTACCATACTTACGTGCTAACCGTTGCACGCACCAGGGACATAAAGACAGCCTCCTTAACGTAACTTGTGAAACGAATGCGAGAGACATTGTTGGAATGGATGTGAATATGATTTGAATTGAGGCAAATTTGGTTTTTAAGCACAGTAAGTGCACACACTGACACAGATTATTGTAATGAATTAAGAAGTGGTTTGTCACTGGAAGTATGGTACTGTGGTAGGCTAAACTTAGGCCCTAATTACGATAGAGAACGGCCTAACAAGTTAGTGTACCGTATGTCGCCAGCCGTTTTGTGGTGCTACAACTAACTTGTACTGGCTACCTGCGTAACAGTCTACATAATAGTAAATACACTTTTACCCTATACAGGATTACCCCACCCTAAAGATTTTCACAGCGCATCCGGATTCCTAATCCTAGTTATAGTCACTGAAGTCTGATTACCATTACTCATCTGGATTGCCAGTAGTACAGTAGTCAAGTTGTCAAACCACTTTGACTTCTAATTCTAAAAGTTAACAGTACAGAACTAAGTTAGGAATCGAGCAACAAATGGATTCCCAGTGACTGCACTCCAAGTCCTGGGTGTTGAAGCCCCTGGAAGATTTGCAGTTCTTACTTCGCATACCAAAGGGGTGAGATTGTAGCAGCTGAGCACAAAAAGTGGAACTGAACTTTGTCAAGTTAACTAGATTTTAACTCAATATCTCGACATTTGCAAATTTTTCCGAGATGTGATCTCAGATTAAGTCGGTAACTTAACAATTTGCAAAATTTTGTTGAGATAACAAGTCATTCTAACTTGATAACTTTACATCTCGTATGTCATCTTATATCTGCTGTAGTATTAATTTGGTTCTATGGACATACTTCATAGCAAATGTCAAGTCATATCATTTACCCTTCTGTTTTCTATACCAAAGTAAAGCACAAGTCAACAAGTGGCCCTCTGTTACCGGTAATGGAGGGACAATTGTTAGATGTATGTGGTGTATGTGGTATGTGCACAGTACTCTACACAGATTGTTGAATACAGTATTTACTGTACTTATTGCCAGTTTTTATTGATTGTCCTGACACTGGACTTCTTTGAACTTGAAGAGAACAATTGCATGAAGATCATAATAGATGTCTTCAAGCGAACATCTGAACATTTCATATTGTTGCTGGAATTGGTTTTCATGTCATTGTTGTGCAACTTGTTCATTATAAAATCACTCAGAGAGACATCAAGCAAGTTATCTAGTATTTGCAAGTGTATGCACTGTTAAATCCAGTATCAGAGAACCTTGTAGCTCAACTTCAGAAAAGTAAACTGCATAGCATAAAGTAGGTCTACAGTACAGCTAACAACAGTATCATCTAAAAAGTAGCAAATTTATTAGTTGAATTGGACAAGCTTTATATGTATTCATAATGAAGTAAACATCATGAATTCAACTTGCATTGCAATCTGTGACATGTATATTACAGAAGTTGTTAATCTTATGACAGCATTTTTTATGTACTGACGGAGTAATAACCGAAAATTTCGTATTTCAAATTGTTTAGTAGAGGGCAAATTTACATTTCTTGTTCTTCACATGCACAGCATTATAATATTGCACATATTAGCTTTTTCAGTTTTACTTTTATTGCTGAGACATTTGTCCAGAAAATTTTTAACTACATGTGGTAATTTTATCGCAAAAGGTTTTGCAAATGTACTGTTGTTTTGGTTTACAGTTTACACTTTAAGGTTACAATTCTGTGTGAAGGCTATGCATTATTCTAACACTGAGAAAAGTAGTGCAACCCAGATGGACATTTATTGCCCCCATTTAAAGTATCCTCCTTGGAAGTTTAATCTGAAAAAAAAAAAAAAACCCAAAAAACACACACACAAAAGAGTTTGAATCTTCAAAAAATGAAAGAAATGATAAGGAGACAACATAACAATGGTTAGTGCATGCTACACCAGAGATACATGTAGCAAATTAATGATGTGAAACCCTGTTTATGTGATATGCTGGTATTGTAGTTCCAATATTTCTCCCTTTTTTCCACAATGTACCTTATATCAGACCATACAGTTTGATGGATTTTTAATTACTGTAGCTAGGATAAACAGACACGTGGGCACAAACGGTTTCGGGGATGACCGGAATACAGGCATGATGCTTCATTCAACCCCGCTGGTGCATCACCCAAATTACATCTCAAACTCCAAAGAACAGCTACGGAAATGTTCGTGCTTGTTGTATTTAATCCCAGCTAATAGTATCAATCACCTTCATCTCTTAGCAGACAGATCCCTGGTCGTATAATGTTTCTAGCTACTGTAGGGCGGCGTGAAATTCAAGGTGGTTCATTTCTCAGTAGGCGGTACTAGCGTTGATATATCGAAGAAAGAGGCATGGCGTACCTGGTTTGTAGGCATGTTCATGTGACATGAGGAACATGCCGCTTGGTTGTGCAAAAGCATTGCAGCGCAAGCAGTTTCATGTTCTATGAAATGTTTGAGTTTGTGCGTAAAGTTGGAAGTTGCCAATAAGTTTACAATGTTTGATATTTGTGTCTTACTCTCCCAAGAAAGCAGATTTTTCAGAGGGCTGCACAAGTCAGTGGGCTTGGCTGTTCAAATGTGGGTAAAACCTGTGAAATGTTGGTCCCTTGGGAGGTAGGCATTACTTACTCCTACTGTACTCCTATAAGACAAGGTACAGCAAAGTTTCGCCTTGATAACTCTCGATTTGTTGCCTTATTCTTAGCTTTACCTCTTTTTGTTACCCAAGAAAGACCACTGAATCAACTGTGTCAACTTAGAAACCTTCCGACCACAAGCATGAATGACAAGTCATTGGCAAATTTACACAAAAGTTGTGTTGACACCAGGGTTGGATAGCTTTTATCAAGTGGTTTTACCACAAACTAAAACCAGGTGTTTCTTCTAGAGTTTCATCACCCATAAGTAGGAAAAATCTGCTGTATGTATGAAATTAGGGTTAAAAATTATACAAACAAGTTTATGGAAGCGCCTGAAAACTGCAAGGAAATGACTTCTTAGGGTTCAAAAGTGCTTCCATGATCTAGCCTTGGACTTTCTTCATCTTCATCAGAATATTGCAAGTCAAACGTACCAAGTTGTAAAGTGGCTGCTGCTCACATTGATAAGCAACTGAACTTTCTATTTTGCTTGCATGCATACCCTACAGCAATTCTAGGATCTGGAAACTCAACAAGTATGAGGCTAATTGTAGGTGCCTTCCTAGCAGTGTAGGCTATGACTTTCCATATCTTTACGTTTCGCTATGCATCAGTTTGTCAGCCTATTGTAATGCAACTGAAAGTGAAACAATAACTGATGTTTGTAAGTGTGCACACTGACAACATGTCATAGGTGCACAATACATTGAATCCTTCTTCAAAACACAGAATCTCCAGAGATTTTACTGCAGTGTGCATTTCCGTTTTACTGTATGTGCACTGATATTGAAGAAGTTACAGTACCAGTTTTAAAATATTGTAAAATACAGTAGAACTTGAAGTAAGCCTGCTAAGCAGAACTGCTACAAGATGATGTATGCGTCAGCCTACAATTGAGCCTATGTGTCTTGTGGATGAGGCACTTTTCATAGTCACAGCATTATATTTGCCCAAGAGGCCCCAGGGCACTGCACTATATAAGGCTACTTGTGCTCAAAGTTTATTTTGTTTTCATTGTAACTAATTATTTCCACAAATACTTCACTGTAAATTTCAATCCTTCACAATATTTTTTATGTGTTACAATTATCTTTGATTTTTACAACATTTACCAATTTTTAAAATGTTTCGATTTTTTTTTCAGTGCTATAATCGAACAGAAAATCTGTCATTACCAGTTTTGATTATATAACCAGTTTAAAGTGAAAGCTTAAATGAGTGGGTGTGTTTCTTCCTTCACAGGTTAAAGTCAGATCACCTGAGAATTGAAGTGTCTTGAAAAAAATGGCAGACTCTAGTGTCTTACCTCCTGGTATCTTTCAACCAGGAACAGCAGCTGTTCCTGCTACCAAAGTAGAGATCACTGTATCATGCAGGTACTGTTTAGTGTACAGTATATACACACAAATTTATCAGTCATAAGTATCATTCATATTCGGCACTTAAGAATCCTCAACTCCTATGCTGTTTACTTTAGAGTCAGGTGACCATGCATTATCCCCGGGGATGAATACAGTACAAAAGTAGATTGCCAGTGTTTTGTTATCTGCCATCGTACACAAACAATGGTGGTACAGTACTTTGTCTATCATGCACGAACATTGTTGTGCATACTGTGAATTGTTGCTTTACTCTCTTAGGGTTTGCTTTTAATGAAAATGTGTTTATTTTTAAATGAAAATTTTCTTTTGTTTTGACCTTTTTCACTGTGTAGAAATGTACAAGGTTAATCAAGGATGAACCTGTGCATTAAGTAAGAGATAATGCATTCTTGGGGGTTAATGATTTTGCTGGTTACATAAACCCCTGATTGTGCATTTATTTGTCCGTTAGTGCACAGGTCCAGCTTTGATTAAAACCTAAATGCAATCATCAGGGCATTAAGTATGTACATGTACAGTGTGCATTCTTGTACTGATTGCTGCTTTTTTTTTTAAATGCTGGTAACCAACAATTGACAATGAAGATGAATTGCCCATGTGTATCCTTTGTGATAGAGCATTACTTGAGGGGCACTTCGAACATGAGTGTGGTACAGATATGGTTGTATCAATACTTTTCTGTTTGATGGAGAACAATGTTGTATGTCGTATAAAATAACCAGAGTTCTGTATGCAGTATGAAGTAGAATTTTTGTACAAAGCTTTTAAATCTTGCTGTGTAATGTTTTTCTTTTTGTGTGTGATGATAGTATGCTATTATACAGTATGCAATGCTCAACAATCATTTCGACTTCTTTGTGCCAGGGCCACACATTCTTGGTGAAAATTTTCTAATCCACAGAAATATTTGGTCATCAAAATTGCAAAGTTATCTGCCAGTCAAGAATACTACTGTTCCTACTCAAAGAGGAATACCTCATGAATACTTTAAATATATTTAACAGTGTTTTGTGAAAAATAATCTCTTTGAGCTAAGAATGTACTATACTGTATGACTTTATTGTCCACCTGCACAAAAGCAGATGTATGCAGACAATGATTACAGTATCTGTCATATGTACTGTACCTAAAAGATATACTAAGGGTACCTCGAGATGATCAGTATCTTGAGTCAATGCTTTCTAAAATCCAGTGTGTGTGATTCAAAAGTAAGCACCACCTGGATCATACAGTATTCAAGCAGCATCAAAAGGAAGTGTTTGCCATGTTCGTGTTTTGTATTTGATGAAACATTTCACAGCCAGTTTTCAAGTGTCAGCATTACACCTAACTAGCATGTTTCAAATCGTTCCAAATTTACTGACTAGAATTTCTTGGATGAAACTCAGTATAAGCAGTTGACAGTAAGGCAACAGGAGCAGACAAGAAAGAAACTCATATTGCAAGTGTCAGCAGCTTACGTGCTGATACTTATTCATGAGATAAAGGTAGAAACTGTTGTGTCTAGTGTCTACAGTTTAACTTCATCGTCTTTTGATTCGGCTGCAATCCTTGAAACAGATCACATCAGGGAGGTGTTTTATTTCCACTTTACAGTATGCTCAAGGAAAAGATTAGACCATATTTTCATCATCCACGCAATCATTGCGCCGGCACTGCAAGGGGGGCGGGGTCTCTGTGAGAGAAACACCTAGATTTTGGAGTGTACAGCACAGACATCCAGTCATTACTTGTTGCATTGCAGTTGTTTACAGACAGTGCCGAGAGATATATAAAAAATGGGATTAGGTGCTTTTACTAATTTTTAGGTGGAAATGATTTTGGACAGGCAAAGTATTTTCATTGTATTTTACTTTCCTGATAGCAGGATTACTTGTAAGGCTATCAGAGAAGTAAAAATTGTTGATTGTCTGGTGATCAAAATAATGATTTCTTATTTTCCTGGTCACCAAGATTTAAGTTGTAATTGCCTTTTGTGACCATGGCAATAGGAAATGTCAAGGGTTGTACAGTATGTACAGTATTTTTGGGAAAAGCATTTTGGAAACAGAACAACTACTGTACTCATAATGCATGTAGCATGGCCTCACAATAAGCTGCAGTATTTTTGAGGAAATACTGCATGTATACTGCTTGTATTTTTGCCAGGATTGAATGAAAGCCATCAAGGTGTGCATGGACTGACTTCACCACCGTTGCCCTGATATGAACATATTGTATTATGAAAACTACTGCACATATGTATCAGTGCTGTCCTGGTACAGTAACAGTATGTGACATGTACAGTATGTCGATCTGTACTGTACTGTATCAAAGCAAACATCAAACTGTTAAGATGTACCCCAGTCATTGAGAACACTCATTCTGTGGTTTGCTTCCCACATTTGTATCTTTGATGCATTAATTGACAGAAAGGGGATCAGCAATTGCTATTTACTCTTGGATAAAAGGAATAGTAAACAATGTGCTTTTACAGTGACTTTCATGTAATAAAGTCTATTACAGTGAGATCCCAGCCTACTACTGCATGTTATGTTACTTACACCACTGTGGCTTCAAGTTACATTAAAATATTTATAGCTTGTTAGGTCTTTTATTGGTTGAAGTGTGTGTTTATTTACGTTTCAGGAATCTTGCAGATAAAGATGTCCTCTCTAAATCTGATCCTAGTAAGTGCACTGATACCTGTTTATGCAAATTAGAATGTAATATGTATTCAAAATTCAATGATGTTCAATTAGTAAAAGTTTCAATTTGGGTAAAAAGGAGTGACCACTATCCCAGTCATACAGTATGGTAAACTGTAAAGAAAGATTTGGCCTGTCTTTGTGCATACTGTAAACATCATACATTTTGTGCACTGATGTAGTACATAAGCACACATAAGCATGGTAAGCTGTAAAGAAAGATTTGGCCTGTCTTTGTGCATACTGTAAACATCACATATTTTGTGCACTGATGTAGTGCATAAGCACATGAGCATATAAATTCTATTGAATGCTTCCTCTGGTTTTCATTTATCCCGTTTTGATAACAGAAATTGTCTGATTGCTGTCCAGAGATTTTGTTTCTATACATCATGGCAGATTTAACTTGTACAGTCCTCACAGGTGCTGTATCATACTGTAGATGTGCTACATGAATGCAGAAATAGGAAATATTTCACGTATTGATGGAATGACCGTACTGTATAGTAATAAGCTTGTGACATGAGTGAATCCAGTGCACATTAAGTCCAGCTAAGTTCTTGCATTAGCAATTTGTGTAAAACATATTCCACTTTTTTTTTTCCAGTGTGTGTTCTTTACACAACACAGCTTGGCTCCAGTCAGTTTGCAGAGGTTTGTAAGATGTTCTATAAAATAAAGCATGGATATATGTCGATGTTACAGATGTACAGTATCCAAACTTGTCTGAAGAATATTGGTTTGAAAGCCAAGAACTTGGGAAAATATTCAATACTGTATTCCTTTATGATAGTTTGCTAGTAGGTTCAGGAAATATTTCAAAGGTAGGTGGGTGTCATGTTCAGTACTGTACAGTATGTAATTACAGTAGACAGTATGAAAGTCAAAAACAAGCATGCATGTTCACTGAAAGAACTGTAAGACATATTTATGTTGCCTTTTACCATAAGTACATACATTAGAAAAAGTATGGATACTTCTAGTGAAGTACAGTGCAGTATTAGTCCATTGTTCCACCCATACAGTAGGCAAGTAAGGTGTATAATGAATTGTGGTACATGTCTAGGTTACAGCTTTGTTTTATATTGCCTTTACAAATTCCTGCTCCCCTCACCTGTCTCCACAAAACTATTGCACTTTCATCCACATTACCAGTACAGTAGAATGACTGGTACCCTGTAGTACTGTCTTTAAGTGAAAGTTAGTTCCATATCTTTTCCTTTTCATTTTGGTGTGTCATTGATAAGTCTTCGTTTGCTGTTGCATTTTCAGTGCTCTCAGGTAAAGTTCCAGTACCCATATAACTGAATTCTAGCCATGAAAAACAATGGAGAACTTGTACACAGTATTGATGCTATTAAAGTGCACAGTCGTGGTCTTGTTTTAGTATGAAAGTGCAGTAGCTACCTTATAGTAAACCTATGTCCTTTTAGAGTTAATAATTCTTTTAACTTTTCATATGCTACTATAAGTATAAGTTTATGGATTTAGCTTAAGTTTATAGATCATCATGTTTTACCTCTCTCAACAGTATGAACGGACAGAGCAAATTAAGAATAGCCTGAATCCAGACTTTGTTCAAAAGTTCAACCTTACATACTACTTTGAGGAAAGGCAAAGGTTAAAGTTTGAAATGTAAGTTTAATTCTGAGTACAAGATACATTTAGTTGCTGTGATAGTACTGTTCCCACAATTTATGTACAGGTCTATCCTTTCTGTTTAATGAGATGGTTGTCCTTGAAGCTTCAGTGAGCATGCACAATTACGGTGCAGTTTTGTGTTGCTTGGTTGCACAAGGCAAAGTGAAAGAAGAACTACACACTGACTGACCTTTTCTATAGAGGATATCTATATGGAGTAGCTGGAATTGAAGCTTTCAAAGAAGAGAGATGAGTTTCAATTTCCACCCACTCATGAATGAAGCACTGTCACAATGTGTTTTGTGTCCATGGAAAGACTGTTTAGCAAATGTGAAAATTATTTAACTTGACAAAGCAAAAATGGGCCACTCTGGCTTTCCTGTCTTGTGCACACCCAGCATATTTGATGTGTAGATGCAGGATGTGTAAACTCCTCACACCACTTCAACTCACCTGCTTAAAAAGGGAAATAATGTGTTTGTTTCACAGAAGGAGAGTCAAATTTTTAATACCAATATGTATGGACACAAAATGATAGATTGCTCTAAGTAAGGAAATAAGTTTCTCACAGATGGAAATTCAGTTATTTATGGAAAGTAATTTGTTCATCCAAACTTTCAAAAATTCTAATGATACATCTTCTGTAAACTCATCCTAATTGTCGGGGGAAGAGAAGCTTTTGCAGATGTCTCTTGGTGAGACTGAATGGTTTAAAAAGATCGAAAGCTGCTCACCTTTTTGATTCCTTGCCGAAGGCAGAAGGAATCTATGCGATGGTGATGTCGTGTGTGTGTGTATGTGTGTGTGTGTGTATGTGTGTATGTGACACTTCTTGTAAACACGATATCTCAAGAAGGGTAACCATGACTGTTGTCATACTTGGTGTGTGGGTTGGTCATATTGAGTAGATGATCCCTATTGTTTTTGGTGGAGGTCAAAGGTCATTTGGGGTCAACAGAGGTCAAAATGTGAAAACCTTGTAAACACGATATCTCAAGAAGGGTAACCATGACTGATGTCATACTTGGTGTGTGGGTTGGTCATATTGAGTAGATGATCCCTATTGTTTTTGGTGGAGGTCAAAGGTCATTTGGGGTCACCAGAGGTCAAAATGTGAAAACCTTGTAAACACGATATCTCAAGAAGGGTAACCATGACTGATGTCATACTTGGTGTGTGGGTTGGTCATATTGAGTAGATGATCCCTATTGTTTTTGGTGGAGGTCAAAGGTCATTTGGGGTCACCAGAGGTCAAAATGTGAAAACCTTGTAAACACGATATCTCAAGAACGGTAACCATGTCTGATGTCATACGTAGTGTGTGGGTTAGTCATATTGAGTAGATGATCCCTATGGTTTTTAGTGGAGGTCAAAGGTCATTTGAGGTCGACGGAGGTCAAACTGGAAAAACCTTGTAAACATAATATCTCCAGAAGGGTAACTGTGACTGATGTCATACTTACTGTGTGGGTTGGTAATATGAAGTAGATGATCCCTATTGCTTTTGGTGGAGGTCAAAGGTCATTTGAGGTCACCAGAGGTCAAAATGTGAAAACCTTGTAAACACGATATCTCAAGAACGGTAACTGTGACTGATGTCATACTTGGTGTGTGAGTTGGTGATATTGAGTAGATGATCCCTATGGTTTTTAGTGGAGGTCAAAGGTCATTTGAGGTCACCAGAAGTCAAAATGTGAAAACCTTGTAAACACGATATCTCAAGAACGGTAACTGTGTCTGATGTCATACCTGGTGTGTGGGTTAGTCATATTGAGTAGATGATCCCTATTGCTTTTGGTGGAGGTCAAAGGTCATTTGAGGTCACCAGAGGTCAAAATGTGAAAACCTTGTAAACACGATATCTCAAGAACGGTAACTGTGACTGATGTCATACTCGGTGTGTGAGTTGGTGATATTGAGTAGATGATCCCTATGGTTTTTAGTGGAGGTCAAAGGTCATTTGAGGTCACCAGAGGTCAAAATGTGAAAACCTTGTAAACACGATATCTCAAGAACGGTAACTGTGTCTGATGTCATACCTGGTGTGTGGGTTAGTCATATTGAGTAGATGATCCCTATTGCTTTTGGTGGAGGTCAAAGGTCATTTGAGGTCACCAGAGGTCAAAATGTGAAAACCTTGTAAACATGATATCTCAAGAACGGTAACTGCGACTGATGCCATACTTGGTGTGTTTGTTGGTCATATTGAGTAGATGATCCCTATTGTTTTTGGTGGAGATAAAGGTCACTTGAGGTCACCCTGAGTCAAACTGTAAACAAATTGTAAACACAGTATCTCTAGAAGGGTAAGTGTGACTGATGTCATACTTGGTGTGTGGGTTAGTCATATTGAGTAGATGACTCCTATTGTTTTTGTGGAGGTCAAAGGTCGTTTGAGGTCCCCCGAGGTGAAAATTTTCTAGCACATTATCTCCAGAAGAGTAATGTTGACTGATGTCATACTTGATGTGTAGGTTCCCCATACTGGGTAGGTGATCCCTATTGCTTTTAGTGGACGTCAAATGTCATTTGAGGTCACCAAAATAAAGATTATTTGGGTTAAAGGCTTATTAAAGGTGTTTCAAGACCAGTAACTGCAGTTGATCTCATACTTGTCATGTGAATAATTCATGCTTGTTATAATATAACCATGTGGCAAGGAATCACAAAGCCTTTTGGCTTTCTGGTTTTTTTATGCCATATTTTTTAATTTTAATGACCTTATTTCCCTTTAAAAGGTCAAAACAGAGAGAAAAATAGACAGTTCTTCCCTATTGGTGCATTATATAGCATGTGAGAGTATTTATGGTAGTGCAGGTGTGACCAGATTGTTTGTGATTTTAAAATATTTCTGCTTTTTGTCAATGATTCATAATATGGAGAGTACAGTAGCTGTTGTTTGACATGTTTACTGTGTAACTACTGTATGTGTTTCCTGTGTCACTGACTGACTAACATTGCATGTTTGTTCTTAATGAGCACTGTATATAATAACATCATGATTGTCCACATGGTTGTTGTCGTAAATATTCTGTATTCTTTGAACAGATATGATGTGGATTCTCCCAAATCTAAATTAACGGCACACGTAAGTAAAAGGAAAACCGCTGAAACTATTGATTTCGCAAGCAAATCTCATTCAGGCCACTGCATGGTTGATTTCAGAATCAGGTTGACTGACTACTTTAAAGCCTGCCATCACATTGTTGTCATAAACTCCCACATTGGGTCACAGGGGGACTGACTTCTCAGTTGGAGGTTGACCTTTCTTGGATCATGTGCTGCTATCGCATCACAGGGTGCTATGCATGTTGACAATACATTTAAAAGATTAGAGAAGTTCAGCTTGTTCTCAGCTGTTGACATGAAGACAATTAGATTTCAAAAATGTTTTATATTTTTTTATGAAAAGAAGATTTGTGGACTTCATAATGTGTCAGGTCAAACCACATTCAGCATTTGGGTTGGCTCAGGTTTGGCTTAGTGTACTGCACAGTGATCCTGAAAATTTTCACGGTGGCAGTTGTGTTTGGAAAAAAAAAATTTGAATGCCAATTTACATTTATATGTTAGACACATGTATGTTTGTTTGTTACTCTAGTGATGTGTCTCCGTCTGAATGGATGAAACAGTGACCAATACTGTGTACCACCATCTATGCCCCCCATTCTACTGTATATACTGTATATTTAGTATTACATTGCATCGTAAATGCTATTGACAATAGTGTAACATACACATATAATTTTATGTGTGAACAAAATGCCAGTTAATGCCTTTGACTATGGATGATAGAAACTGCGTAGTCTGCATTGCCTTATTTTGTACCTCACTTTGTCATCCTTTGAATGTGGCATTATTTGCTTGATGTATGAATATCTTCTTAGTGTTCTTTTTGGAAGATATGCGGTGCAGTAGATCTCAGAACCTGTTACTTCCCGTCACCACAAAAGTCTACTCTTTGATTTCGAATGAAAGAGTCACATTTATGTGATATGTACATACCACATTTCTGATCATATGGCTACATTTTTGTATCTTACACTACTGTACTCTTGCGTATATTTTGGTCCTGTATTCCTCTCATTTTTGTTGGTTCTTAACAAGTCTTAGAGGGAAATATGAAGAATTTCATTTCTTACTGCTTCATGTAATCTTCATCTCCAAATGTGTACTTTGTACTGCTTTCATATCTTGCTACAAATATTTCCTTTCAGGACTTTCTTGGAAGTTTAGAGACAACCTTAGGGGAAATCCTTGGTTCGATGAACAACAGATTGGAGAAGGAACTTGTGTGAGTTGTTACTTTTAGAATGCAATTTGTTTTTTCTTTTTAATTCAATCAAGAGAAGCAAATACATGTTGAGTGAAGTATTGAATAGTGAAGTGTGTGAACCCAGTTGCTGCCATGGTACAGCAAAAGGAGTAAAGTATAGAGCTGAGCTAAAATACCAACAAATGGAACTATCTGAAAGACAGCCATTTAGAGATATTTGGAAAAGTGTACTGTATGTCACTATCATTATGGTACTGTATCATGTCATTTTTGACATGATACAGTACCATAATGATACTGTCAAGGTTTGAAGTGGTAGTGATGAGCAGTAGCTATCAGTGTTTGGTAAAGGTCATGTGTTTGTCACATCACAGAGTGAAACATTCATACAGCATTGAATTTGAAACTGTAATTGTTTATCACACGGTGTATTGTACCATGCACCCGTGCATGATTATGCTGTATGTGCAATTTGTTCCATTGAAATGTTTCCTCCCTCTGATGATATGACCAACATGTTATGTAGACCTTACTGTATGTGCAAATGCTGGCTCTATTAACTGTCACTGTAGCCTATGACTAAACCAGCATTGACTAGATCATGCTATAGACTAAAGGAGGACAGTACGGTAGTTGGGATTTTTGCATATATTTTTTGCCTTTTCTTTTTCCAATGTTGTCAGTAGCACGTCGTCAACCTCAACGTTGATCACCTTTGACAAGGCAATATTCCATATTCATAGCTATATGTATGATGAGGCATACATTCATAAATGAATGGTATGTGTGAGACTTCAACATGAGAAAAATACAGAATGAATGGTTTTTTCTCTCTTTACTAGGGCTTGAACTTGTCACTTGTAGATCACTTTTTACCACAAATCTGTTTAGGAGGTATGCTTACACCCAATTTGGAGAAAAAAGTGCAAAAAGTAAGATGAATGTCGCACCTGCCTTTCCGCCTTTAATGGCCATTTGTAGATCAAGTCATTTTCCTCCATACCGAGAGCATTTCTTTACAAAACTAGTAATTATTTGAATTTGTTCTCAGTGAACAGTGAATTTGTAAACAGTGAATGCGTAATACACACATGGTAACATGCAACACTGAAGGACATTTAGTGTATCTGAAGGCTGTTGAAGAATGTGCCACACACCGATGCGAAAGTAAAACATGGTATACTACGACTAGTACTAGTTGCACAGTAGTAGTAGCATTTGACAGTTACATGAGCCATCCTGTTGCACATACGTGCTTTCATTGACGTCAGAGGTCTTGTGTAGTAATTTGTCTAGCCTGCGGACTTGTATGGTGATACTTTCTACATCTTGTACATCTAGAGAATATGTTTGTCTGTTTTTCACTTGATGGGGTAATAAGTCTGTCTGTGGTGATGCATCCTCCTCTCCCTACTCATAAATTGAAGGGAAGAATGATCCTTTCTCCCATGTTAAATCAGTTTTTGATTTTACAGTAGGGCACTGGGTAATGGGTTTTCCTCCTACAGTGTTCTTAAACCATCTGTATGCAGCACTGAGAAAATAAGCTCAAGCAAAATAATGTACCGTCCCAGGAAATAAAACCAGATAGTATTTAATTACCTTTGAGCACTGGTATTGCTCATCCAAGGGATGTTACTGTATCTTGTAAGAGACTTTACTCTGATAGATTTTATTTATTTAAGGTCATATGTCTCCTGGTGAAGTCTGTCTAATGCTTAAAATTTATCTATGTTATTTCATTGACTAGTTATAATTATGTCTGTAGAAAGTACTTTATTTACGCTAAAAATATGTGTTTATTACTTTCAGGAAGGGCAAAGGAGGAAAGATCATCGTGACTGCAGAAGAAGTCAGTGATTGCAAGGTATTTATATTGTGACCATGGTAACAGCTTGAAACACACGCTTGTACCAACCACCTCTTTAACACTGGACTTCACTAAACATGTGACTACATGAAAACTTTATAAACTTAATCAGTGTTGCTGTCAGCGCCTCACTTTTTTTCTCCTCTTAAACACAGTATGTCGCTCTATTGATGGTAACTGTAAATGTGGTATTCCCTTTCACTTTATATCTTTGCAGGATCAAGCTACACTTACTTTTAAGGGCACAAAGTTAGACAAGAAAGACTTTCTGGGTAAATCTGACCCCTTCCTGGTCTTTTATAGATGTAATGAAGATAACACGTGAGTGATCACGTTTTTACCTTAGAAACTCACCCACACTCTCACCATCATCTAAATGTTAGTGGCACCTTCTTTTTTTACAACAATTTTATGGTATTGTTCATATGCATAGTACCTTATTTGCTTTGTATTTCTGCATCATTTCAAATATCTGTAACTGTTGCTCTTGTTTTGTAGATACACAATTGTTCACAGGACTGAAGTCAAGAAAAATACATTGAATCCAACCTGGAGACCGTTTGTGCTGCTAGTGAGGGCATTGTGCAATGGAGACTATGACAGATCAATTAAAGTTGAATGTTATGACTGGGATAATGATGGAAGGTAATGAACTTCATCGATTGCATGTGCAGCTAGGGAAAGAAAATGGGGCATGGATGTTTTCCTGCTGCTTTGTGTTTAAAGTGGATTTTAATTAATTTAGCTTAAAGTAATTACTATGGAAATTGTCATTTCTGACATGTCATGGACAATCAACAACGTAAGAAAAATTCATTAATACGATCAAAACAATGAGAATCATTGTCTCTTTTTCCTTTATGTTTAGTACGGTTTTGCTTTTGACGTCTGGCCGTGGGCAGTGTGCGAGTGTCGAAATGATCTTGTAGTGATTGCTAGTGTGCTCTGTAGATGGTGGTATTATTGATATTGTATTGCTATTGATTGTCGATTGAATGTAGCCAATTCTTCAAAATGTGTATAGATAGACAGATATGGATATTCACATACTTTGTCGTTGAATGTTGTGAAAGTGGTTGGTTGGTACAGTATCTCACAGGTAGTGGTTGAACCCTCTTGATTGTGGTAACCATTCAAAATGCAAATATAAATGGCAGCGTCAAATGTCAAACCCTTTAAGGTGTAACCTGGTGATTTTGACCTGGAATTACTTCAAACTGTACACGTTGACACTGATAGTGGAATAAATGGAAGCAGAATCCTGTGATTTTGTCGTGCATATTTATAGGGGTGTGAGTTTAGTACTTTCAGTTGTTTGGAGACTGCTATCTCAAGTTGGCAGCCTTACATAGCTTGTGGTGTAATAAAATTCCCACAGCAAGAACTGATGAAATTTTTCCACGCAAGTGTTTGCCTCATTCAGATTTGGCAATCAAAAGGAAGAACCATGTGAGGGGTTGCCTGCAAGCAGTGTCTAGATATTAAGGAAAGGTAATTTACTTCCTGTATTAAAACATTGCCCCAGATTTGGTGCTTATAAATAGTATTGAATGAACATAAAGCTCAAAGGTATAAACATGGATGTTTAATGTCCCAAAATAGATTTGTATTTTAAATGCATGATCAAAAAAAAGGAGTTCATTGACTGTATTCGTATAAACCTGTTAATGATCTTACTGTATAAAAATACAGAAGTGAATGGTTTCTGTACATACAGTAAAGCCTTTGGAAACCACTATGTTGAGCAGTAGTATCAGTATCAGTGTGCATTATAGTAATGGAATGTATGATCCCACCTTTGAAAAGCAGATTCTGTGGTGGGTTTTCTTATCATCAACAATGTTTTGCTTTGATTTTCATGTTTGTCTTTCAGCAGTCATGATCTGATTGGAGAGTTCATTACAAATATGAGGCAGTTTGCAGAAGGAAGGAATACCTTTGAGGTGGATTTAACTTTATACTTGGCTTTTCTTTCATTATTGAAGTGGTGGCTAGTAGTTGTTATCTCTGTAAGCCATCTGTCTATCTGTCGGTCTATCTGTCTGTCTGTCAATGTGACCATTTTCTGAAAAGCTGCTGTTCATAGTTGCTTATGATGGCTTCTGCATGTAAAGTATGAGCTAAAGATAGGTCATGATAGGTCATGTCTTGTTTAAGATATTATGGTTTGCAGCAGTCAACATAGATTTTGAGTATGCTATAAAGACTTCTCCAAAACCTGAACATTTTAGAATCAAACACTGTAGCTAACGTTCTGCAACTTAAAAAAAGAATAGTGCGTAAAAAGTCAGTTGCATTACTCCATTGTCTTGTTTGTATAGTTGGTAAACTAACACATTGGTGTATCTTGGCCGTACTAACCATCATACCATTTTATATGAGGTTTTCTTAGAATTTTTCTGTAAATGCTAATGGATAGTAATTGAGCTTCTTGAACATTGATGCTCTGGAAAAGGAAATTAAGTTCACTTTTGTTCTTTGCAGGGCCATAACCAGGTCAGATTCCTGGGCGGAGTGGAGGGGGGGAGGAGCAAATATAGAACTGGGGTAACTTGATGTAACTCGAGAAAAATGTCGGGGTGGGAGGAAGTTTGCAAAACTTCATTTGGATGGATTTTTCTGAGTCCCACTTGACAAGGGACCTTGGTCTCAGTTATGCATTGGTGAAAACAAGTGACTGCATCAGCAGAAGTATTTTTCTCAGGGACTCATTCTTTTTTATAATGTCATATTTATCTGTCATCATAACCCTCTGAAGCTATTTGCATTGAAATAAACCTTTAGCTGTTATAAATCCATAAAAATTATTTGCATTTGTAGTGGCTTGCATTAAAACACTGAGCTGTGGTGCAGGGAATAGGTGGCGACATTGTGCTTTGCTTTATCATGCTCTTCCTGTATTTGCCACTTATTCACCAGACTGTCATAAAAACCTGCTGTTGTAGATCCTTTACTGTACAAAGAAACGTTAGGAATATTAGATTGTTTTCTATATTCATAACTATGGTTCACTCAAAGTCTGCTCAATATGTGTTGTGATGTATATGCACACAATAACAGTAAATAGTCTTCCCCCTACACTGATACTTAGCCTACAATAACCTCTTTTCAATTGTGTGCTCTCACTTAAATTTTGTGAAGTCATTTTGAGAGAAAGTTCTGGACCTAACTTCAGAGTAAGGGGAATAGTTTGATGGGTTTTCATAGATTTAGCAGTGAACAGTTTGCCCTTCAATGCATGACTTCAAGTGATGGCATCAATCAAATGTATCAACAGTGCATTGCCAATGAACACAGATTGATGTTTTCAATGGCACTAACTCAAAACAAGTACACCTATGCACTAGTTAGGCATGTGTGGGTGTATCTTTTGACATCCTAACCTGTGAAACATGTTATGTAGACTCTGCCATTAACATACATTTTCAATAAGTTAATCACCCGCTGTAAGCCAAAGATTCCTATTGCCTTTAAGTTGGGGTTGAAAGTAAATTATGGTCACTGTCAGGAGAAAGTTAAAGTATCATAAAGGCTGCATCTGCTGAATCAAAACAGCAAAGGAGCTCATGCATGAATTGTATATATAGCATTATCTGTATCGATGATGACACTCAATCAAAATTTGTGGTAGGTAGAATTGAAAAGAGGTTAAAAGGGGCAAAATGTGATTGTGCACATCACATCATGAACAACCTAACTCATTACATGTACTTTACATACTACCCCCAGTAGTTCTTTTGTAAGATGTTGAGCACAGTGTCTGTGTAATACACTGTCTCAGGTATCTGTGCCTTTCAGCTCAACATTTTGTCAGAGGCATTATATATAGGAATGTATCTGAAATATGTACTATATTAATTAGAGTGAATCTTACTGTCAAAGCCGTCCTGTTCTTTTGAAGGGTTTGCAACCTGTCACCATCGTACTCCCATTTTTTTTTTCTATATGTAAAAATATCACCACATTAAAAGGATCTGTCATGTGAATGGAGAACATGTTCATTTTTATGTTACATTGTATGAAACTTTGCAGTAAGGCCTGGATAAGAACAATATATCCATTGTGATGATGCAGTAACATTTTTGAATATATCGTTCTTTGTTTAGCTGATACATCCAAAGAAGAAAGCCAAGAAGAAGAGTTACAAGAATTCTGGCATCATTGAACTGCAAAACTGTGTCATCGAGAAACAGCACAGCTTCCTAGACTTCATCAAGGGAGGAACTCAGATTAATTTTACAGTAGCGATAGATTTTACTGGATCTAATGGTCAGTTGAGTCTGTTTGTGTTTACTGTATGACTCATTCTTGTTTCCTTCATGTAGTAATTTCAGCCACTGTTCGTTTACCCATTTTAAACCTGTACCGGCTGAACTTTAAATGTGCGCTACTGTCAGGTTAATAGGTCACAATAATATGGGATGTACCTTGCAAAATATAAAAATAGAACAAGAGCTGCTGGTTCGGCTTATGTGGCATTGGCTGCCACACCCATTGGACAATCTGCACTGAGAGTAGCCATACATTGGCCTTATCTGTTTTACAGTGTTGTAGAAAGGCAAGCAGGGCATTTGCTTTACAGAAAATATCATGTTTCTAAAAACCATTATTCGTGGACACAGAATTTCAGATTATTCAGAATAAGTAGAACAGCGACCTTCTTTTCACAAAATACTGTACGTTTCTGACAGATAGCAATTTAAGTTATCTGTTGCTCATGGCTGATTTTCACCCAAACGTCCATAAATTGTAATGATGCATCCTCCGTAACTCATTTTATGCATAATATTTTGGGTAGGTGAAGATTTTTTAGATGTTTATTGATGAGTCATGGTTTAACAATGATGAAAGCTATTTTGTTGGAATGCCGTGTTGGAGCATTGCAAATGCCCTATTTCCCTTTAACATTGAGTATAGATGTGTGTGGTGTAGGTCATACATGTTTTGTCTATGTTAAAAGTTTAGTACTTTAGGATCTGGTTCCAGGTTTATTTCTTTTCTAGTGTTTAGTAGTTTTGTGAAGTTTAAACACAATTTTAAACTCAATAAAGAGCTTGTGAACAGTGCTTCACTATGACTTTATTTCTAAAATTTCATGAAGCTATCACTTTTCAAAGTGACACATTTAATCTCATTAATGATACACTTTTTGTGTTACTGTATTTGAAGTTATTTGCCATGGAAGAAATTAAATTCTACAAAAATTGGGAAAGTTTTTCTCTCTTTACCGATCAAAACCCTCTTGCATCATATTCCATATGAAAAGAATATGGATTTTTAAAGAAATGTCTATTTCGCAGTGATATATGACATTATTTGAAATCTGTGAAATGACTTTTTTATTGGTGTCAAGTTTCATGGTTTAACACTTTCTTTTTTCAAGAACAACAAAGACTCCATTACAGTAATTTGAAATTGTTACATGCAGGTGCGCCACAAGTATCTGAAAAGCGGGGAAGGGAATTAAGCGCGTTTCTTAGAAAGATTTGCTCCTGTGGGGTGGGGAAGCACACGTTGGCTTGGGCATGTAGCATGTGATGTAAATCATATGCAGGTGTCACAGAGCACGCCTAGTGCAAGATGAAAATAGGGTCTTGGCCTGAAAAGTATGATTTTCTATCTGCCAATTCTCCAATCCTAGAAAATAATCACCTCAATCCCCCACAGAATTCTTTATCTTGAACTCAGCTTCTGGTGATTAAAAAACAATACCTATATGAAAAATGGAGGAGTGGAGCAGTCTCCTCATCCCCCCCCCCATGGTGCTGCCAGTGGTTGCATGCATTTTGTATAAACGTCTATGCACATGGAGACCTTTCTTGGCCAGAACTCTGTCTTCGTCAAACAGCAATGTTGTAAGTTGGGAACAAGATATTGGTGTGGGGTATGTGTGAAGTGCATGTAGTGAAAAATTATGCTCTTTCATAAAGACACCTCTAAAATTGTCCTTTCACAGTATGCTCAGCCACAGTGGTACTGTAATGTCAGTGTAATTAAGTAATTAAAGGTTTGTTCAGAGTGCGGGTGTATCATGAGTTTTCCACTTTCTGCAGGCAACCCTCGGCACAGCAATTCACTTCATTACATCAATCCATACCAGCCTAACCACTATGAGCAGGCTATCAGTGCAGTTGGAGAGGTGATTCAAGACTACGACAGTGACAAGCTCTTCCCAGTTCTCGGGTTTGGGGCCAAAATACCTCCAGATGGTAGAGTTTCTCATGAATTTCCTGTGGTAAGTTCGCTTCTTACTTGGTATGCCTTCTTAGAGAAGGTTCACTGCAAATAAAAGATTTTGGCTATTCACCAACACAAATTTGTGTGTCATAGTGTGTGTTACATTTCTCTCTATACAGGTCAGCATGTACACTGTAGTACAGTGTTGGAAACCTTGATAATCATATTACTGTTGTTGCTGTTGCAAGGCAAACTTTAATTGATTTGGAAATCCTTAAATTGCCAGCTTTTTCACTCATAATGAAAATATTGATGTCGTCTTTTGTCTGACCTTCTCAAACCTTACACTTTTGCTTGTAATTTCTTGCATAACATGTGCGAGAAGAGATGATTGACATCAACTTTAACTTTATTGTCTGTAATGTGCAAAAACTAGACATCCCTTTAGTTTCTGTGGTTTGATGTTTGACTTCATGAACCTCCTTGATGTCTTTTTTTTTTCTTGCAGAATTTCAATCCTGTCAATCCATTTTGTGTTGGTATTCAGGGCATAATGCAAGCATATAAATCTTGTATCCAGCATGTGCAATTGTATGGACCCACAAACTTTTCACCAATTATCAATCATGTTGCCAGGTAGATAAAATTCTTGGTGTTATCCCAACATTTGAGTTGAGGATTTGCATGCCCTTTATTTTATCCATCAAAAGAGTATATGAGATGTTGCATTTGTAATTTATGTTCAGTTTATCAGGAATGACGGAACACGTTATAGACTTTTCTCAATGAATCCATTCAAGAAACTTTGTGAAGGTTTTTTTTTTATGTGCAACATTGTATTACTGTGTCTGGCTGCTGTTTGTTCAGTAGCTTTTGAAACCGAAGCATCTTTTCAAATGAATTCTTGTTTTGTTGCTTTATGGTGTCATTAAGGATCAGTATCTTAGTACTTCTACAATGTATAACAACATCAGTGGTCTGCAACTGCCAGTCAGCGCCACTCTGGTTCGACCAGACGAAAAACTGCTGGTCATCCCTAGCTAAGACAGGTTGACTTTTCCGACCATGAATATAGTTTTTAGTAAGGACTGAGGTAAAATAGCCATTATCAGTGGTAATTTTGCAGTCATTTTTGAAATTTTCCTAAGGTTCAAATTTTCAAGCATGTTCCTAAACATTTGTATGCATCTCATAAGACCAAGAGAGGGACATTTCTTTCAATCTGGCTGTAGGCTTTCATGGAGCCAAAAATTTTCTTGTGTGTCCCGCGCCATCTGATGATGGCGCCACACCTGGACGGTCCAGTCGGTACTATCTACCCTTGTCATACACCAGAACAACTTAATGAAAGTTGTATTAGACTTTTAGTTTCTACATTGTAACCAGCAATAGCTTAGATTTGGCTGTTCCAATTTTGATGAAAAATTTGCCTGTAATATTGTCAGTATTTGGTGGGTTTTGATGGATTTTGTGGCTATTTTCAACATGTTTAATGATAAGTACAACCAATTCTTTAAAACATCATTTTCATAGCACACCACCTGTAACTTTAAACTACCAATTTATTTTGTTATTCTTCCTTTATTTTGTGTGTGAACAGATTCGCTCAAGCATACCCAGATGGGTCAAACTATTTCATCCTCCTTATTATCACTGATGGTGTTATCTCCGACATGGAAATGACAAAGCATTCCATAATAGCTGTAAGTATGATGTACATTTATTATAAATTAATATATTTGGTGCAATAGTTTCTTTGTGACATTGTGAACAATGGTATTACTTCTGTGATTTAGTCAATGCTGTACTTAACATTCTGTAGGCTGGGTTATCTTATTTCAGGCTTGGGGTGATTACATGTAAATGTAATCGATTATGATTACAATTACTTTGGATTTTATGATGGTGATTACAGCTAAAATAAAATAAAATAAAGCAGTGCTCTCCAAGTGCATTTTTGGGTGGCCCTGCCAACCAAATGATGCAACCTTGTGAAACACCCTATACAAAATACCACCCTCTCTCTTGAAAATTTGGTTTGGCAAAAAAAAATTTGAGAATAGGCCACTGGCATTTTAAATAGAACCAAATCATCTCTAAGTGGTACCATTTTGCATCTCAATTATCAAAATTTCTGGAGGTGAGTTTGAACCCTTCCCTGAAACCTGTGATGGGCGATCATGTAGGGATTACATATACACTCAATGTGTGACCGTATCTATCGCTTGAAAATCTGTTTGGAAATACTGTAAAGATTTATTACTCATAAGTTTAATATAAAAAACAATGTACAAATAACACTGAACAGTACTAACACCATACACCAATACCAATAAGACCCAAAAATGTTTAATAACTGACAAATAATCTGCAGTCTCAGGAGTCGTGGAAGCTTATATAAATCAGTGAAACAAGTACTCGCTTTATGTGTTGCTATCAGGATTTCTACTGCTCTGTAAGCATACTATAGGAGGAAATATAGGGAGTTTAATCACAAAGTAGGGATTTATAAGGATATCAGTGTTTTGTATAGCAAAAGGGTTTTGTAGGGCTTTGCATAAGATTATTTAACATTGGCTTTAACCAGTCCTACCTGTATGGGCTGTGAAGCCTTGTCTACTTAACTCACAAAGTTGTGTAAATCTGACTGTACACCGTATAGACCCAACAGCTTCATACTCTCAATATGCTGGTGTCTTTATGTGCCATGAAACCACATTTTGGAGCACCTAGTCCTCACAAAATACTCATAATGTGCTAAAATCACGTCTGAGAAAAACCTTTTGTGCATGATAGAACATGATGTGATATCTAGATATATCATAATGATTGGGGTATGTACCTCTGGAGAAGGCATAAACAAACAAAATTTTGGGATCAAAATATTCTCAGCATTTCCCACAAGCAAGCTCCCGTAAGTATTTTCTTCGATGGAAAATTGTTCTTAACATTGTTGGACGTTTTTGCAGTTTTCACTCAAAGCCTTTACAACCATTGGCATTACATGGATTGTTTGCAGGGTGGGGGAGAGGAGAAACAAGATAGTTGAAGCTAGAATTTTGTTTCTAGGGACCTGGAACATGAATGGAGTTTCTCAGTGAGGAGGAATCATGAGATTATTTAAAACAAAGTTTCAATGTGATACAGTATGTCTCTACCGCAGTGGCACACCCAGGATTCTGAACCGGTGCTGAGAATTGTGGGACGCCTATCTTTGCAGAGCGAAACCATAGATTGGTGCAGAGCACACCAGTAAAATTGTGGACAAAAAAAAACCTAGACCTCCAGAAAAACATGATGGGAATTTTTGTGTATGTGTTATGTTGTGGCAAGAAGGTGAGGGGTTCCGAGCCCAGGAACCCCTCCTCTCCTATTAGATCCATACCTGTACTCCCAACTTTTGATGTACTCTACAGGCATTTCCATGTGGTTAACCTTTGGACAACATTATCCAACATGTCCACTACATAGCTTGGCAACATTATCAGCAGCAACTTGGCTTGTGCCTATTAAATGCCATGATGCTCCAATGATGTCAGTGACCATAAGGAAGAACTTGTCCCCATCAATTGACTTTACAGTATAACTTGTCTGCCGACAGCAGGAATCACAGCATTCTTGGACCCTTGTAAATAAATTCCAGAAAATAGGAAACCAAACAGAAAATAGGGCGTATAGGGCAAATTTGGCAAAAAGGACAGATTTGTAGAGAAAACAAAATATATAGGGCTAACAACATATACAAGGAGTTATAGGAATTATAGGGCTGGTAGAAAGCCTGTGCAATTAATAAAATTGACAGCTACTGCTTTATTAAACTTGTGATTAATACAAAGTCAACCAGTTGTGTATCTTGCTGAGTGGACAAAATGTGCAAGTAATAAAATTCCTGCTTGTACCAATACAGAACCAAGTCTACCAAAGTGGAGATCTTGGAATCTCTTGTATTACTCAGGCTGCTCTGAGTCCAACAAAACAGGAAATTAAACTGTGGTCACTCCAGCAGAAGAAACAAGCACAGAAAAATATTGCATAATATCGTCTACTTCTTTTTCACTTCTTTCATAAATGTAACTTGAATGTTATCATAATTAAACCATGATTACAATTACCGCGTCACTTTTTGCAAAAGTAATCGATTACAATTACTTTGAAAAAAGTAATTGATTGTAATTGATTACGATTTCTGATTACGATTACCCCAAGTTCTGTCTTATGTATTTATTCTAATTATTTGGCAGCTGTAGTAAGATAATTCTTCAATGTGTATGAGGTTGCTATAAACAGGGAGGTGCAATTGAGGAGTTACAACAGAAATGCCTTCCTTTTGAAAAGAGCCTACTATCCCCCAAGATCACCTCTTTTGTTCACCACTTACAGATTCAATAGACATAAAGGTATAAGGGACTTAACGTTAAAGGTCCATGTTGTCTGCTCCGTTGTAGATTACTGTCCAGAAAATTTTGTCCATAGCTGTAGCATTGCCAGTCTTTTTTGGTGTTGATGAAAAGAGAAACCTATGCAGTCATGATTGTGTGTGTGTGTGCACGTGTATGTGTGTGTGTGTTTGGGTGCGTTTGTGACACCCAGATCATTATCGCGATATCTCAAGAAGGGAAACTTAGAAATTTCCCAAACTTGATATACAGATGCCCCATATTGAGAGGAAGAATCCTATTGTTTTTGGTGGAGGTCTTGGTATCTCAAGAAGGGAAACACTGACAGTTCTCAACAAGGTACATAGATGCGACATATTAAGAGGAAGAAACCTATCGTTTTTGGTGAGGTCGAAGGTCGTATGAGGTCTCCAGAGGTCAAACACTGAAAATTTTATTATCATGATATCTCAAGAGGGGAAGAACGGACAGATGTCATTTATGAATGTTGGTCTACCCTATTGAGTTAAAGTACCCCATCACTAATTTCAAAATTCAAAGGTCATTTGCTGTCAACAGGCGTGAAAGGGTAAAATCTTGTAAGCACAATATTTTAGGAAGGGTAGTTGGACGGCTGTGCTATTTCGTATGTAGGTGTTCGATATCAAGTATAATCGGCACAATTTTTTTTTGTGATAAATAAAATTCATTTGCAGTCATTGCAGGTCACATTGTCGAACCACTGTAAACACAATATTTTATATAATACACATCATAATATCATAGTTTTGTGACAATTGTAAGTCACATTTTATGCAGACTTGGTATATTGTGTGTTATTTTATATGCAACTTTTTGCATGTAAGTGTTGAGTGCATGGCGTTTCTCACTTAAGCAATGAAAAATAATGCCCTTAGGCTCTTGTTTAGATGGTGGTTCTGACTTGACTGTTGGCAATGAACCTCGCATCAAAGCTTTGTTCTACGTAATCCTTTTCAAAGGGTATAAGCAGGACTGAAGATTACTTGGATATCCCTATAAATAAAGTACATAGCGCAAAAGTAGAACAGTGCTTTAAGCTATACTCATCACTTTATGAATTGAAAGTTATCATGCTGGAGATAGTCTAATGGGATTAGCATAAATTAAACCTTCCTGATGTATCTCCTTCTCAGTTGCACCGCCCTGATGTAGATGATGTAGTTTTCAATGCAAAACTATCAAGAAAATAGCAGAGCTAAAATTTAACAGTCATTCGATCTTTTGAGACAAGTAAAAAATGCCATTGGACAACCAAACACACTCCTTCTGGTTGCTTGATGGACAAGTAAACCTTTGAAGTAAAATGGTTATAGTTTGGTGGTGTAATCCTTCATTTACATTAACAGTATCTACTGCGTTTGGTTCAATTTCCAAAACAAGGGTAATGTGTGTTTTGTGCTTAACAAAATCATGACTGGTGCTCAAGTGCAGTTCAAGATTATTTCTAATTTTGTATTGAGCATTGAATATTTGTTTTGTATCCAGTATTGAGTCTTGTCAACTTAAGCTCGTACTTAAGCTTTCCTTTTGAACAATCGGGTATTTTGGACAACCGATATGGGAAGCAGGCCGTTTAAAGCACAACTTAGAATCTCTGCTGACTCTTAGGCATGAAAAGTGTGAATATAATACTGTGTTAGTCCATATTAACAGACACGTCTGTTCCATTGATAGAAGCCAGCTGCCTCTGTATGCACGATGTGATGCTACTTTTCTTTTCAGTAATTTTCAGTTGTGTTCAGATTCTCTCAGATGCTGCTCCAACTCTGCAGAAGAGATATAAACTTAGGCATCCAAGCATAAGTTTGATGACTCTTAACTGCCAGATCGATCGGATTGTGTATTGTGTGTGTCATTGGACTTTCCATAGGGGCAGCCTAATGTTGTTCATATGTAGAGAGCAAAAGCTATGTGCTACATTAACCTTCGATTGATGTAGTGTACATGTTTCAGAGGTTACTGATGGTACTTATGCCCAATTACAGCCATTGTAATTTCAGTGCTCTCTGTCAATGTTACTTTATTTTTATTCTTTTGTCTTTAGGCCAGTGTATTACCAATGTCTATAATCATTATTGGAGTTGGTCCAGCTGACTTTGATGGTGAGTTTAATATCTAGCAGCAGTTAACATTTCAAATGTACATTACGGGTCCTGAGAAGTCATCAGTTTGACATAACTACCACAGCAGTGGCAAATACTGCAGAGGATGAGAAGACCCAGAGGGAACAATATAAGAAATAGTGGGGGAGCTCACTGAGCTATAACGATTAATCTAACCAATCCAGGCAACCTGCTGATAGGTATACTATGTGCCGTGCTATGCCCGGATTATGGCGCTCCGCATGGAATCACGCTGGAGATTTTGTATGCATTGTTACTTGCAGTGCTCTTGTTCTTATATTCTTTTCTGTGGAGAATGCATTAGTGTCAGTAATTTGCCCAGGATATCTTTTGGGCATTTGTTTGACTCTATAATAAAGTATCGTTTGTTGTCCACAACATCTAGATAAATAATCAGTGTGTTTGGTGTACGTTTATGATTTTACTAGGTCTTTTTGACTTATTTTGGAGGTGGATATACAACTATTTACACACAATATAGTTTCATGATCTCAAATGCCTCTTCATGAAGTCAAGTGAAATCTTATTGATGAAAGTCTAATGAATCTCATGGCTGGTGTTCACATCAACTGGCCATCACATTTTTGCATAGATCTATGTAGTACATTGTTACAAATATTGAGTCTCAGGAGTATTAAATTAGGATGGCATTCTCTGTGGCACACCAAATCACAGATCTTCTGTTTCTGTAGAAGTTAAGTTTTTGGAAAAAATATCAGTGCACGTCACTAGGTGGCCGAACAGCTTGACTAGGTCAAGGTCAAGACTAAGTTTACAATTTACTTTGAGTTTACTTCAGGTGGAATGTTGAGACAGCACAGTAGGCACTCACAAGATTGAAACAGGTTCCAATACAGTGTATGAAGAATGGGAAGCAGAATCTGAAAATGTTCTCTGTTCACTTTGTCTTCGTAATTTAAGGGGGCGGCAACTGTGAGCTTGGTTTTCCTTGGGAGCTCTCCCCTGATATTGGTCTGTTTCTCTGACTTCACTGTCTTTACAGCAATGGAAGAGTTGGACTCTGACAAACATTTACTATCCTATCGAGGAAAGACGGCAGAGAGAGACATTGTTCAGGTCTGTTGTATGTCATAAAGTATACAGTATGAGACAGCTAGATGTATTTGTTTCATGGTGTCAAAGCATTCTTTTGAAGTGGAATGCTACAATAACCACCTTTCTGGGCCTGTGTACTCTTATATCTGGTTGGAAGTGATCAACAAATGTTTGACATGAATTTAGATTGCAGTTGTATTGCACAAATGGGCAGGAATGTGTTTTTTTTTTTGGGGGGGGTAGGTATACTGATCTTATTTAATGATACAAAGATTACAAGATGAACAAACCGATCTTGAGGAACCCTGAGAAAATGATCCGTATACAAGGCCCCTACAAAAAAAAGAAGAAAAACCTAAGAAAACAGCCTGTACAAGAAGAATCTAGCTAAAGGACCCCTCTGCCAAAGAGATCAATGCATTGATCTTGGCTCAATGGCTTAGAACATGTGAATGGTCATTTACACATTGTCTCTAGTGAACAAATATGTCTTTGTGTTAAAATAACAACCAGAGAAATGAGTTCAGCCATGCATAAGTTTTCTTGCCCAGCAGAAATAGGCCCTTCCAGTATCCAAAGAGGGATTTTCATTTTCTGTGCATCAGAGGCCCCCACCATCTTAGGTCAGGGATCTCTGGCCCTGCATGGTCTGAGTCCATAGGAGTTGCACCGCTGCATAAAGCTTGCAAGTCCTTGGCAATGGATAATTGATTTTGTTTTTCTGTCTTGACAGTTTGTTCCATTCCGTGAGTATATCGGAGGCATAGCTAGTGGCAACACTCAGCTCAGCCAGGCCAGGCTTGCAAAAGATGTCTTAGCCGAGGTGCCAGAGCAACTCATCTCCTTTATGAAGAAGAGATCCATTGTCCCAAATGAGGCACCTCCTCCCACTCACCAATCTCTAGCACAGGCACTTCCATCTGCTCCTCCCCCTGTGTGAGACAGTGGCTATGCAGAGTGCTGCCCCTGTCATGCAGTGGTGGAATCGTACAACTGCCATCTTGAAACTGAAAATGTCATCTTTGAGAGGTTGTATTAAGTGTTTATATGCTACTCATATATTATTAACATTCAGGAGAAACCGTTTTTTATTTTAGTCTGCGCAGATTTAAATTTCTATTTTGTATGGAGTTGAAAAATAGTAAAACGAAACAAATTTTAACTTAAAAAACTGACTGACAGATACTCGAACCGTGTGATGTGAATGTTTGTATCAGATATCCTTTCCTAAATATTTCCATTTACTGGAGCTTCCTGAATTACATATCTCTGACCTAATTTAAGGCTTTTTGGAGTTACACAACTGCATTGCTTTGCAAACATTTGCAAGATCCCCAAAACTGTAAGCATGAGACATTTTGTTTCCACAGTGCCGTTTTAACCAGTGCTTTACTATCCTTACCTTTTCCATGTATGTGTTAATGATCTTGTTTGGGATGAGGTGGCAGTTAAGGCTTGTTGATAGGATCATAATGGCTTTAAAGTGTTTTTGTCAGACATATTTCAAAAAGATTTCTGATCCCACCAATTTTCCCTTACATTGAGAAAGAAGTGACAATCCCTTCAAGTATCACCATGCTATGGTAGAATAGTTATGCATAATCCAGAAAACCATTGCAACTTTTCTCTTTCTTTTGTAAGAGTTAATCAACTGACCTACTAAAAAGTCCTTAGATGTGTCAAGCTTGACCCATAGATCACTTTAGATGTGTCAAGCTTGACCTGCCACATGCAAATACCTGTTTTTCATTTTATAGAAGATATATGCACCGATTAAGATACTCATATTGTTTGTCACAAGTATAATTTTCCATAATCAGTAAATTTCGATGAAATATCATTAACGTTACTGTAATATGTAAATTTTTGGTTATCTGTCGATGACCTTGAAAAGTAACGAGTTTCAAACTTAGGATCTCAATGCAAATTTTGTTGTTGTTGTTGCTGTTAAAGGTACTTGGAGGAAGATAACAAAAAATGTTTGTATTCTTGATTGGTAACAGGTTGCAACTGTCATGCCTGTTTTTACTTGCCTTTTATAACTTCTTAAATATTTCTTCTGCTGTCATCACAATAACTTGTAGGGAAAGTTTATCCATTCTTTATGCACTTCTTTTCATAAAACTTGAAATTACTTTTCACCCTCAAAATATATTAAACTTACTTCTTACAAATTTTATAATGTGCTTTAGTTTCATCAGTGTATGTTTTTTCTTTATCTCTAAATACAGTCACATTTCAGATGCTGCATGCCATGTTTGTTTCTAGGTGTGCATGTCATCTTTTTAAGTGCCTGCTTCCCTTAAGCTTTAAAAGGGTTGGTGTTCCACTGGATTCTGACATGTCTAAAATATTCCCAGCTTTGCAAATGAAATGAGAATCCAAGGAATGATAAAATCTTGAACATCCCCTTCACATTCCTCGGCATATCTTTCAGTATTCAGGCCTTGTGCCCAAGGTGCTGTCTGATGTCTTTGACTGTAATGTGATGGATCTTTTTCTTGTAGTAATAAAGGTCAGTGTGATTAAAATCTGTTATAGGAGGTTGACATGGTCCATTAAACCGCAGACATGTACTGCTGCCTTATTGTATTAGCCATCATTATACTGTCATCCTGTGACACAGGTACTGAAATGGAGCAAGAGTAATATTGATGTTTGTCTTTCTTTGTTTTCTGATGGGATGAATCAATCAGGTGGCCAGTTGTCTCTATGTTTCCAAATAATATGAGCATGTCAAGGAAATTGAGATTTAGTGATACTTAATGTTTTTACTTATACAATGTTGCTGTTCTTGATATTTGTGCTGATTTTAAATGAATCCTTGTCCTAGTGCATGTGTAATAGGTTTAATACTGACATGTGGTAACATGTAGATAACTGTAGTAAGTACTGTAAGTTCTCTTGTGAAGCTATGGCATTACTGTATTATGCATTTTACAGAATGCAGTAAAATGTGATTTCTTTTGTGCTGTTTCACCTTGATTCTCTTTGGAAGGCACAAAATACAATGATAAATCATCCTTATCCTGTGCACACTGTATGAGTACAGTAAATAGTAAGGGGTGGGGGGAGGAGCATTGCGTTTACAGTTTCCTGTACTGCTACTTGTACAAGATCTTTCAAGATGTCCCTGCTAGAGACACATTGCACTAGAGTGTACATCCACTTTGGGGTTTGTGGTACACTATTTGAGGCATTTGCCAGATGAAATGTCAGTATCTGTAGAATTGTGTCAGTATCTTGAATTCTGTTGGTCAAAAGCAGATTTTATGAATGGGTTTGGTATCATTACTGTAAATGTTGTTGAAATGGAGGTTATCTAGTAAGGCTTAGATGCAGACCTTAGTTACAGCAGTCCTCTGGGCCAGTGATTCTACTTGATCTGTTAATCTGTGGATCGTACAAACTAAACAACTGTCATATTTTCCTCTCTCGTTCAACGTCACGCCATGTATGTCTTACAAATCTAACAAAAAATGATATTTTGATTGATGTAGCTATCTCTATACTCTATTAAATTTGGTATGTTTTGTAGTTCTTTTTGAGTTGTGTCTTAGATTAATGGTAGCCTGTTCGTTGGCTGATATTTCTCATTACTGACGGTTTTGGGCTGATCAAGTCAAGTAGTAACTACAAATGGATTCCATTTCTTTCATGTTAGCTGGGTAATTGTACTGTATGTAAACTTTCTGTTGAATAAACTTTATACGATAATGCAGTACTTGGTTAGGAAATTGCACACACAAGCTCTTTTATCTGTTGTTTGTGCCAATATTTGTGTAAGTAAAGCTAAGATTAGCTTGGTTTGCTAATATCAAGCACTTTGCTGTTCGGTGAAATTGAAAACTTTACATCAAGGAATATTAAAGGCCTTTGTTACACAATTAATGGGCTATTTGAACCACACAGCACAAACCATTCAATGTCTCATGCATTTGAGAAAATGACCCTTTGTGTCTATAAACAACAGTTACAGGTTGGCCACTGACAACAATTGATATTCCATAAAAATTAGGAATAATTTTCTCTCGACAGGTGGAAACCATATCTAATGGTTCTCCATAGCATGCTCTGTTTGGAAGTTACAGATGTTTAAAGAAATACATAATTAAAAATGGTTCATTGTACTTTTGGAAATGTGTGCTGTCACCTAGACACATCTTATTGCATATCCTTCTTATTTCTTTGTAATCTTGACTATCCTAAAGAAACAGCACAATAGTGTAAGAGATGTGACCTTAATTTCATTAATAGTTTAAGGTACATTAATCTACAGTTTCACTAGAGTCAAATTTGAAGGCAAAATGATGGCTTCAATTTAAACGAAAGACAAAGACTTCTTGCAAAAATTTGCCCCTTTTACACAGCAGTTTGGCAAACTTGAGGCAACTGGAAATCCTTCTCGACCAGCAAAGTTTTTCTTCAAATGGCAATACTTTGAGTTAGGAACAAGATATTCATGATGAAACTGTCCCTCAAAGTGACAAGTTTGTCACATGTTCATTCTCTGTTTGATGACATATAACCACCTCAGGGACAAAAAAAGGCACCCTGCAGCTTTAACATCTAACACAGTTATGTGCAGTTTCTGCTCAATGGATCATTTGCTATTTCATTATTTCTGCATTGTGTGCAGAATGAATGCCAAAATACTTAGGGGCACAGATTTGGTGACAAGTTTGATATGTGACCATATACCTGACACTGCCTTCGATGTTATGAGGTATGTCTTAAAAGAACAGACAGTCATGTTGACATGGGGTTTAAAATGTCTGCCATGAATAATTATCATCTTTCATTTACAAAAATCCCCTCAATTGTTAGTAAAATATGCTTCAAACAAAATAAACTAAAGCTGATGACATCTGCTGACCTGAGATGATGACTGTGAGACCTCATCTGACCAAAATTTCAAATCAAACTACAGTGGGCCTCATGGTGCACCACTTCACACTATAACAAACATGAGATCTTTTAAGGATATCATTTGTTAAACAAGGATTTCACAATTTGACCACTATTGAAATCAAATGACCTTTGACCTCAACCAAAAAGTGAAATGGCCGATAACCAAATGAAAGTCTCTCTGTGTACTGTAAGTGAGATGTGAGAACATACAGTAGGAGAATGGAAAAAATGAAGCAGCACGTTTGGTATCTACGGAAACATCAATGAAACGTGTCTCATTGCCCACTCTTTCGAACAACCCCGCTGTAAATATTCTCACATGCCAACCACAGCAAAGCAAGCTTGCAGTCTATGGTTTTTACATGGATTACTTTGCGGCATGATAAAATTCCTTGTAAAGCAAAGTTGGTGCACATCTGCTAGCATCAATTTTAGACACTTGTCCATGCCTGGAAGGTTATATCCCACCATTATCTAACTTTTTGTGGCTGGATGCCCATTTTTAGCTGCTTTGATCCATCATGATCCACAATTACCTTGCTTCTTATACTGCATGATATCAGTAATGACAACAGACATGTGCTGATACCGTAGTAGTTTGTTACACATAGCCATTTGATTTGAGCTGCAATCATGCTTCCTTTCTTCATCTTATGATGTGCATCCTACAGACATGTAGCGTTGCTTTATGTGAGGCAAGGGGCCCTGAAGTTATTGATCATCCTGGAGGGAATAAGGAAAGGGGGTGTCCTTTCCCATTTTAAAACTCTTGCTTTGGCAAAGGGGGTTCAGATGCAAAAAGGGGCTATCATTATCATATTTCTCTTTACTTGACTTCCTTTTTTCTGTGCCTATATACCCATTGCACTGTGAATGTATGGGCCCATTCCCCCTCCCCCCTATGGCCTTGGAAACCTGTCCAGCATTTTGGAGGTGATGATTTGTGTGATGCTGTCAAATCAGCTGGTCAGAGCCACCACAATACCTGTAGAGTTGCCCACATTGGGTTGGGGTCGGCCACACTTTTGGGCCATCTCTGGGTCACTTGTCTGAATCTCCCACATTGTACATTGTTTTTGTAGGGAAAAATGATTTATGGCTTTTTGGCTAAAATTAATTTCTTGGAAACAAATTACAAGAAATAAAGGTCTCAAAACCACCAAGGTAGGCAATTACTGTAGGCCTACAAGTGAAATATGCCTTGCTCAAACCAACATACATTACCCACACAACTTGTGAAAATGACATTCCCACGTGAATATCAAGTTCAAGGGGCAGGGAAGTGTCATTTCCTAGTTTCTGAGGGATAGGCCAACAATTTGTCAACGATTATTGGCCAACTTAATTGCACCAGTTTTTGATAATGAACAGGGCATGCCAACAATTTTCAGCATCTTACAAATCATCCCACTTTGGCATCTTTTCCTCACATGCCATTATATAACTTTGCAATTTAACCGATGCTGTAGCTGAGCAAATATTAAATGGAGGTGGCATTTGAGCAATGGTGCTTGGCATAGAAAACGGAGGTTCAAACTTTGATCCTTGAACATGCCTCAGCAAGGAGAATTTCATTCCAAGAGCAATCCATAGTTTCCCCATCTGAACTGATCTGGCTGAAAGAAGTCAAATGTGACCTGTTTTAGCATTGTGAAATAACTTTTTGAATTTTCTCAAGTCGATGATTTAAAACCAACACCACACTGTCTCCAGCTCATTACATCACAATTGTGAGCAAATCAGCCAAACTGTTCAGCACTGTACAGAGTGCATTTAGTTCAAGCAACTTGAATTCTGCCCTTCTTTGATACTGCATGTTGTTACCTCCATGATAGCTGCACTTAAGTGGCTACATGCCCTCTTCATCTTGAAGAAACCCAACATTTTGTATACAACATTGCAAAGCTATAAGTGAAAACATGGTCCTTGGAAAAAAAATTTGATAGCGTATATTGACACACATCTGGTCTCTCTACATTTGACATATACACGTAGACAAGAAAACGAGAGGAAATTAATTGTATTGAATCAATGTTCTGGGATACCATTTATCAGATACATAATTCATGTCACAAGATGTTCAACTTTTGTCTTCCGAGTCCCTTCAGTAAGCATATGAAATTTCCTGAACAGTCTTATATAAAAAGTAAATTATGAAGCTTGAGCATTTTAGTATTCTTTAAGTAGAAAAGTTTGGCAAGATCTTCCTCTAAAGTACTTGGTGAGAACCAGATACCATCCAAGGGCATGCACTGGAATGACCTTCCTCCATGCATAGGAATGTTTACTCAGAGTTTAAGAGAGTAAAGTTTTGAAGTAAGTGATTTCCTTCATACTAGACAATTTCTGTTGATTGTGATTCTACAAGCTTTTGCATGAAATGTATCCACACAACTCCATGTATTACTGAAATCACATGTCACCTGAAAAGTTCACGAAGAGTATCACAATCTGGGAATGGATTGTAGCAGCGACATACATACCTGGTTATGTGATTAACAGTCATTCAAAAACCTGTCCAGCTGGAAAAATTAGGAAAAACTTCTGTTTGTTACAGATTGCAGTTATATGATCTATGCCTGAAGCATCATAGCACCTTCACTCAGAGAGGAAGACTGAAAAGGTTTGGAAAAGTTTGGAAGTTTGAAAAACTACATAAAGGATGCTTTACTTACAGGTCTTCAACATCGGCCAAAAGTATGGAGGGTTAAACTTTAAATGTTTTAAATTATGTATAGTGAAGTGATGTCACAAGATGAAACGTTGATGTTTATAAACCTCATGGTAAAAATTGTCCAGAACTGGGCCATTCTTGTGAACATTTTGACGAGCAATGTGACCATTTTCTGACCTTTCAGTCCAGTGTGCTGTGTGTCTCACAAAGCAGTCGTTTGAAAGAAAATCACTAAAGTTTGATGACTTATGTCATTTCAAATTTGAACTCTTAATACTGGGTAGGATTTGGCTCCATAGGTAGGGGCACACATAAGAAACAATTTTCATATTAACTCATGGTAGAGACCTCTTAAAAAAAGATGGGAGCAGCATGGAAATTCATTTTAGTGAAATTGCAAATAGTTTTTCCAAGTTTCATGTTTGCAGCACATTAGCTCCTTCACAACAATGATTCAATTGAAACATCCAAAAGTCAATGTCTTGTGAATTTCAGGTGTTGTATTGTATCCCAAGAATACCAATGAATATTGGTTGAATATTTAAAACATCCAATAAAGATGTAAAAAGGGCATGTTCTTTGACAGAAACATCAACAAATATTACACTGCCATATGCAGTAAATCAGTTATTTTCTTAGCCCTTCAGATTCCTTTATTTCATTTGCCGGAGGCCCTCTTTTCCGCAAAATTTTTCACCAAATGAATCTTTGAAGACCTGGTTGGCCTTCCCATTTGAATGGCCTCATCAGAAACAGATACAACATGCCTCCATTGACTGCACTGAATAACACAAATTCGACTAATAACTTAAACCTACTGAGAGGATAGACATTGATGCGGAAGATGATGAATGGCAAGATGAAATATCGAAATTCTAAGAGCTTTTGGGGTATGCATGCAACAGTCAAGCAAATTATATAGGTCATTTTCCACAGTAAACCTTTACCTGAGAGGGAGTCCAGCATACTCCAGCTTGCATACGCATACCCTGGAATCAAAACATATTTGACTAGCCAATGACGTTGGTAAACCTTTCGCCAAACATAAAACGGTATATGCCTGTTGTCAGCTAGCAGGTATTTATGTACATAAGTGAACTGCTGGACAGCTACTACCATCACCACCAGAATGATGACCGAAGCCCCCACATTGCTCCGTACTTTTTTGAGGAAGCGTGTCACCTTACAAAAGGATACCAAGACTGGAGCTGCAAATCCTACCGCAAATGCAGAAAAGTAGAACATCTGGGGGACATTAAACACAGCCTGATGGTGCTCTTTATCGCCTAGAACAATGCCCTTATTGATGAAAACAAATGCAAGGAAGCAAATTACTACCACACCATACAGCCAGAGGTTCAAAACCACTTTGCTCATATTCTTTGGAGAGAGACCATAGTTGATGGCTGCTTGAATTGTGGATAGATAGGACCTGTTGAGCTGCTTTGCTTGGCCCTGACTTTTCACCACATCTTTTTCAAAGAGTCTAGCAAACGTGATGCCGGCAAAGAAGACCACCCAGACGATGTTGGTTTGACGGAAGAGCAGAGAGAGCCCACCAAATATAGCTGCGAGGAAATGGTTGCTATACTGACATGACAAATATGCTAGGAGTACAAAGGTGGTGGATCCCATGTCGGTGTAGTAGAGATTGCTGAAGAAGTAAAGAACTGGAAGCATGGAGATGTTCACAGCAGTAACGGAGGGTAGCAGCCCCTCAGAGACCTGGGGAACAAAACGAAAAATTGGCATATTCACTGAGAATGTTTTGTGAAATTGTGGCTATCTATTACACTTTAACAATGCAAATCTTAACAGTGGTGTACAACGTATCCCTGCTTTCAGTTCCTGGTAATGCAAAAGGAACTACACTGAGCTATAGCACGAATAGATATATATATAGAATATATAGAATGGAAGGGCAACAGAATGCTGCATCCACAAATGCATTTGTGGGGTTGGAGGGCTAAAGATATGGCTACTGAAAGCACCCTGTCCTGAGAAGATGCAACTTAACAGTACTGTACCTGATCTACTAGCTGTACAGGATGGAATGCAAAGTTTACAGTACTGAAGAACAATTACAGTACGTGTTACAGTGCAGTATTATACAGAAGGCACTGTACCACTGTGGCCTCAGTTTACATGTACAGTATACAGTGTATTTAAAAAAAAATGCTCAAAGATACTAAAATCATGCTTCTCTACGAATGAAAACATGGTGAACAGTTTGTTGTTACTGTAGATGGTGATGTGAGATTTTGTGGGTCTGATTTCAACCTGGTTTGTTCCTTTCTCTGAAGACTGAAATACAAAATATTTCAAAATAATGGGACAAAATATGCTACAGTAGGTATGAAATTGTGGGTAAACTGTACATGTATATCATCACAAATGTAACACAAAAATGTACCTACTCTTCTCTGAGAGGTTTTAGTAAACTGATCAACTGTATCACCTCTGTTTTGATGATTGGCAGTTTATCCTTCAATCCATACTGAAATATAACCTGTTGTAAGCTTGAGCTGGCCATTTGACAAGATGAAGGATACAGTAAATTATTTCAAAAGTTTGTGAACGATATGGCAGTACAGTAGCACAGGACTGTACTACTGGCCAATTACTTCAAACCATATTAACAGAGTAGTGCACAATCTTGCTTGCAACATCAGTGGTACTGTACATTAACATGACATACTGTAGTACTGAATTTCCACTGTGACTGAAATTATTAACAAAAGAGAATGAACTACTGTACATATATGGTGAAAAGGTACAAAAATGAAGCTTGCAACCTACATAGCAACTAACACCACATGAATGGTAACTTCTACTGACCAAAATACTGTACACTGTAAGGGTCAATGTTTACTAGAGGGTGACTACTGTAGCATATTTTACTGTCTGTAACAAGTCAGTACTGTGTGGGACAAAAATCAGTCACTGGTACCAATATCAGCCTCACCAGAAAAATTGAAATAAGATTTAACAGACACAGTATTTGCTACAGTAAAAGCATATACAGTACTACAATTGCTATTCCTACAGTATTACACATTCGGTAACCAAATAGGTTCAACTTCAGTTTCCCTTTCCCATGGCTCAAATAAAAGTTTTCCTTTAAATTTATTGGCAAAATGTAGGGAGCAATGAAACTTTTCGTCTTAGATGAAACACCCACCTTACTATCTTGGTGTAGCTTACGATACAGAGCATCTAGGACAAAGAAGTTCACCACCGCGAAAAAGATGTTTGTCATACGAAGAACCTGAGTTGTGCAGATGTCCTCTCTTTCCACTTGGAGAAGCTGACTAACTGGCTGAATGAGGGCAACAGACATAACATACAGACCTGGTGGTGTGGTGATCATTGGATCCCACTGCAAAAGACAGACAGTGACAGGAATTCAAGTACTGTATTAGCATTAATGTGAATTTTTACCTTTCAGCATAATCACACAATTCTGTCAATACTAAAATTTACGAAACTTCACGTTACAGGCACTATTGTGAGCTACTGTATATGCACATACTGTAGTAGAAAAGACAAAAAGGAGGACTGCATTTTGAGTTCTCGAAATCAAACTATGACTCTCCACAGTCTCCAGGGAAGCCCACAGTGTACTTGAAATGTTGGCCCAGATTGGAACATTACACAATGTGCAGGGGATATTTTTGGTGGTTCAAGAGCATGTTAGGATAAACATTCCTTGTTCCACAATTTCATTGGTGAGGATAACATACAGTACTGTTGGTCACATTGGAAATCTATCATCAGTACTGTATTAATATAGCACATATGCCTAGTCCATAGAAATGTTTGAACTGAAATTGTGTAGAGGATGTGAAATTTTGGTTAACTTGCACAGACATTTATCACTTTTTTAACGTGCACAGATAGCTCATCTTTGTATACATGGGGGATTTCTTCTTGGAAACAGCAAACTTTCCAATGAAACTTGCCAATCTGGCAGTTGGCATGAAGCTACAGTAAGGTCCCTTGTTTTCCTACAGGTTACAGGAACTTACTGAATTACTAAATACTAAACATACAGTACAACTGTACAGTATATATCCTAAATATATATATCCTAAATATTAGGTCAAAATTCTAATGTTTGGGAGTTATGGCCCTTGGAAAATGGCCCTGGTCACATCTTTTCATGCCTTGATTTGTGTGCATGTCATTTCATTCATTTTTGAGAGCCTCTACATCTAAGAGAATTAAGATACAATGCTAAAAATATCTACAGTACCTACGGTGCTTTCTGCCCATATTTTAAGAATCTGGTATCAAGAACATTGTATCTGGTTGAAACATGGAACCAAAAGTCCTAAACATTGTATTTCATTTTATGTGCCAATGTGATGTTTGATATTTAAACCTCTGTAGATCAACCACCTTCTTTTAGCTAATTACCATTCTTATCTGGTGGGTGCACTTTGCTCTCACAAAGTTAGAGACCTAACATACAGTAATTTCCATGACAATATGAAGGGGGGTCAAACATGGTCCAAGAGCCAAACCAGAATGCACAAATGCAAAAAAGTTCTACATCAGCATGTCATTATTCTTATCTCTATGGACCTCAGTCTGAATTCTAACTCCTTATCCAACCAGGGAATGCTTGGGATGATCTTTTTCCAAATTGTGTTTAGACTTAAAAAAAAAAATAAAAAAAAAGCAAATGTTTCATTTTGACTCCAGAGCATACTCACATCCACTCATGAAGACTGTACTTACAGTGAACTTCAAAACATTTACACAGAAATTTCTGCATGAAAAGATGTTCCATAGATCATGGCTGTTAAATGTTCCAATCAATGAGGTGTTATTCTCAAAGTCTGCATCCAAGCATCCATCTAGGGAGTGATTGCGATTGACTAGCAAATTCTTCTTAAATATCTGCATAGACCACCTACATGATGATTTTCACCATTTATTCTCTAGTGACCTCAAATGATCTTTGACCTCCACCAAAAACAGAAAGGATTATCTACTCACTACAGTATAGTCAACCCACACAACACATATGGAATGTCACAGTTACCCATCTTGGCACATTGTGTTTGCAAGCAAAATGTCATACACATACACATACTGTACACACCAGCATACATACACACATCGAATATTCCTTCGAGAAGGATTAAAAGAATATTAGGAAAGTGAATGGAATAGATCGTTGAAATGGGCACATTGCACACAAAGCATGCCAGATAAACAAGTATTCAGTAGTTCTATTACTAGTGTGGAATATGCCACACAGTACTGAACTTAAACAAAATGTATGAAGAATGATGAACTGAAGGTTCATTGAGTGATACATAGTACGTAGGCCATATCGCACTTAGCCAAAATTAGGCCGGGCGCAAAGTATCATGGGATTGAAGAATGATTTGCTAACAACCGCAGACTTCCTATGCTACTGATCCTTTTTCAATGCCATCAAGCAATGTTCATAATAACACCAGTGTAATCTGCAGTATGGTCTTCTGGGTTTGATCTAGCCTTCTACTTCTAGGCCTACAGTAGGCCAGGCTACATTTCGATAGGGGGGTTCGATTTGTGAGGGGCGTTCTAACCAATTCCTAGCCTAAAGAGGGAACCAAATAACAATGAACCACTCAAACGTTCCCCCTCCCCTTCGCTGCCTAAGAGTACTGTATGTAAGGGTGGGCATTACCCCGCGTGGCGGACGAACTTTTTTTTTTAACTACTGATACTATGCTGCTATGGTAGGGGTAACTCAACACATACTTGACAACGGAATTGTTACATTTACTGCACACTGTTGCCTACAACTACATTTCACGATATTACTTATTAGACTCTGGCCTGTGTAACTGCTTAACGTTAGCCAACAGCAACTCCTGACAACATCGGTCAAAAATGATATTACCTCTGTAAAATTGCCAGCACAGTACTTCTGAGCCTGTGGAACATGGAATATTTCGTCCATATAGGGGTTAGGCTGAGCTTTTTCAACTTGAAAGAATATGACAGCGGTCACCAGGACAAAAATCGCTGAAACAGCGATCCGTCCAGCTGAAATCGTAACGTCCATTTTACTGTGCAGTATGCAATTGATTTTCTCGTCAATCTTTGTAACATAAGCACTCTCCCCTTGATACCAACCGGGGATAGAAAGTTGCGAAGAGGAACAGTTGTAACTCATTAGTTGAAATTATGATGCTGACCAACTTCTTCTGGCGATAATTGATTTTCCTCACTAGAAAATGTTTCTTGAAACATGGAATAAAACTGCCGAGTTATTGCATTGGGCTAAGTATTATACAGTAGTAAGTACAGAGGCTAACTGCCAGACTCACTGCAGCTAGCTGTATGCTCCATCTGCATAGCCTTCGCGAGCAGCTAGTATGGTCTGCAAGTGTGGTTAACGCAATGTATCCAAAATGTGTAATTGAAGATGCCTATGGAACGCGTGAAATGACAAGGCCGTGTTTACGGTGGCCAAATGTTCTCCCAAACTAGCACAAATAGATAGAACAGAGGGACTAGTGCTACGTTACGTGTTTTAAGGGTCTACTACCCTTCTTGGGTCGGTATCAGTTGGGTGCAAATGGTAGGGAGAGGGACCTTCAGTTTTGAATTTAATCCTTCAACATGTCAGAAGGGGAAGTACTTTGGAGGCTCCCTTCGGACAGGAAGATATAATTTATGGGGAAGAGGGAACGAATTCGCACTTGTACGAATCATCCACGTCGGCCTAGGGTCTAAGGAGAGGAATCCCGTGGAAGCTCCGACTCCGAGATTCTAGACATTGTAGAGGCTAGCGAGAGCTAAAAATGACCGGTGGGGGTTGAGTATATCGATAGGAATATCTAAGCCTATATCTGATTGATATGAGGTGTTGATGACGAATACTAAAATAGAATGTCAACCTATAGTATTATATGGTGTGATGTCACCTTAAAGACAGTTTTAATGGATGAAAGTGAAAAAAAATATTAATTCTAAGTATGATTAATCAAATAATTAATTAGATTAATCAAATTATTAATTAATTATAAATTAATAATTTGTTTAATGCCTCATGTCAAATCATGTCTAGGCTTTGATATTAGTGTCCGTATACTCTTCCCCCCCCCCCCAACCACAGACAAAAGCTAATAATTACTAATAATTCCATTAGTTGATTTAATAAGTTGTTTAATCAAATTATTGGGTTGTTTAATGAAATTGAAAATTTTATTTTTCTCAATTCTCATTTGTTTAATCAAATCACTAACGTGTTTAATGGAAGTATTAATAAAATCACTAAAGTGTTATTTTGATTAATCATATAATTATTAATTTCATGAAAGTGCCCGCAGACTGATTTTGGACACGTGATGGATCATGTTTGAAAAATATAGGAGAGCAGAAAAAAAAAAAAACTAGGGCACCAATGGTGCAATGGCTCATACCTGAACACCCTAAGTGTACCATTTACATACTGTACCATTATCATGTGTATCCTATCATAATCATAGGAGCCACCAGAAGTATCATTATATTGAATCAAAAACATACCGCATTGGATGTACAAGAGAATCTGTAGGACTGCATAAGTTGCAGAAAATCATAAACTAGAGAACAAACAGTGCAGGAGTTGGATCTTCGTCAATAAATTTGTGATACTTTTAATGGGCATTACCAAATTGCAGTGCTTGTAATTGCATCATTATTCAAGTATGACATCCAATAATTATGAAACTGACTATTTTGTACATTTTTACCTGGTTTGTACTATCTGTGGGCATGTGAATTAGTACTAATGTGGAACAATTTTGGAAAAAAAGTTTCCAAAACCAATTTTAAATCACCATGTGTCACATGAGAAATATATTAACTTGACCATTGATCGTAGAATCGTAGAACCCTTATAGTCACCTTTAAACAAAGTTGACAAGTTTGAGAAGACTACCTGAATAAACTCAAAGTGCCCCTTTAATGTCTGGACGTACATGCATACCTCAAGACGGACTAGACTGGGTTTCAGTTAAGCACAATCTGACTCATTACCCCATTACTCAATTATCATTCATCCACGATAGGGATAATTGAGATGCTGGATGACATTTAATGGGGCACGTTTAAAGTATGAGGAGAAAAGTTTGCAGGATTTCACAAAATGGGCCGTAGGGCCCACATGGAACCCTGGACTACAAATTCATGTACACTCTAAGATGGACCACTAACAGAGTATCATAATGACAAATCATCAACATTGTACAAGAAAATCTGTAGGAAGAGCATTTTGCAGAATTTCATAAAATAGGCAGTAAGGTCCACATGGGAACTTGCAGCAAGCAGTTTTGAATACCCCAAATTAACCTATCACTCAGGGAACATTGTGACTAGTTACATACAAATCCATCAAAGCATGTGCAAATTCAGCATGTAGAGCAGAATTTCATAAAATGGGCTGTAGGGCCCACATGGGGTCTTGGACTTAAAATCCCTGACAACCCTGAAATGAGGTACCACTAACAGATTTTTATTAACACAAACCATCAACATCGTACAAGAGAATCTGTAGGAGGAGAAGCATTTTGTACAATTTCATAAAATGGGTCATAGGGTCCACATGGGACGTCAGACCAAACATTTGTGAATACCCCAAATGGTCAACCACCTATGGAACATTGTGTCCAAGTTTCATGCAAATGCATGAAAGAATGACGGAGGACAATTTGTGAACAGGTAGGCCTAAGGTCGATTTGGAACAATTTACAGAAAGACAGCTTGAGCCAGGATCAGATCATTGGTATAGGAGTGACCAATCTCAACACCACTGGTCGGATCTTTTTTTTTTTTTTTTTTTCCAAAATAGGATTTCGATACACGCTGTTGTGTATCGATATCGTATAGGATGACTTAACCAGCTATCTCCACACAAAATGCCATAACAGTGAACTTCAAAATGTTTCGTCAATAGAAAGGAAGCAAAATCACTCAAGTCCAGGGCCTTTTTTGACATACATACTGGGGGGTGGCCCCCTAGTCCCATACTCGGCCCCTCCACTTAGTTCATTTGGCCCCGACCCATATATGATCCCTTTTTTCTTGAAATTTTTGTTTTCACGTGTGAAAACAAATTTATGCAGACAGGGGAAAGTACAATTTACTTCACTGACCAGCTTAGAGTGCACTGTAAAATATTATATTTGTGTACAACATGTCTGTAACACTTTTAACAGAGTATACCTAGACCTAGTTTCCTGAAACTAGGCCTAGGATCTCGCCGTACATCCTTTTCCCTGATATTAATGTGTATATGCGCGTGTGCGATGTATATAGCGTGCGGGCCGCAGTCAGCGGCATAACACCTATGGGCTCGGGCAGGGCAAACCCATGGGCCCCCGAACAAAGGGGAGGCCCGCTGCACTCATGTATAGAACTTAGAAGAGGGGTATTACTATTATTACAATTTTTTTTTTAAGCTGCATGTTTTCGTTGGAAAAGAAACTATAAACGAGTCAATAGACATATTTTTCTGTACGTGAATACGTTCGTTATAAATCATATGCCCCAGCCTGCAACTGGCAAATCTTTTCCGACTGACTCAGGCGCCTGAGGTACACATTGAACTTGATAAGCTACGCTGGTACGTATTATAGCGAAATACCACCTCCAATTTCAGTGAATTCGCTCCATAGAATCAGAATCATAGAATCGCTCTCGGTGAGGGTTGCCACATGACATTAGCCAATATTGAAACAAGTTCCAAATTTGGCATTTTTTGAACCCCTTTGGCTGATGTTTTCCATAGCTATCGGCCAAATCGCCAACCCCTAATATAAGAATTGTATGTGGATATAAGTTTCCGTATAAGACAGTATTATGCTGATATTTTACCCAGATCATTCTCCAAGTTGAAGCTAATCAAAACATACCTACGTTCAACCCGCATTTCTCAAGATCGGCTGGATTCGCTGGCTGTCCTTTCAAGAGCGTGGAGGCATGGTCACTTGATATAGATGGACTAACCGATATGTTTGCTGGCAAGAAGACCAGGTTCAGCAAATTCAAGCTCTAGCCTTTCCGAGTTCTAGGGAAGTTGGATACCATTTGTCCATATGGCACAGGATTTACACCACGGTGGAAATATCAGTGCTGGGAAATATACACGTTTATGTTAATTGGACGTTGGTCATTTGTTCTTATTGTCCTTTCAATCTTTCAATGTATTCTAGCTTTGGAACATTTTTTTTTGTTCCCACTTCAGTGTAACAGACAATTAAGGCGGACCAAAAATGTGTCTACGAACACAGATTGCCCTCAAAATCTCAACCGATATAGTCACCACGAAATGCTCCATATACGGCTTAGATTGCACCAGAGAGCTTGTAGAATCCCAAAGCTTCCAGGACCCTAAGGCGGGCCCTAGACCCACGCCTTTGGGACTTCGTGCTCCGCGCTCGTGATGTGCGCTTCTCTGCAGCAGCCAACTGGAGCCCTTCCTTCGCTGGACCCGCTGGCCACCAGACTCATCATTACGGCATTGCAAGCAGTGCGTCTTTTTACCAATTATGTCAGTGATGAAATTGCTGACCTAGTACGAGAAGCACAAGGTTACCCAAACACTAACGATAACGTTAGCAGATTTCCTCGGACTAAGAAACCAAGGGATGGGCTAGGTAGCCTACAGGTTCCTACACTGTACAAATTTCGATCGGGGGAGAAATTTGAGACAAAAAAAAAAGAAGGAAAAATAAGGATGATTCGATAAATTTACTAAAAAGGTGGGAAACTCATTTTTGGCAATCTGGAGAGCACTTTCGAAAAAACAACAATCTTCATAAAATACTCTGTGACTTATGGTGGCTCCGTTTAAATGGTCCCTTCTTTCAAATAGCCCTCCCCCCATTAAAAATTTCTTTAAAGGCTGTATTGCATCACCCTAAGCTATATTTTTACCTCCCGGAAAGCAAAATTCTCAACTGGTTCTAAGTTACAGCACTCTTAGATTGACAGCAAATTCGAAAGATGCAGAGCAGCTCGTATCACACAGCGTACACAGGGATCCATTGTTTTGATTACACATGTGGAGGAATTTAAGACAGGCTGAGGGAGGGACTAGAGGTAGGTTGTTGGGAGAATTGAAACTGTCCGGGGTGATGAGTTTTTGTCTTTAAAAAGTCCTGCTCAGGTATAATGTGAGTTATATTTTGACTTTTCAAGATTAATGAATGTTTTTTAACATCTGTATCCCAGCAAAGTTTTGACGATGGAAGTTGGATGAATAGCATTTATTTTCCATGGCAACCTCTAGAACATATTTTCTTGTGGAGTTTCAGGAACGATGGTCGTGGGCTAATCGGCATCCCTTGCAGTGGTGTCGTCTGCATTTTAGTGACTACTGACTAGCGCTAAGCGTGCGCTGCGCTGAGGCGCGCCGACACATAGCCACTGTTAACTGCTAAAGTGTACGCTGCTTGTGCAATATCTAGTTGTACAGAGCAAATGGCTGTACCTTATCTAATGAGGAGTTTGTTGCCCCAAAACTCCTTGTGTTGCAGACGAAGGTATTTAGCAGTGACTAACAAATGCCATTTTTCGGAAAAAGGGGAAACTACGCTGAAGCTGCAGTACTTAGATGGGAACGATAGTGGTATGATAGTGTACAATAGTGTTAGGTACAGTACTCAAGTCAAGGACTTCATTACGTAGACTGTGTATTACTGTACTGTAGGAGTTAGGCCTACTGCAACTTACAGGAATATTTCACTGACAATGAATTGCGCTTCTGTTCATAAAAGAATCTAGGGTTCTAATTTAGAATCAGTGACCACTAGTCAAGGTTATTGACAATGGTTATAGGATTAAGTATTTGATGAGAATAAGCCAAGTTGAAGGTGGGAAAAGCTATTTACTGATTTACCGGAGCCCACCAGCATCAAATGTTGATGGGGTTGTGAGAACGGGGGCAGACAGCCATCTCTGGCTTATGTAGAGCCCTCTTCTTTTCTGAAAAATAGGATTGATGATGTTTTTAAATCCGTTGAATGTTGTGGCAGTGACAGCAGTGGCAGATTGATCCATTCAGTAATAACACGCTGACTGAAAGAATACTTCCCAATGTCTAGTCTACAGTGGTGCTTCTGGAATTTAGCTGATGACCTCTTGTTTTACTAACATCCGACAATTTACAAAAAAGTATCCTGATCAACACTTTCCAGACCCTTAACGACCCTTAATCCTTAGGCCTAGCTTTCACCAAATAACCATCAATCATTGATAGAATTGAGAGTTAGGGTTAAGTTTAGGGTGAAATTAGACAAAAACAAGGATTTTAGGAAGAATACGTCACTTCCGGTCACTGATTCTAAACTACTGTAGTACCCAATTAAGAATCCATGACCACACGACACACGAATGTACACAGAATGTCCACAACTGTAAAAGAGTGACTACAGAGAAAAAAAAAATCAACCAGATGAGAAAAAGGTACAAAAAATAGATATAGACCCTATTGTCAAATACAGGGGTTTTTACACTCATGGAATAACTGTCTCGTGGCGAAAGGTTACAGAAAGTTCCATTTACAGGAGAAAGAAACAGAAAAATCCAGAAAGGGAGAGTTTGATCTAGATTTTGCTATCAGAGTTTCAATTTATTCTTTGATTCAACTGGCACACATAAATTAGTGAATTATGTAATCGAAAGATTGAATGCAGTTACATGACATTGACAAGAAAGTGGAGAACAGAGAGTATAAAAAGTGACAAAAGCCTACTGTATATACACAGAGACATGTTGATAGCTTCAAGACAGATTCACAGTACCAGTGCTGGGAGCCTCATGGCTCTGATGCTTCCCGGGGGGGATGGTCAGGAGGTGTACAATGACATTGATCAATCACAAGCAAACGACTGTATATGTCATCGTATGCAGTTGTTCCTACCCATGAAGTGACCAATCGTGGAATATTTTCACGAAACAGTGTCTGAGTTTTCTATTTTTACTGTATTTTATTGTCTACCCTGACTACGGAAGGGAATAAAGAAAAAGTTAATAAACAATGGTAAACACTGGAAACTGAACTTTGTATGACCCCGGAGTACAGTAGAGCATAGTGTCCACCATATACAACACTATACCCACTCTTTTAGTTGTCTGATATCCTTGTTGACGTCACGTCTGGTCATGGATTCTAAATTTGTACCAATAATTTGTCGTTGCAGGCATTTCATACCCCATGCCAACATCTTGTTCATAACTCAAGATATTGCTGTTTTAAGAAAGACAACTTCCCTGGTTGAAGAAAGATTGTCAGTTGCCTCAGACTGAAGTCTACAAAAATGCCATGTAACAGCGACCATGGATTCTGCCAAAGTCTCAAAAACGTAAAAAAAAAGAGGGGGGGGGCTCATTTATTACTGCTAATCCATGATGTCAAATTGATTGCTTCAAAGCCTGTGTGATGTGCACAAGTTTGAAGGGTTTTAAAGGCCATGAAAGTTCAAATAGTGCTGCAAAATGACCTCTTCTTAGTTCCTGAGTAACAATTCAATCAAAATAACAGAATATTTACATATTAATGGAAATGAAATGAAGAAATGTTACCCCCTTCTTGGCCTCTTCTTGGAAGGGGGACAAGGGGACATCCCCCCTTCTCCCTCTGACTGCAGAATTCATAGCAACAATAAACTATTGCAAGAAGTCTTTGTTTTTCTCAGAAACTGAAGCCCTTAATTAACCATGTTGATATTTGACACCAGTGAAAATGTAGTTTTGGTATATTGCAGTTGTACAGTACATTTACCCAAAAATATTGTAGACATTAAAGTCGCATCTAAGTTGAACTGTTATGTTTTCATTTCTAAGACAGTCGAAATTATGAAGAAATGCATTCAAGTACTTTAATAGTTAGTTGTGCATGGGTAGCATCATAACTTTCACATAACCAGGAGAAAATTTCAGTTGATTCTGTACCTGTTAATATTTTAACTGGCTTTAAAAGGTAGCAATTAACAGCCAAGTTGTTGTTCTTAGGCTGGTTTTTTAAAGGTAATTCGTCCCAAACCAGTTGATACCTATTAGCTGCCTGTTTACCTGTTACAACAGGTAAAGTACCTGTTACAGCAGGTAAATTATTGTACAGTACCTGTTCAACAGGTAACTTTGCCTGTTACAGTACTGCAGGTAAATTACCTGTTACACCATGTATTTATAAGGATGTGCCCAGTTTTACCAAAAGAGGCACGAGATAGATACAAATGACATATTTTTTGTGTACATTAGTGTCTTTTCATTAGGGGACAACATTACAACTACGCTTTCTCATCACATCTGAGAGAATTTAAAACACCACTAATAATACTAAAAACAATTGTATATAATTGTATGAATTAGCACACATCAGCCATGCATGCTCTGATTGTACATAGGTAGGTAGTAAGACAGATAATACTGAACAGTATGTAACTTATTTGTACCAAAACATTGGCGCTGGATAAAGTTGAAATTGATTTTTTGTGGAATTTGACAGGTTTCCATGTCGAGACAATATTTAATTCTTATCTCAGCATATGGGAGAATGCTAACACCTTTAAAACCAGTAGGTAATGACATGAACTGGCACACTTTAGCCATTAATTTGATAGCACCTAAAATATGGACCACCGGAATGCTCAAAAAAGGGTATTCTCTGTCAGGTCTGTCAAATGCATCGTAAGTTTGTGGTATGTTTGGAATTACTCAGTCACTCAACAGCAACATGTTGAAACCAATTTAAATCTTTCAAAATTAGCTGCAAAAATTGTCTTTAACCATTAATACCCATTAAATTCTGTTATCCTCCTGTTATCCTCATGTTACTGTGTGGGACTATATATGCGCCAGCTGTAGCTAGGAATGCTATATTTTTTTAACTTATTTTTTAACTTATTTTTAAAATTTGATGCATATGGTCTACTGTAGCTGGTTTTTTATATCACACATGTAACCATAAATGTCACACATATGTGACTACGTACTCACTAAATCTGATTCATTAAATGTTAGGCATATTTATTTGGCTTGGTACTTTGTAGAGTTCACTGCCTTTACCTAGAACTAAAATACATAAAGCATGGACATCATACTGTAATGCTACTGTACTTGCCATGAAAACTTGGTGTTATGTCATAATTACTCTATTGTGCCACTTATAAGGAAAAAGAATGTGAACAAGTAAATCTGATTTAAGAAATAAATTATCACAGCATCTCAAATCTATCTCTATGAAGTAGAAAATTACAGAACACTTAAGGGAAGCCTCACAAATCTAACTCTAGATCATCTTAGGGTCCACAAAGCTTCTCACTGCTTGTCATTATGCAGCCTTCATATCCCACATGCTTTAGCGTGCACAGCCTGTTTTGGGGCTCTGTGAGGCCAGGAGATATGTGCTCTGGAGCATGACTGATTACACTATGGTTGCTGTCCTCGTTACAATGTTTAGCAGTGGCGTGCTCGAGGATGGTCTAGGGTAAGATTTGTGAGGCTTCCCTAATTCTAGATAGATATGCAGCCAAACTACTACAGTACAGTAAATATTCATTCAAATACTAAGATTCAGCTAGAAATATATTTTATGCTAGTTGGATAGAGTAACAAAATGTGAAAAAATATGGAACAGGACACCTCAGATACAGTATCTCTCTAATATTAAAGTTATTTATCTGAATCAAAATGAACACTTCTTTTCAAATTGTTGTTTCAGAGAATCGCCCTATGTTATTTTGTTTTTAGTGATTAATCCCATTATTAAGTTACTTCATAATAAAAGCGTTTGTTAAGTCTGCAGTTACAAACATAATGAAGCCTTGAGGGCCTTGCAGTTCTGTAAATCAGAGACTGAGTCAGGCTACATTCAGTTGCATCCATGTCCAAGGATTCCATTCCATGATAAAGATGTGTGCCAGTATGCCTTCATATTTTCCATCCCCAGTAATTTTCTCCAGTGAAAACAGTATATCAGGGCATTTCCTTTAACTGGCTGTCTGCTCTGCTTCAGAAGATAGTGTTCTCCATGTGGAATGGGGGGGGGGGGGTAGGATGGGGGGGGGAGGTGGGGGAGGTAGGTGGGGGAGGGTGGGTGGTTACTGCAAGTGATGATTGCAGCCTCATGAAATGACAGCCTTCCTGTGAAATAGCAAAAAAGTTTGCCTCCTTCAAAAAGTCTGCTTGATCTCCAAAAAAAGTTGAAAATAGGCTTCTTTTTCAAGAGTAGGCCTATTTTTCTACATGACCCCCATCAGTGAAACAGTGCTTTTGTTAGTTATTTTCATCAGTAAGGTAGTTACTAACAACAAAAATGGAATTTGTGTGAGAGCGACCTAGCCAGACCTGCCCCAGTGATTGCTTTACTATCACCTTGGACTTCATGTACAGTTATCCCTAACCACTGCAGGCCCATATGCCTAAGTACTGTAGGGGGTTCGATTTTACCACAAGTACAGTAAGGCATTTCACCTGACAATTATGACCAACAAATTAAAACTCATCGTATATGTTGCTAACCTACTATCATAGGCTGAGCGGAACTTCAGATCTGGGGGGGGGGGGAGTTCGTCTGAACTCCCAGAACCCCCCTGGACACTGGATATGAGCCTGCATTGATCCTCTCTGGAAAAACTGTGGAGAACACTAGTACATTAGGGGATGGGCCTGTGGCTGATGACGCATGCCAGTATCACAAAGTAATTACTTACTACTGTGGATAAATGCTTAATACTAAAGAGTACTAAAAAAGTGTGATTGTTCTACTTTGTATTTTATTTTTTAAATTCCATATGGCCTTGTGAAACTTGCAGGTTCCAGGAGTATTTATTTAGAAGAATACTTTCAGCTGTTGGAAATTATGAGATTCTTTGCATTCATACATCCTGAAATTTAGGGCTGATTCCACGGCTAAGTAATCACAGTGGTGACTGATGAGTTCAACCATTATGTCTACTTTCTGTTTTTTGTTCTCTTCTGTAGGTATTGCTGTTATTGGTATGAACAGACCAAAAGCAAGGAATGCCCTAAACATAGAGTTAGTGGAAAGGGTAAGAGTTGCAATATCCATTCATACAAGCCTTGCACTGGGCCAAATACTATATTCATCAGAAGTTTGTGAATTAACTTGCCATCTAAGTTTAAAGTCTTTCACAAAAGTACATGCAATGTTGCCACATTTAAAAGTGATTGTGCGTGTACTGAAAAACCAGAAGGATTTATGTTTGATCTTAACTTTCCTTTATTTCTCAATGTACATGTGAAGTTGTACATGGACAGACTACGTCTTTCAATGAAGAAAATGACAGTAACTTCTTTGAAAAGCAACAGGATTGACCTAAAAATGGTAAAAACAGAATTCATGTTTCAAAATTAACGGTTCTTACAGTTGCTATATGCAGCCTACATAATGAATATGCAACAGCACAGGTCACACTTGTGTGTCACAGACATACTATTCAAGTCGTCGCTTCTTGGTCGGTATCGGGAATTGTAGTATTTGGTGAACGAAGCACTGTATTTACAAATAACCTACAAACTGATTACAACGTTGCGACTTAAGTGATCCTGAGTTGTTTTGACTGACTGTAGTGTACTTCCCATTGGCTTGTTCAAAGAAGCACGCAGTTGATTTGAATGAAAACTGTCAACCACTACATTATTGTATTCTACACTTTCTGTCATTATGTCAGAAGAACTTGAAATCATATGGCAGAATTAACCAACTGAAACCTATTTATTTTCCAAGATTGTCTGAATGGTGCAGTTGAATGCCTTACCAAACTTTTGGAGATGAAATTTCAATGTAAGCCTTTTGCCTAGACACACGCAATCACTTTGAGAGTAAATACAGTTCAAGATACCTTCAGGAACAAACTACAGTAGGGACTTGACTGGAATTAAAGCAGCTATTTTTGAAGTGGAACTGAAGTGCTTATGATAGGACGATAAGTTATATAAGCTTATAGGGCTTGCTTGATAAGAATGTTTTTCTTTTGTCAGAGCTAATATTTAGTGATTTGCAATTTCACAAACTTGTCCCTCAGCATATAATGAATAAAAAACATGTTTATTGGTTAGCATGGAGTCTTATGGAAGAATGTCACTCAGTGAACACAGCTTTTCAGTGACAGCAGACACAGCAAATATACAGTACTGTACCTTCAATATCTTATTTAACTTTCTCCACAGCTCACCAATGCCATTGAAGCTGTGGAATTTGACAATAACGTGAAGATAGTGATTATCAGAAGCTTAGTGAATGGGATCTACTGTGCTGGTAGGAATAAAGAAATTACTTTCAAATATGCAGTATTGTTGTGACCATCCACTTTGGAGAACTTAAAAGGCCATCTTGCAATTTGTTGGACCAGTTGCTGTTTCTTTTCACATATTTGAAACTTCATCATGCAAAGTTTAATGATGACTCACTTATAGGGATTGGCCATTGAACAAAATACATACTATACTTCATAAAAATTTGGAATATTTTAGTCTCTTTATTTGTAAAATCCATATCTCAATAACATGTTTGGTTCGGAAGTTATGAATTTTTAAAGAAGTAAATATTTCAAAATAGAACATTGCTTAATCAGAAAATTGTGATGTCACTCAGGCACAACAACATGAACAATTGAAATGGCTTCTTTGATATTTATGTACTTCAGCATATCATTTTAGGGTATGTATATTCCAAGTATGAGGCACCATAGTGCCCTTAGGCTGTTGTGAAATCATGCAAAATGCTCTTACAGATTGTATGTAACACTATTGATGATTGGTCACATTAGTGCTATGGAAGTGGTGCCATCTGGGTGTTTGTCATGTTTGGGGTCCAGTGTCCACAGGGCTGCAGCTAAGGTCACAAAATTCTGAATCGCTGGGTGTTTTTCCCAACTATGTGGGTGACCCCATGGTTTCTAACACAAGGAATACCTTTCTCAGTATCGGTAGGGGATGAAGAATTGAAGGGGTGCAGTCTTGCTGAAAAAGGCATTTTCATGCCTTACAAACAAATTATTCAGCGAAGCAAACAAAAAAGAAACCTTGGAAAAGGGATAGGGGATGAGTAGCAGCAGGACTGTCTAAGTGGAGCCCCACCATTGCTTGGTGCGGAGCGTCCAAGGAAATTTTGGTTTTCAAAACCCCCCGATTGCAGGAAACGGCATTTTCCGGGTGTAATTGAGCTGAATGTACCCAGCCTTGAAAAATGGATATCATGTCTGCAATTCCTTAATTCATGTGAAAAGAAAAATCAGTCTATGAAAAATGGTAATACATATCAGGTGGGTTGAGATGATACAAGGATTGTAATGAATTAAGCAACTTCTTCTATTTTTTCTTTGAGAACTTGGCAAATGCTTTGTGGCTGAACACATACAGTAGGAACACCGACACCTAGACTGTTTTAGGGGGCAGAGATTGCCTGAATTAAGTTTGTGCCTAATCAGCAACATTACTGTCTAATTGGAGCACCACCATTGGTTGACGCAGAGCATCCAAGAAAGTTTTGGCTTTTCAAAACCCCCAGATGGCAGGAAATGGCACTTCCTGGACGTACTTGAGCTGAATGTACCAAGTCTTGAAATATGGATATCATGTCTGCAATCCATCAGTTCATGTGAAAAGGAAAATCAATCTAATACAAGTGGTAGTACAAGAATGGTGATGAATTATGCATCCTCTTCTTCTATTCTTTATTTTTATTTTTTTTTAGTACGGTACTTGACAAATATCTTTGTCGTTTAAAACGTTGGCACAATGGTGCCCAGGACTTTTTTTTGGGTGGATTGTCTTCTGGAATTATGTTTGTGACTAACTAGCAGGGTCAATATCTAAGTGGAGCGCCACCATCGGTTGGCATGGAGCGTAAAAGAAAATTTTGGCTTTTCAAAACCTCTAGATGGCCGGAAACGGCACTTCCTGAGAGTGCTTGGACTACATGTACCCAGCCTTAAAACTAATATCATGTCTGTAATTAATCAATTTTCGAGAACAAAAATCAATTTATTAAAAATGGTAGTACAAACCAATGTTTTTGAGGTGATGCAAGAATCATGAGCTATGCAGCCTCTTTCATTTTGTTCATAATAAGCTACACATCCTCTCATTTTTTTCTTTTTTGAGTTCTTGACAAATATGTTTTGATGAATACATTGGCACACCGGCACCTATAAATTGGAGTGAGGGAGTTTGTTTGAACTAATTGTGTTTGTTACTAACTACGGGATTCTCAGTGGAGCGCCACCATTGGTTGGCACGGAGTTTGCAAGAACATTTTTGGCTTTTCAAAAGTGCCAGATAGGGGGAAATGGTTACTTCCCGGGTTTGCTTGAACTGCATGTACCCAGCCTTGAAATATGGATATAATGTCTGCAATTAATCAATTCGTCCAAAAAAAAAAAATCAATTTATTGAAATGGTATTATGAATCAATGTTTTTGATGTGATTCAAAATCATACTAAGGTACACATCCTCTTTCATTTTTTTTTATGATAAGCTTTGCATCCGCATTCAGTTTTTGTCTTTTTTGAGTTTTTGATAAAGAATTTTTTCATGAACACATTGGCACACCAGCGGCTAGGAATTGGGGTGAAGCAGAGATTGTTGGAAATAATTATGTTTGTAACTAACTTAGTCTAGTGAGATAACCATCTACGCAGAGCACCACCATGGGTTGGCGCGTAGCAACAAAATTTTGGCTTTTCAATACCCCCAGATGGCAGGAAATGCCACTTAGTGAGTATACTTGAGCTGCATGTACCCAGCTTTAGAATAGGATCTTATGTCTGCAATTTCACAATTAACGATAAAAACATTTTGTAGAAAAATGCTAATAATTTGGATTGATCTTATCTGGAATATTTATGCTATTGTAATTTCCAAAAAGGTTAGCTCAAGAGCTTTTACTTTCTAACAATAATAGCTCTTTTTTTGAGGGGGAATTGTCAACTACCAGGTAACCTTAGACAAAATCTGGTGCAATATTTTGCATTTATTGCAATCAATTTACCCAAGAAATTATAGTCCCAATAAGGTCCCAACAATTTTTTCTCTTTGCAGATTAGTTTTTTGTTACTTTGCTACAACTTTCGATGATTTCATAATAAGGTATAAGGCCAGCTCTTGTACCAATAACTTTGTAAAAGATATGTAGCTTGATGAGCAAATATGTCATGCAATAAAGTATTTTGATAGGTCGTTGAAGCATGAGATGAGTGATGGTTAGCCTCGGAGAGAGTTTGCGGGAGGAAGTGTGTCCCCCACCCCCTTTTGAGAAAATTTTCGTCTACACGGTATTACCCTGTATGCAGTCTGAAGCAATATTTGGCATCTTTTGAAGTCATAATATGTGCTAGACTGAGATATAGTAAGATCCAACTGTATTTCACATTTTCCAACTTTTGTTCCACCCAGGCTGAAATAAGAAACATTCCAATTGGCATTTCAGAGTTATTGAGAATTTTTTCAATTACCAGATAACCTTAGCCACAATCTGCTGCCATAGCAAGCATCTTTCTATGTCATGAAATGAGCTGAGAGATGAAAAATTCCAACTAGTATTTCAGATTTTCCAACTGTCATCGCTTTTACACTTTAATATGAAAAATTCCATCAGGTATTTCAGATTTTGTTGAAAATCTTTTAAATTACCAGGTAAACTTTTTTTTCTGGTGCAATAGTTGGCATATTGTTATTCCATAAGATGAGTTGCTAGCAGAATGAGATTTGAAAAAGTCCAACTGGTAGAACAGATTCTCCGACTATCGTCAATCTGACACATTTTTTGGGGTGGGGGGACACCCCCACTCCCCAGGTTGCGACGGCCCTGAATGTCCAAAATGGACCATATGGACCATTTTATAAAATTATGAAGTAAGTTTCATTCTCTACAAATTTTATGTTACAAAAATGTGAGTTCATGGTCAGAAATGGGCCATATGGGCTATTGTTCAAGGTAATGAAAACGCCCCTTTTACTTCATAATTTACATTACTGTACATCTGTGCATGGGACCACAGTGCCCTTGGACTCTTGTTTCTCTTTTTGTGAAAGGCTGAAAAGGGCGCCGGTAATCCATTTGAATCGGTCAGGGCTGGCAAACACCCCCTAACCATGTGATAGCTCCACCACTGTGTGCTTTATAGAGCAGAAGTATTCTACTGTGTTCTCTATTGAGCAGAAGTATCCTACTGGTTTCCGTGGGGGCCAGCAGTCATATGGGCTCAACTGGGGTTAAGTTGTGAAAATCTTGTAAACCGGATATGTCAAGAAGAGAAGCTTGGACAGATCTCATATTTCATATACAGATGCATGTTGTTTACTGTAAGAAGAATATCAGTTTTGTTAGAGGTCAAGAATCATTTTGGGTCAATGTTTTCTCACCTTATGCAATATGTCACATTTAAAACACTCATACTGAATCATCAAAACCACAATGCCTTTTGGCTTTTTGGTAACCTATTTGTGAAGCATATATTCTGTGAGTTGTTCTTTTTAATGGTTGCTGTTTACAAGCCATCCCACATCACTGAATTTCTGACACTGATATTCTCTATGAGATAAATGTGTTTTGTGATTTGTTTAACCTTAAGTGTGACTCCATCTGTAATGTTTGTAGGTGCTGATCTCAAGGAAAGAAGTACAATTCCAATTGCAGAGTTCCCCCAGTTTGTTTCTAAACTACACCGCATGGTTGCTAAGGTTGGAAGCCTTCAGATTCCAGCCATTGCTGCTGTGGATGGTGCAGCAATGGGTGGTGGTTTGGAGTTAGCTATGGCTTGTGACATTAGTGTTGCAGGTAGGTACTTCATTTTGATCTTGATTCTAACCACAACCAGCTGTATTATAGCCATGCCTCCAGCAATGGTGGGCTGTAGCCAGCACAATTGCTTGCCAGCTGGCATGAAGAACAAATTGCTAGACTCCTGCCTGGCACAAAATTTATTGAAAATTTTGCAGAAAATTGAATGTCTAAAAATTTATGGAAGTATTGGGTAGTATTGGAAGTTGTTGCAACATTTTTAAACAACACAAATTTCAAAACAAGTAAGGGTCAATTCTTGACTCAAATTATAAAAAAAATGGCTAAAAAGATTACACCATTTCCTATCTCACCCTATTCTGTCTGTGAAAATGTGCATGCATGTGGGACACCACTACTCTGCCAGGACAGCATTCACACTTTACTGACATTTAAAGCACTACAGGTGACACTCGGAATTCTAGAACCCTGTTCACAACCTGTGCAATCTCAGTGGTGTGTGTCTGTTTATGTGGGTTTGTCATACACGATCTAAACCCGGTGTCTTATATTGGGTTGTGGATGAATCTCATGTATGGTAGGTTTACAACGTGAATAGAAGAAGCTTACTTGTTGTCTTCTGTGGACTTCTCACTCTACAATATTCCTCATTGGGCTAACTATATGAGTGTTGAACAGCTAGACAAGGAGATATCCATTTAGTCCTACACACTGGCCATGTCAACATGTTGGGAGCATTAATAACATTCGTGTTTCATTTGATGGCCTTAGCTAGGGGTCAATGTCTACATGTTGTTTTTGAGAGTATGGAGATAGGTGATATGGTTGTGCAGATATGGCCAAGTTGATTGCAGTGTGTTGCATTGGTATGTTTTAATTAAATATTACATATGTTTTCCTGCTTTTTCGTTTTGTTCTGCCAGCCAACTCTGCCAGGATGGGACTCGTAGAAACTAGCCGTGGTATCATGCCAGGAGCAGGTAAAGCATGTATAACTGGAGGATGCCTTGTGGAATGTTTTGAGCAAGTTGTAAGCATGGATCACCACAAATAAATGCATTTAGTGATATTCAAACGAAGCCAGAAATCAGTGGGCTGGAAAAATGATTTCCTGGGAATGGGGGAACTAGAATTGTAAACTATTTCTTACAATATTTCTGTGCACATACACACACTCAGTTAAAAAAAATGATAGATTTCCCTCAAGTGCCAAGAGTTCCCTCTTGAAATACAGAAATTTCTCTGCAAATAACAGGTTTCATAGGAAGGAGTTTTCCAGCTTTCCAACTTTTCCCATCCACGGCCAGAGAGTTTGATTCAGTCTAAGGATGTTGCACTGTATGCTGTTTGCTGCAAGCTTGATAGAGGTTCACTTTTGTGACATTGGTGGCCTTTCTCTGTGTGTATCTGTATTTGTTGGCTTCTAAACAGGATGATGTTGTGAGATCATATCGTTGCATGCATGTAGATGTCTCAAGATATTTTGACACTTGGACCGCTGTTGTTGTTGAGAAGGGTCAGCAGCAATGTGCAAGGTCAAAAGACATTAGAAAAACCTTCATCATCTTGTTGGGATACTAACACAGAGGAAGTCCATTTAAATGGAGATAGGATGTTTGTTTTGCAGGGAAAAAAAATGATAGTTTGAAGGCCAAATGATAAATAATTCAAAGTAAGGAAATACAGTGACCTTCTTTTCAAGGAATAATTTTCCACATACAGAAATTCAGGTCTTTGTTTCCCAAGAATAATTTGTTCACCCAAACTTTCTAAATTCACATGATGCATCTTCCATAACGCATCATGTGCATAAACGTTTGAGGAGATAATGCTGTTTGCTGATGTTTATTGGTGAGACTGAATGGTTTAACAACAAGTAAAGTTGCTTTCTTTGTATGCCATCTTGTTGCATTGTAAATGCCCAATTTCCCTTGAAGTCTAATATATTAACTTCTGTTTGGGGCTTGGCTAATTATTTGTCATTCAAGATAAGCAGAGGTCAAGTATTGGAAAAGTCTTAGGATTTCTGCTTCAGTCTCATGTAATATTATACCCAGTAGATCATGTGAGTCAGTCCGTCAGTCAGTCAGTCAGTCATTCTGATTTGTGTATATAGCTGTGTAATCTGAAGTTGCTGACTGACCTTTTCCCATGATGTCTATGTAATAATGTATTGGTCATGGTGTTTATTAGTTACCTGCTGCATTTACATATGACATTTTTAGTGTGTCTGTAGCTTTCACACTGAATTTGCAGCTTTCAGCAGCTTGACACGTTCTGTGCAGTAGTTTTTCTTCTCGTGGCTTAGTATACTGTTGATACAATCTCTCACTGCATTGTTACATTTTTGTCAGCCTGGTAGCTTATTATATTGTTGGTATAATCGCTTAATGAAATGTTTCTAATTATTTGTCAGGAGTTAAGTTGCAATGATGGTATAATCTTCTAATGCAAGATAACTTCTGTGTAAACCAGATACCTTAATTATATACATTGTGTCTATGTCAGTCAAGTAGGTAGCTTTATGATTTTATCTTCTTAAAGTATAATGTTACTTGTTTGTTAGTCAGATACGCTATAACATTGTTGATCTAATCATCTTTTAGTACATTGTTACTTCTATATCAGCCAATAAGGTACAGTAATTTATATTAGTATAATCTTAAATACAGTGTTACTTCTGTGTCAACCATGTAGTTTGTTACTACGTTGATCTAATCCTTTGATGGTGTTACTTTTGTATCAGCCAGGTGGTACCCAGAGACTTCCTGTCTTGGTTGGTCCAGCCAATGCTAAGGAACTTATCTTTACTGCCAAAGTTGTCGATGGTATCGAAGCAGAGAGGATAGGTCTGGTTAATTATTCAGTCCCTCAGAATGAGACTCATGATGCTGCCTTCCAGAGATCGATGGATCTTGCTCGAGAAATCTTACAAAATGTAAATATATTACCACAACTTATGTAATAAGCCAATCCTTCTACTAAATTTGGTATTTCTTAAGACCAAAAGTAGGCAAGTACTTTGAAATTGACTGCTTGTATGTGTAAATTCTTGTGACCAAACAAGTTCTCCTTCAAATTTTCCTGATAAAGAATTTTAGTCATCGTTAACTCTCAAAGAAACAGGAGGATTTATGCCTGAAATTGATGTTTCAGTGAAGGCGTTGAAACAATATATTCCATGGAAATGTTAAGTTGTCTAGTTACAAGATCTTTAACAACAAGGAATAAAATGTGATCACCAAACAGTGATTGCTCTGGGCATTTAACTTGGTATAAGCCTCTCAAGATTGCTAGGGTAGCATAACAACTGCCATGCATCTATGGGACTGGACAGGAAATGCCCAGCATTCAGTGGCCCAGATGTATGACCCACTCAGATGTAGTGGTGACGCAAGGTGGCATGAAAGTGGAGGGGATAAATGGGGTACAGATTGGGGCAGTGCTACTGCAAGGGGAGTGGTGGGACTTGAAACATCTGAAATTTTGTAGGGGAATCTATGATGTTCATCAGGGTGTATGTATGTTTACAAAATAGCTCTTTGGTTCTTCTGTGGTAAATATATGAATATATATTGGACAGTATGCTAAGTGCACACCTATTGTTTTTATGGAAAATTGATTTATTTGTGCTTTAAACTATGTATGGCCCAAACTTTGGGGTCCTTTTGAAGGGAAAATATGGTTTTTGTTGGTAAATCACATAGTTCTTTAAGCACGCAAAAATTTGGGGGTCTTTTCAAAGCAGAGAAATATGACGGACTGGATTAGTTTTTTGTTGAATTAAAACTCAGATTGCTCATGTTTTTCATGTTGTTTTGTGGCTGTTGCTACTATAATGGTTGTCAGAGTGACTGATCTAACAGTAAGTTACTTTATTAGTAGTGCACACAAATTCAACTACATTGAATATGAGCACTCATATACGTACAGAGTTTGAATAGTAAGTAAAGGCATGTATGTAACAGTGTAAATTGTACGTAATTGTACCACAGTGAATACCAGTAGTGCAATAATAGTTCTGATATCATTCAGGTGCCAGCTGCTGTAAGAATGGCCAAACTTGTGATAAATAATGGGCTTAGGGTAAGTTTAATTATGGTTTCATTTGAAACCAATAGCGGATAATTAATTTAAAATCATGGTAATGGTTTGTCTGTTGGAGTCAAAAGCTTAACTCTTTAACTTTGTGTTATAGCTAAGGTCATGAATATCAGATTTGCAGCATGGTTCAATAGTGGTGGTGTGTAGGATAAACTTCTAAAGAACCATTTGTATATATTTCAGCAACATGCAGTCTTCCACCGTACACTAGTCATGATGGTGGTGTGAATTATAAGTCTGTGGGAAACCATTGATATCTCCAAAATGGTCTGTCAGTATTCACTGGTTGTATTGCAAAGGAGTCATCTCTGAGGAACAATTATGTACTAGCAACAGCCCTCTACGTTGCACAAGTTTTTAGGTAAAGAATAAGTCTTTGAGGAACCATTATCACTCAGAAACAGCTTTCCTCATTAGACTGGTGGTGCGGTGAAGGTAAAGCCGTTGGAGTAGAACGTAGTCTTTCACCTTTCACTATTGGTGACTGATGTGAAGGTCTAGTTTTGAGGAACCATTGGAATCTCTAAAATTGTCTTTCAGCATTCACTGGTTGTGTTGTAAGGGATTACTAAGTCTCTTTTATTGGTGGTAGTGTAAATGATAACACTTTGAGGTACTAGATACCATTAGTGTATGGGTCACCCATGCCACAAGTTCTTACCTTAATTGGTATGCTGCAAGCTGGTAGCTGGTCTTGATTTGGTCGAAGAGTAACTTTCAACTGTAAGAAAGAATTCTGCTGTCTATGTGCACAGTGGTAGATTAACCAAACAACCTGTTTGGTAGCCCAAGTATCTCTGCCCATCATGTAATGCTTATATGGGTGGTGACCCTGAGTATCGGGGTATATATATATATATACACACACACACACACGCGCACACCTGCACACACACACGCACACACGCACGCACACACACACACACACAATAGAATGTGAGAGTATAGAATAAGGGTACCAGTCGTTTGGTCAGTCTACTACACTATGATAGGTATTACATTGGGTTTTTTGATCATTGAAACCATATCTTTCAGTAATTGATAAGAACCAATATGTTTTGCAAGCAGTTTTATGTCTATATACATCTATATTTTTGTGAATGATAAAATGGTCAATGGTGAACAACATTGGAACTGTTGATGATCAGTGAGTTCAATATTTACATAATCTTCTCAGGTCTCTGGTCTTGCCTCTGGACTTGCCTTTGAGGAAAGTTACCATGCCCAGGTATGCTTGTGTAATGTACTTAATTACTGCTACAATTTTCATATCAATTTCATCCATTTTTACTACTTTTACATCCATTTGTCGTAGTCCCATTGATAACTTCCTAGCTGTGTTGGTGTGTGTCTAAGGGCATGCATATGACACCCTACCAGTAGTCACTATGTTTCAAGACTTAGTGAAGCTATTGGACTTATCACATATTTGGTATTTAGGTGTATGACATTGAGAAAAAGTTGCCTTTTGTTTTTGTTAGGGGACAGCTTTGCATTTGCAGTTGGCATGGGTACAGATGTGCTTAATTGCACCTCATACCCCTTACAGGGAAATTTGGCATTAGATAGGAACCAATGTGGCACACAACAAAAGACAGTTATTTAATAGCAGCATTCATTCTCATCAAGAAACTCCCAACAAAACTTAATCTCCTTCATTACGAAAGTAGGTTTAACCCAACTTGTTCATTTAAATGTACCACAGTTTCAGTGAAGAATCTTTTACTTGATAAAGCATAGTGGTTCACAATCTTTTCATATGCAATGCTCCTTTCACCAGAGACCTGTAGTAACAAATGACATTGGAAAGCATCACCCCGACCGATGTTTATAAAACAAATCAAGCATTAGCATGGGACCGTAATGAACTTAAGAGATACACACTTGAGTGATGATGAAACAGCTCTTTAACTGCCAAAGAATTGTGATGACCAGGTTTTGCAATCTCACCAGGTTGAAAAATATTACGTAACATGAGTTTTTCTCTTCAGTGAAGCTTGATTACTGAAAACAAATGGTGAACCAAAGTGACAAGACTCATTACTTCCTTTCCACCACCCACTAGCATACACCACTTTGTGTCACCCTCAAGGTGCCAATAGGGAGTTGCACCTCCCCTTTTGGCAACCACTGACATGTTACATTCTCGGGATCAGTCGGTCTCCATGATTCCTAGATTCAAATACCAGAGACGTAGCCAAGTCGTGACTCGAGTTACAGCTTGCAAAATTGCCTGACTTGAAAAATTCAGACAGATCCCCCCATGAAATAACACAGTGACTTGAGTTATGACTTGTGATTTGAGTTGCTAAAAGGAGTATGATTTGACTTGCCTGAAAAACAATTGACTTGGATACAACTCTTTCAGATACTTTGTACACAAAGGATTAACCTCTGATAACATCAAATGACCTTTGACCTCCAAAGTAAGGTACTTTCACTTCATTTTATGCGCACAGTCAACAGTTTTGTATCAACACACTCTTTCCGTATACAATTTTCAGTGTTTGCCCAATAGTAAGGCCGAAAAGTAAGTACATGCAATTATCACAGCATTAAGTGTGCACAAAAACAACAAGACTTCATTACAAACCCCATCACTTACTGCTGTAACCTCATACACACACAAGAAAGGATTGCTGTAACCTCATACACACACAAAAAAGGATTGAGGGATTGTAGCATTGCTGCTGTGGTTCCTGAGGATATCACAGGCCATTTATGATCAACAGGTGCCAAGATACAAAAAAGCTGTACAAACACAGTATCTCAAGCAGGGAACATAGGGTTCATTCTGAGAATGTTTAAGGTTTTTGTGAAGAAACATCATCGGAGGTCAACAGGTGTCAACTCACAAAATTGGGTTGTTAACACATGATCCCAAGAAGGTAATCCTGAAATGACTTCATGATCAGTTGGTTCTTGTACCACACTGAGTGCAAAGTCTTAATGATGATGTAGTGAATGTCGAATTTCATTCGGATTTATTGCTTTCATTGTACTTGGCACCATGTATTGTAATCAAAATTTCAACAAGAGAAAACTTGAACTGGTTTTTTTATGCATCCATATCATAAATGTGTTACACTGAGTGTGAACAACATTTTGTATGCCAGTGGAGCATAAGTCATAAGATGTGACAAATTAGAAAAACATTTCAGCTAACTTTCAAGAAGGAAAGTTTGGACAGACCTCATATTTGACATATGTAATGTCATTGTTGGTCTATTTTTCATAAGCAGATGCATTTGTTTTTGGTTTCGATGAACTCATAATCTTTGGTGTACCAGTACAAGAGTCTTATTATGTTTGGTGGAGGTCAAAGGTCATTTGGGGTCAACAGAAGTCAAATTGTGAAAATGTTTGAAACGTGATATCTCAAGAAGGGAAGCTTGGACAAATCTCATATTTGATGTATTGGTGCACTGTATTGAGTAAAAGATCCCTATTGACTTTGGTGGAGGTCAAAGGTCATTTGAGGTCAACAGGGGTCAAATTGTGAAACCCATTAAACATGATATCTCAAGAAGGGGAAGCTTGAGCAAGTCTCATATTTAGTATGTAGGTGTACCACTTTGAGTACAAGAACCCTATTGTTTTTGGTGGAGGTCAAAGGTCATTTGGTTTCAAATTGTGAAACCTTTTAAACACAATATCTCAAGAAGGAAAGCTTGGACAAATCTCATATCTAGTATGTAGGTGTGCTACGTTGAGTAGAAGATCCCTATTGATTTTGGTGAGGGTCAAAGGTCATTTGAAGTTCACTATAGGTCACATTGTGAAAACCTTGCAAATGCAATATCTCAAGAAGGGAAGCATGGACAGGTCTCATATGTAGTACATATGTGTACCACAATGGGTACAAGAACCCTATTATTTTTGGAGGGCTGAAAGATCATTTAGGATCAACTGGGGTCAAATTGTGAAAACCTTGTAATCATGGTATCTCAAGAAGGGAAGCTTGGACAAGTGTCATATGTGTTATGTTGGTGTACCACATAGAGCATATAATCCCTGTCGACTTTGGTTGAGGTTTAATGTCATTTGAGGTCAACAGTGGTCAAATTGTGAAAACCTTGTAAGCACAATATCTCAAGAAGAGAAGCTCAGAAAAATCTCATATGTGGTATCTATGTGTACCACTCTGAGTACAAGAATGCTTTTGTTTTTGGTGGAGGTCAAAGATAATTTGAGGTCAACAGTGGTCAAATTGTGAAAAGCTTGTAAACATAATATCTCATGAAGGGAAGCTTGGACAAATGTCATATATGTTATGATGGTGTACCACCTTGAGCATAAGGCCCCTTTTGACTTTGGTTGAGGTTTAATGTCAGTTGAGGTCAACAGTGGTCAAAACCCAAGAAAGGAAGCTTGTATAGATCTCATATATGATATGGTGCTTAAGTAGCCTTTGACACATGCTAAGCTATAATGGCAGATTTAGAAAAAATTGCTGGCAATCAGATGATCAAACCACAATGCATGTTTACATTATGGCTCTTATTGGCGTATAAGATGTGACTATTAGATGGTGCTATATTAAAAGGCTTGTTATGTGATGAACACCACAATGCATGATGGCTTTTTTAATCTCATCGCCCTATTGGGACTAGATGAGATATTGTAGTCACTTGGCTAGTGGGGCTATATATTGTACTGTGCACCCATGGGAGAATGGTTGCCATGGAAACACTTGGAGTGGGTGAGTAGCGACACCCCAGGGGTACCCCATGGTAAAGTGACCATGGGTACAGGAGGGTCCTGTTGGGTGGTATCCGTTGGGTGGTGTCCGTGCCAGTGTGTGTGCGTGGGTGTGTGAGGGTGTGTGTGCGTGTGTGTGTGTGTGTGAATGTGTGCGTCCGGACCTGTCCAAACTGTGGTTTTTCCAGAATAGTTTGAAAAGCATATGAGTGATTAATTTGAAACTTGGTAAGGTTGTGCATGATGCTTTATGGTAAATCGAGTCAAATTTGCTGATTTTTTAGAAAAAGTCTATTTTGCCCCAAAATTGCTATTTCCAGCATATCTTGAGAATTATTTGAGCATTTAATGCAAAATTTTGCAAAAACTTACCTTAGAATGAAGAATTTCAAGGTATATCACTTTTGTAGTAAAGAGAGTGAAATTTGCTGATTTTTGAGAAAAAAAGGCCAATTTTGCCCCAAAATTTGTATCTCCAGCATATCTTGAAAACTATTAGATCAATTAACTTACAGTTTTGTAAGTACTTACCTGAGAACACATTGTTCAACATAATATTACTGTAATGGTAAATCGGGTCAAATTTGCTGATTTTTGAGAAAAAAGCCAATTTTGCCTCAAAATTGCTTTTTCAAGCATATCTTGAGAACTATTAAACCAATTAACTTCAAGTTTTGTAAGTACTTAGCAATAAACTATTACAAATTCCCATGTGCAGGCCCTGTATTGAAATCAATGTGCATGTTGGCTATGAGATATGCAACTCCGTGGATTGCCCTCTTGTTTGCTTTGTTAAAATTATAAATTGGAGTATGTTCTTTGATTCCATTCATCCTTAGAAGGCATTGACTTTTCACAGAATAACAAACATTGACTTTTGACAGAAATAAACAGACCTGTTTATTCACCCCAATTATTTGTAAGAAAAAAAATGGCTTGACTGCAAGTATAAGTAAATACTTGTTGTGTTTCTGCAGATTTGGTAGCCTGTAGTTGAGTAAGAGGTGCTAGAAAAGGGATAAAGACTTTGCCAGTGAAAATAACTGCATGGACTGTTCTGTGTGGTACAGAACAAGTAGTGTTTACATTCTTTTATGCTTGACTATTTTTTGATACCCTCTTTGTTTAATTCCAGGCTAACTTTCGAGAATGAGGCAGACATCACTTATTACATTAGATGTGCACACATGAGCCTACATTGGAAGTGTACCCGAGGAATATGGACACCAGTAGGGACTGTTGCACAATCTCTGGGTGAAATGTACCTGTGTGCTATTGCACAGTAGTGTAACTGAAGTTAGAGGGAGTGGGGATTGTCAGACTTACTGTCCAGTAATGGTCTGTTAGGACATTTTGCTGATCTTGTCGGTACATCCACCTGGTGTAGAATGTGCTCGATGGGCATATCACATATTTAGTGATGCTGCTATGGATTTTTGACTGAGCTAAATTTAACCGTTCATTCACCACCAGAGTCCTATGTCCTGAATGTCTGTAATTCCATAGATTTGAATTGTTCATCGCATGTGAAAGCAATATAGACCTTTTGATGAAATATTCACAAGGCACTTTGTATGCCAGTGACGGTTTGCAACTTCACCTTTCTTGCCTGACGGACATACCGCATTGTTATGTTGTTATTGTTATGTTATCAATGCAGTAATACACGATGGGGAATATTGCAGCTTCGGTATATACATTGTTCAGATGTCTGTGCTAGCATGGTCAGGGATACATATTAAGTTTTTGACAAATTCACTGTCGTGGGTATTATTATTATTGTTTGACTGAAATACATGAGTGTATGCAATCAAGACATTATTTTCCAAACTTAACTACATATAAATTGTGTACTTATTTTTTGTTTGTAGTTACAAACTGAAAACTCTGAAAAGTAATCCGAAATTTGGGGTGGATTAAGAGGGATGGAATCACCTGCAGGAGTGACTTGATAGACCTTTTACAAAGTGTCGGTACAGGACGCTGCAAGGGAAAATAGGGGAGTAGTCCCCCACCCCATTTTTAAGAGAGGTATTTAAAAGGCATTTACGTCTGAGATTTCTGTAGAGGGTGGGTGAAGTCCCGAACAAAAAGACCCAAAACATTTTGCTCACAGAATGTAAATTATAGTTTCCCTACAAAAAGAGACAAATTTTTTGCTCTACAGTTTTCAGGAAAAGAAAATCAATTTCCCTGAGCAAAGAAGAAAGGAATTTTGCACATTTTGCACACTGTGTGAAATTGGCATATATTTACCAGGTAGTACACATAGATTATGCTGTCTGTATATCAATCTACTTTCAGTCATCCATGCCTCCCCCTCCTTGTCACCCAACATGTTACTGCTAATATATCTATTTCAGAAGGTTTCATTCTGCAGATATGATAGTAAATCCAATTACAGGTGAAGAAATGCTTACATTGATCTTTACTGTATGATATATCATTTTTTCACTATATCAGGGTTGTCTGCATGCAATCACATCTTAGCTATTTCCACAAACCATATGAATAATTCCCCTTGTGTACCTAAACAATTGTGGCATGCAGTGTAACTATCAGCCCATTGTGGTATGGCTTTCAGTCCATCATGGCATGCAGTATCGCTATATCAGCCCATCATGGCATGAAGTGTAGATATCAGCCCATCCTATCATGCAATGTGCCTATGATTAGCTACTAGCTTCAAAGTGGCTATCATTAGCTATCAACCCAGCATTGCATGCAATGTGGCCATCATCCCATTGTGGCATGCAGTTTGGCTTTGAGCCCATCTTTTCATGTGGTTTAGCTAGTGTAGCTTAGTGTGTGGGTTGACTATACTGAGTAAATGATCACTATTGTTTTTGGTGTAGGTCAAAGGTCATTTGAGGTCATGGGAGATCAAACTGGGAAAAAAACTGCATGAACCAACTTGAAGTAAGAAAATCTCAAGAAGGGTAACCTTGATTGATATCATACTTAGTGTGTGGTAGCCATACCGACTAGAAGATCCCTATTGTTTTTAGTGGAGGTCAAAGGTCATTTGAGGTCACCAGAGGTCAGGGATGTAGCTAGGGTGACATCTTTAGGGTGAAAAGGTTAAATATTCTAAATGGCTGGGTGTTTTTCCAACTATGTGGTGACCCCACTCCCATGGTTTCAGACACTAGAAATGCCTTTTGCAATAGGGGTACAGATTACAGAATGAAAGGAGTGTACATGTAGTCTTCTCAAAAAGGGCATTATAACAGGTGAAACAAATTATGGGAAAAAGAAGCAAAAGAGAAAGCTTGGAGAAGGGGTGGGGAGGGTGAGTAACAGCAGCACTATCGCACTGGAGCAACACTGTTGTTAAGTGTGGAACGTAAAAAAACTTTGGGTTTTCAAAACCCTTAGATGGCAGGGAATGGCACTTCCTGGGTGTGCATGAGCTAAATGTACCCAGTCTTGAAATATGGGTATCATGTGTGCAATCCATCAATTCATGTGGAAAGGAAAGTCAGTCTTAGTGTTAGCACACTATGTTTTTTGAGGTGGTACAAGAATTGCATTGAATTACGCATCCTCTTTAATTTTTTTCTCTTGAGTACTTGACAAAAACGGCACTCAAAAGTGTACTTGAACTGCATGTACCTATCCTTGAAATATGGATATTCATGTCTGTAAGAAATCAATTTATGCAAAAAGAAAAGTCCATTTATTAAAAATGTTTTTTTTCTTTTGGTGCAAAAACCTTTGGTGCAATCTGGTGCAGTATTTGGTGTCTTTTGAAGTCATAATATGTGCTAGACTGAGATATAAAAAAAAATCCAACTGTTATTTCACATTTTCAAACATTTGCCCCACCAAGTCTGAAATTAGAAAAATTCCAATTGGCATTTCAGAGTTATTGAGAATTTTTTCAATTACAAGATAACCTTAACACAATCTGTTGCCATAGCAGGCATCTTTCTAGGTCATAAAATGAGGTAGACCGAGATATGAGAAATTCCAACTGGTATCTCAGATTTTCCCACTATTAACACTTCAACACTTTAATATGAGAAATTCCAACTGGTATTTCAGATTTATTGTGAATTCCTCAATTACCCGGTAACCTTAGACATATTCTGGTGCAGTGTTAGGCATCTTTGTATGTCATGATATGAGCTAGAATGAGATATGAAAAATTTCAACTGGTATTTCAGATTTTCACACTATCAACACTTCTACACTTTCATTATTTATAATTTTTGTTTAATGAATTGTAACCTTAGACACAATTTGGTGCAATATTTGGCATCTTTTTGTGCCATAAGAGGAGCTACTAGTGGACTGAGATATCAAAAATTCCAACTGGTATTTAAGATTTTTCAACTATCGTTGCTCTGACAGATTACTGTTATCATTATTTTTTTTGAAGGGGGTTGAGACTTGTAAACAATATCTCCAGAAGGATAACCAACTTGACTGATCTCATACTTGGTGTGCTGATTGGTCATACTAAGTTAATGATCTATGTTGCTTTTGATTCAGGTCAAAGGTCTTTTGAGGTCACCAGAGTTCCAACTGTGCAAAAACGTGTAAACACGTTATCTGAAGAAGGGTGACCACAGTGCTCATCATTTGAGCAACCACAGAGTACTCCTGGTAATGTCTGTAGTTGGCCGAAGTCATACTATGGTCCATATTAGCCATAATACTACTGTACAAACATGCCAAAATTCTGGGTAACAGAATAGAGTACGATAGTAGTATGAGGTCAAAAATATTGAAGAAAGTTTCACTGACTCATCACATACTGTAGGTCTAGTATAATAATTGGATAAGGCTTTGTAGGCTACTGTTTTGTGAAGTTGGATAAATCAACACTTTTAAAGAGGGGGGTCTTTGGATTCCCTTTGGATTTTAGCTTCACTCGGGTCTTTGGTCGAGGTCATATGTCACTTGAAGTCAACAGGGATCAAAGTGTGAAAGCATTGTAAACATGATATCTCAAGAAGGAAATCTTGGGCAGATCTTCTATTTAGCATGTAGGTGTATTTCATTGAGTTTACGAGAAACCATTTTGATTCCTTGCCGAAGGCAGGCAACTTGAAGGAATCTATGTGATGGTGATGGCGTGTATACATGTGTGTGATGCCTTGGCTTGTAAACACGATATTTCAAGATGGAAAGTTGCTTGAACTTCAGAGTTGGTATGTAGGTAGTGCATAGAGAGAGGATGATCCATATTCTTTTTCAGGTAGGTCAAAAGTCATTTGAAGTCAACAGCTGGGGTAGTCTGAAAACCTATTAAGGACTATATCACGGCAACTAAAAGTTGCTGGAAATTCAAACTTAAACCATTGGTAGCACTTGAGGAGTAGATGATCCCTAGTAAGTTTTAATGAGGTCAAAGGTCACAGCTTGACAACCTTGTAAACTTGGTATCTCAATGAGGGAAACTTGAACTTCAATCATGTCTCTATGTAGGTAGTCCATTGTGAGTAGATAGGCCCTATTCTTTTCCAGGCAGATCAAAGGTCACCAGACTGGATCAAAGTCTGAAATCATATAAAGGAGCCATATCTTTCAAACGCAGGCCGACCTGCAAAACACAAACTGATGAATGGTAAGCACTGAGGGCACTGTGAGATTCTTGATAGACGGTGGATCTAGGTAAGTGGTTCATTTGAAGAGGTCTACGGTAGACCTCTTCAAATGAACCACTTACCTAGATCTGAGGTCCAGACCTTTTACCGCAGCCATACTATAATTAACAACTACCGTATAATTGTATCAAATTTATTATATTTTGTCAATAATACCCTCGTTTACTCTTCGAACGGGTGATTGTGTCTTTGTTTACCTCATTGGTATCTTGAACCGAACTTCACGTTGCAGTTAAATTACAATGTTATGGTCCGCAAATACTGGTAAATTGAAGATATTTACACGGGCTGCACAAAAGGACTTATGTGGGCGGTGGGTCACAGGTTGCACACCTTGCTCCACTCCTCGAGTAGGCTTCCGAATAGTGCCAATATTTTACCAAGTTACTTGATAAACACAAATAGTTTTTTGCCTCGATGTTTTTTGCCTTTGTAATCATTCGGATATATGCGTGTGTGTTTACTGGGGGCTGATCTAGGACTGTTGTAATGGGGTCCAACATAAGAAGGGTACATTTTGTTCTATCAAAGCGGGGCGCTACCATCGAAGCGTACAAGAAAAGTTTTGGCATTGCAAGTCCTCTCCCAAATGGCTGGAAACGACACTCTCCAGCTAGTGCTTTTAGCTTCATGTAAGCAGAATTGAAAAAGAAGTCTCACGTCTGAAATTTCTCAGTTAATGAAAGAAAATTATCAATCTATGAAAAGTGGTAATGCACACTGTACCAGATTGATTGAAACGAAATGAGAATCCCAAACAATTATACATCCTCTCTCATTTATTTTTAGTCCGCTCTTTTTATTAGGCCTTACTGCCAAGACCCAACCCGTAGTTTTTCATCCGCAACTGGTTTTAGGGGCATCCGTAGGGGGGGGGGGGAGGCTAACGTAGCACCCTCCATCACTTACATTCTAGCTACAGTTGTGAGATGACTTAGCGGAACGCCACCATCGGTGGCCTTCAAGGAAATTTTTGGATTTACAACCCCCCCCTCCCCGATGGCTGGAAACGGCACTCTCCGAGTGTTTTAAGCCGCATGTAACCAGTCTTAAAAAGAGATCTCATGTTTGAAATCTCCCAAGTAATGAAAAAGAAAAATCAATCTTAAAAACCGATCATACGTATCAGATTGGTTGAGACTGTGTCCTAAGACTTATGCATTCTTTTTCACTTAACCTTTAGTCACCGCTTTTTGCATTGGGCGTTAGCCCAAGGCCCGACCCCCAGTGTTTCCTCCGCAACTGTTTTTAGGAGTGTAGCATTCGTGTAGGAGAAGAGTAGTGGCGGGGGGGGGGGGGGGACTCAAGTTGCGCCTTCACTACTTTACATTTTAACTAAACTTGCGGGTTGTTTAAGCAGAGCGCCACTATTTTTGACGCGAAGTGTAGCAGAAAATGTTTGAATAAAAATACCCCTTAGATCGCCGACTCCACTGTGCGCTCTAGCCCGCGACATCCCTCAGAAACCCGTTGCTGAAAGTCATGAGTCCCCTGTCGTCGTCCACGCAGCTCGATGCCGCTTTTGTGCAGCAAAAGTGTATTTTGTCCCAATATCCGTCTACAAAATACAGTTTAGTTCCAGTTATTCAGCGGAACAATATTCTTGGCCCACCTTGGAAGTGGTCCCGTTGATCCCCCCCCCTTCCAGGTTTTGGACCCACCAACCTGGGATTCTTAGACCTTTGTCAGTCCTGACTTGAAGGTGAACCGCCAATTTTAAGTATTGCGATATTACTGGAAGAGGATTGAATCTAATGAGCTCGTCCATGAGTATCTCGACTGGCGACTAATTGCAACGAGGGGCAAATTTAAACAAGTAAAAAAAAAAAGATCTCTATCAAAACAGATCACTGTAAGTCGCATGTTTGCTTTTTAGTTGCAAGAGCAGGCCTGTAATTGGTCCAAAGACGTCAGCAAATTAAAAGAAATTGCGTTATTTGACCAGGTGGTGATTTTTTTTTATAGTAATTTTAATTTAAAATAAACACCGATTCGCCTATTGTAACTTCTGGTCAACTCTAGGCTGTGGACATTTACTTGAATCGGCTTATATTTCCATCACAAGGGCAAAACTTTAAACGAGGAGACGGAGTAATATCATGAATATAATAGCGAAACTGATTTACCCACCCTATCTTGTTTTTGTCAAGAGTGTCATAAACTTTTGTCTGAAATGCATTTGGAAACTTTTCACTGTTTTCGGAAATTATAGCCCAATGAAGTTAGGGTTACCCCACTGGCGTGGTTAATTTAACCTGCTGGGAGAAGCCGCTCTTTCAAGTCATGCGAGTAATCTTTGGTTCGAGGTTAGTAAAACCTCCAAATTTCTCACTGCACGGTAAGATCATGACTGGGCGCGCGTGTAGGCTGCCGTAACCTATCATGACTTAGCATCACTTAGACAAATCTTACGGCAGGCCAATTGGTTGATGAGCAACTGAAACATCCGTCGCTGACATTACAAGTGGCGGCGCTACGGGGGGGGGGGGGGGCATTTGCCCCTCCAGATTGTTTCCTTCCCCCCAGTTGCTCTCACCTTTCCCGGTCAGATCTTGTACACATCCAAAATTAATTTAATCACAAAACTATGTCTTGGCGCTGGACTGAGTAAGAACAGCTTCCGGGGAACCATGATTGATAAATGCCTAATTTATGTTACACAGGCTGCCAGTTTTCATATCATGCCCGTAGCCACTTCAAGAGTAGGCCAGCCTGGTCAGACCAGTTTTCTCTGGAATGTTTACCGTCCAGCATAAGGGAAGGGCGGGTAGGTGGTTGTTTTCCTAAATATAGGAACGTCGTTGTTGAATTGAACTGTCAAAGAATATTGGTAAGTACTGCACATTTTTATAGAATAAAGTGACTGGAATGGAAGTGTAAGTAGCCTATGTGTGTGCGTGTGTGTGTGCGTGTGTGAGTGTGTGTGTGTACTCGGTGGCATAAATGTGAAATGGTACTCCCAAAGAAAAAAGTTGGGAACCTTGGAAGTTACATCATACGAAAAAATAAATAATATAAAATTAAATAATACACCTCTCTTGGGACTTAATTTTCCACCCAGAGATATGCTAAACCCTCAGAGCTTCCGGGGGCTTCGCCCCCTCGACCCCCACCGAGGCTTTGCCCCTGGACTCCACCAGGGGCCCTAAGGCGGGCGCCTGGACCCCACCCGCACGGCCTCGCGCTTCGCGCTCGGTTTCTTTCCGAGAGTTTCTTCTCGGAACATCTTTGCCCCCAACATTTTCCTCTGCCCTCAGTTTGCCCCCCAAGTCTGACAGTCTGGCGCCGCGACTGGACGTCACAGACACAGTTGCAAGGTCTTTTGAAAAGAAACTACATATCCAGCAAAAGTGCCAAAGTTTTCATATAAGTTTCTAATTATACGCCATTTCAATAAGCTACTACTTCTGTTACGTCAATACGAAGAGCAACTACGACTGTTGTAGGTCTCTTTGACTTATTTTTTTTTTGCTTTTAAAATAAAAGAAAAGAAAAGAAAAGGGGGGAGGAGTCCGAACCTGCAGGGTCAAATTGTGAACATCTTGTAATCAATATCTGCAGAGGGAAGCTTGAACAATTGTCATATCAAATATCTCAAGAACGGTAGTCGTTACTGATATCATACTTAGTGTATGGTTTGGCAATACTAGTAGATGATCCCTATTTTTTTGTGGAGGTCAAAGATCAATTTATTTCAAGAGGGGTCAAATATTGAAAACAGTTAACACGATATCTCAAGAGGGGACGTTCTGGTAGGTTTTATATTTGGTATAGGCGAACCGCACTAAGTTCAAGAACTCTTTTGTTCTTGGTGGAGGTCGTGATGGTTATATATGTAAAAAAAATAAGTTGATAGAAACGATATTTGTAGTTGTTATCATTTCTATAGATTAATTAAGTAAATGAGGTGTTAGCAGAATCATCCGCAATGTTACCAAAGTTATGCCTACCTGCAAATACATCCTTTTCTGCACAATCGTCCTGACATGCACACTCTGCCACGCGTGTTTTTCGGAATCTAGTTATACACATATATACATATACATGTAATACATATATTTATAAATCATAAATCCTTCACTCTTTACCTGTTTAATCTTTTTGTCGTTAGTCGCTTTGTTTTGTTTACTCCAATACCTCCAGGTGCGGATCCACGATTTTGAGAAAGTGTGTGTGTGTGGGGGGGGGGGGGGGGGGCGCACGGAACGTCGGTCGAACTCAGACGAACGAGCGTCGACGGCGCAAAGCCACGACGGGTTGGGGGACTTACTGGATCCACCAAAGGGAAAGCTGAATTCTAGATGCACTCAAACGCGATTTCCCAGCATCAGGGAAGCATATATTTCATATTTATTTCCTCATTTAGTAAGAAGAAAATCGCTGGTCAAAGACACATGTGGGGTGGGGGTGCCCCCCTGTATCCGCACCTGAGCTCATCACTCCTTTTCAGACACACTGTGTTCCCTTTTCTCATTTCTTTATGTTCATTGTTTCCACTTTTATCTTTTGTTTGGTTTCTCTCTGTTAGCAATTCCTTTGTTTGGACACGGTTCCGGGGTTAGTGGGTTATCCTTTATATGTAGCTGTCTTTGTCATCTGTTACGATTTGTGTACCCCTCTTTTTCATGCATACTGCTGATAGTTTTCTCAGCTGGTTTCCATCTCCCTGCAGTTCATGCTTATCAACTTATACGTTTTCTGCTAAGGTCAGTGTACTGGTATTAGTCCCATTGACGGCTGCGGTGAATGCCGAAATGTAAAGCAAATCTTTGTACGCTTGAGTTTGTACCGACCTATCACCACCTTTCTATCTCTCAATGTATACATGCCCATACACAGGATAATTTGACTAGGGGTTCGATTTGGAAGCAAAGAGGCAGCACTATCGTGGCGGAGCGCCACCGTCCATTAGTTGGTGTAGAGCCTACTAGTAACTTTTTTACTTTATAACTGTCACTCCTCTCAGATGGTTCCAAACCACATTTCTCGGGTTTAGGCTGCATGTACCCAGCCTTGAAATAAGGATATTGACGTCATGTCTGCAATTTTTCAAAGAGAAAAAGTCCGTCTATGAAAAATGATACATGTCAGATTGGTTGACAGGCTGGACTCAGCGGATTAAAGCATTTTCCAGAAGTTGAGTGGAGGGGTAAACTTTGAAAAAGCAGGTCGGAGGGGGGGGGGGGGGATGGGAATTGTGGCAAGATTATCTAAGCGGAACGCCACCAAAAGTTGATGCAAAGCGAACAAGAAAAGTTTGGATAAAAAAATAACCCTAATCGCAGTTCCCAGGCTCCGCAAGCAAGTTCCTCGAAATGATAACTGTCTCTTTAATATTATTGGAACTGCAGTTTCCATCTTGCGTGGAGGATTGTTTGTATGGGGGCCAAGATACTCGTCGTGTGCCCAGCGACGTTGCTAGAATTGTGTTTTCTATGGGAGCCAGGCACATGAATGAGGCCTCAACGAGAAGTCACGGTGGATCCTTTGCAACAAAGTTTTAAGTGTGACACGAAAACACTGTATGCGTCCACTGCAGTGCGTTTGGATTAGAGAGGGGGGCTGATTGAGGGGGGGGGGAGAATTATTAAAGAACAGCCATCTATTTACAGGCGGAGTTTGGCTAATGGGGGCCACCTTTAAATTGGTTGAGAGAAGACGCATCTAAAGAAGGTGCAATGTTATTTCCAACTCAAGCAGCTTTACTATTTGATTACGATCGTGTGTCAAAGAATGATTTCAAAAGTCATGGCAAATGAATAGATAAATTGCTACATTTTTTTCAGTCTGTTTATGTATGATTTATAAAACGTCTGCAGACTACCGATATTGCATAGTATACATATCACGCATGCACGCAACATTCCACACTCAGGGTGACTGTACTAACAAGTGACTACCTGAGTTATTGCTCTCCTCGATACCGCGGAACCGGCTGAAGATGGAAGTAAAATGATGACCATGGTTTAAATATGCGACAATTGAAAGATGTTGATACCTGTTAGCTTCCAGTTCAAACCTATTACTCCTGATGATACCTATTAATACCCGTTGACACCTGTTAATACCCACTGAAAACCTGTTAATGTCTTTTCAAATAAGCTGTTTAACTGGGGGTGTATACAAAAAGGAAAACTGAAGACTGAAGAGCGAAGACATAAAAACGAAGAAATAGAACGAAGACTTAAAAACAAAGGCATAAAGACTTGTAGTATTTATATATGAAAGACAACGGCGGTTATAGCAAGAACTAAAAAGAAACAAAAGGATGTAGAGATTGCGTGACATCATGTATGTTATCAATTATCTTAAGTCTTTACCAAAATGTTACGGTGTGATTTCGAGAGAGCCGACATGATTGTACAGGAAGGGGTAAAATACTAAAAGCTTCAGCTTTTAAATTGCCGGAATGGCATTTGCAATGAATCTCAAGAAGAGACAAACACATTTCACAGCATATACAGCCGTATATATAATGGGGATATTCATCATCTTTTAGTCTTATATTCCAATCATTGAAGTGAGCAGTCCGCCTTGTTGCAAGCACTGGTAAAGGAAATACGAGAACTCTTCCCCGACACAGATGACTTGTTGAAAATTGTACCTATCACCACAGGTAATGATGTAAACTCGGGGGGTTGGAATGTAAAAACGTCTTCGTTTTGAAGACTGATGCAGAAAAATTGCCCTCTTTACCTTTTTTACAATCTACAGTAATAACTGAAGTCGAGATCAATCGATATATCACTTTTTGAGTTGGTTCTGATCTCAGTCTTTTACATCAAATGTTTCTGTTGGGGTATATCTGGAGAAAAGGGTGAAAATTTAAGTTTTCCTCTTGTAAATCCATCATTATGTAACTAAAAACCTGTTTAACAGGTATTGAACCGGAATTTTCTGCTGGGTTAGCCACACACTTTAAATAGATATGGCTGTAAGGAAAAACTACACGGAGCGCCACTATCAGCAGTTGGCGCGTAGCGTAGGGGAAGCCAAACACCATCCATTAATTTGCACTAGGCCTACAATTAAAAGAAAACCAAATGAGCATTTTGTTAAAAGGAATATCAGCAACATGTCTATAATCAGCCTGAGAGCGAAGTATACTACGTATAATGTATAAACTATTATCGTGTGTTACGTAACGATGGAAAAAAAAAATGAAAAATGGCGTGGCACGGTGGCTTGGGGAGAAATGCCTAACGAAGGAGGAAATAATGTAAAATGTATAGGCCTACACGGTGAAGCAGTTTCCCCCTCTTAATGGTGGAGTGCGAATATTGCTACGAAACAACTCAGGCTAGGTGATGGCGTGGCAAACTTGGCGTGAGTAGATCGAGTTGGTGTAACTGTACCGATCCCCGTTCTTTTCCCTTCCCTACACCAGGCTCCCATTAAGATATTTCAAAGTACGCTGCATTGGCAAGCGTACTTTGAACTTTATCATAACAATGACTGCCATATATATACACCAGATGTACCCGTAACCCATTGCAGGCTACGTAGCTGCATAGCGGGACAATGCCAGACGACTGATGGCCATTATATACCCCACACCGCAATGGTTTCAATCCACCTGCCATTTCTAACAATACCCTATGGCCTTTAAGGTACACATATCCATCATAACAACACCTATGTGGCGTAGATACATGGACAAACAAACTATTCCTAGTATATCTGCACCTTATCCTTATATTTTGACCGTGTCTCGGAACTTGTAGTTCTCTTCTCGTCCATGTAGGAGTAGCTAGTGTGCCAGACATCTGAAAAAGCGGCACGGATTGACATGGCGTATTGAGTACGGTCATTGCGGTTTCCGGCATTGCGTCGCGTTCAGGATTACCCCACTCTCCCCATTCACTCAGTGAGTGAATTTTTTTGGCAGCAAAATCCCCCCCCCCCCTTACATTGTAAAAATTCATCCTTTCCAGGCTTCGCTGACACATGAATGAGATCATGGCACATCATTCAAAAGAAGAAAGTTTCAGTACAATACGGAAATACAGTAGGCCTATACCTTTACTTCAGTTGTCTTAAAATACAGTGAAGGGGGCTGAGAATTAACGGAGGACTACTCTCCGCGGAGTACAACATTCAGTTAGCGCGGAGCGTAACAAAAAAAATGTTTTGATCAAAATAACCCCCAGGTCGTGGGAAATGTTCTCCCAGGCTTATCAAGTAAGCTCCTGAAAATGATTTTCAGGGGGAGCTTCGAACAAAAAGCGCGTAGGTTGTGGGTATCGTGCGTATCCATCTTTCTACCCCTTTGACCTCTGACATAGTGTTATTATTATTATTTTATGATTAATTGTAACTCCATACTGGCTTACTATCAAAACTCTGTTGTGACGAAACGAATGAGTGACAGAAAAGCCCAATAGATATGCCCAGTAGGCCTAGATTATCATACGAGTTTCGTGTATGATGCACAGTTTGCGAGGAAAGGGAGGATGGGGCTGGAAAAGTGTCCTTGACTATCCTCCTAGACTGACATGCTAATTTTGAATATTACTGGGTGATGTGGCGAATGATTGGGGGGGGGGGGGGGGTTATAGCTGAGACAGAGAAAGCTTCGCCTGCCGTTGAGATGATACAATTATGCTTCCTCTTTCATCCACTGAACCTAATAGTCGATGTCTACGAATAAATGAAAGCTTAGTAAAGTGACATTTGTCCGGAACTACCCCATCCAAAAATACTGCTTAGAACCCCGGCAAACACCTTTACCATGCCCTGAAGTTATGTTGAGACATTTGTTAAAAATTACAGTCTCGGTAATATGATTCTTTCGATATATTTTATTTTCATTATCTTTTTGATAAAGGCTCGCATCGATGATTCTATCAATGGACAGTTCAAATTATTGATAGTTGCCTCACATAATACGGGCTTTATTCCTTTGTATTGTAACGCTAAAATCAAAATATTTTCCTCCATCATTCGTATTTTTTCATGCGTGTAGCCACAGTGGGGCAAGAGTGTTCGATACAAATTGTTGAACAATATGCATTTAGTAATGTCACTGAACTTAAGCGTATTGCACTGTTCAGATGGTTCTGTCTGCCTAAACATTCTACCTGTATGTGAGTTGTATTTGTGTTTTAAGTTCATTGCTGGCTTATTTACTCTTTACTCCTATCGTGTCTGCGTCAGCGAAACTGCCATTTCTTTGTGGAGCACTTTGTAAGGATTGGTCCTTTCATTGAGCAGGTCGCACCTTTTCTTTTCAAGCTCAAGACATGCTGTGAAAGTGTTTGCTTTTCACGTTTTTCATGCCTCAATTTTACAGCACCTCTGGTAATACCTAGGCTACTGTAGGTTTTTGTTTCGCCGTTGGAAGTGACTTCTACCTGTTAAGATCAGTGGCATTGTATACTAAGTCACTATACATAGGATATACATTAAATCTGCGGACAGTACTGTTCAGTTCTTGTAAGAACTCATCAGTGCAGCTCAGAGTTGGTTTCAAGACTAAAAGATTAAAAAGATTTGTACAGGATTTGTTCACGGTACATGTATATGTTTTTATATAGGAAGATCAAAGAAAAAAACACACACACACACACGTTTTCTTATAGCTTAGGTTCGAACATAATTTGACAATTCTATTTGCCATTGCTAATGCAGTAGAATGGTCTGGTCCGTTCTGATGTTTGGATAAAATATTATATTTCGATAGGAAATTGTGAACGCGATTGGATTAGATGGATTAACCTTCTTAGAGACAGGCTTAACGTTACTTACACCTGTTATAACCTTGTTACCTAAATACTCCAATACTGAAAAAAGTTAAACATAATGGGTAAGTGGTCTTAACGGGATGACAATGTGACAATACCTGTTTAAAATCATTAAAACCGGCTGCCTCTCCAGGTCTAAGGCTAGAATAGACAACTTTGATAAGCTTAGTCTCACTTACGGAACAACGAAATATCGAATCCCTATTACAAGCAGTAGAATTCATCAACATAACATCCAAAAGAGATGTTTTCACTGGAAGTGATATCCAATTTTCTCAAATAGCCTTTTGCCTGCTCGCATGCCCGAGATGTGCGTACCTACTACGTAAGCTGTTACTTTTTTGGTTGCCTTATGATGTTTACTAGTCGACTATCAGTGTCGATTTGATTAGCCTGTAGTGGCCGCACCCATTAGAAGGGAGTTCGTGATACTTAATGGGATCACTCGCATTTCATAGACAGCCCCCCCCCCCGTAGCCAATAGGAATAAGTGATGGATTGTTTTACTTGTTTATTTCGTAAAAATATCAGTGTACTCTTGTTATTTTGTGTCTTATTCTGCCCTGGTTGTGACTATTAATCTGAAACTCAGTAAACAAGAGTATCATTAATCAGACCCAGATCCTTATTCAAATCCTGGATGTTTGTACGTTCCATGATCAGTTTCATTTCAGAAGTATGACGGACCTGTTGAGATATGTGAGAAACTCCGCCCAGTGCTATAAGTTTAAAATTGTTCAAGTTGTGATGGTATACCCTCTGCCCTACTATTAAACCCTGGGGATTATTTCGAATAGTTTATTTATAGATGCAACTTTATTCCATCAGTCCAATTCAACAACAAGTTAAGCACAAAATATTTCTTCTTTACCCAAAGGCACCCCTGTATACCAACATCCAGCAAACGAAAGCAGGTAAAGGTATTTTGAAGGCCGCCAGTGCTGATAACCATAATGAAATCTAAAAGAAAATCAGTTTCATGCTTTATCATAACACATTCAACTGTAGACATTTTTTACAACTAAAGACACTTCCACGGGCAATAAGGTGGCTCCTTCCTGCGCCAATTGCCAGTGAGCAGGATATACTGTATTAGGTGCTGTCTCCTACAAACCCCCGGGCCTAGACATATTAATGATACATTTTTTTGACATGGGTTAAGGGTAAAGAGGCTCATAATGACACTTTCCTTCTGGCCAATAGTCGCCACAACTCCATTAAATTCACTATGATGGGGCACTCATGGAAGCAGATTAGTTTTCTTGACATGCATGTCATGATTGAAGGACAAACACTTGCAAACGTCCGTCTAGAGTAAACCTACTAATAGACGCACCTAATTGCACTACACCAATTTTTCACCCTAAACACCCTCAATAGTCTATAGCCATCTCATCAGGTGCCATCGTATCTTTCATCGACAAGGGTACTGAATTACTTCGGTTTTCCTCAACAGAAGCTATCTTTACAAACTTCTTAGTTCTTAATGTTATCAGTCCGACACTGACAACTCCCTGGTTTGACACACTTCAATCGAAATTACTTTCGTACGTGGCTAAATCCACTTCTGATCGCTTACCCTCTGTGGTTACTCGACCATCCCTTGCTGACCCTCTTCATGAGAACATTAAAAGGTACTGGGTGTCCTCCACTACGATCGGGATATTGTTGGTCTGTATATGCAATCCCCCGTAGTGACCCACATTACAAACAACCACATAATCTAAGATCCATCTGCTTCGCAAGTAGTTTTGCCTCTCCAACACCGCACCCAAAGCAATACAAAGTGTAAGTCATTATTCCCCATCAATCTTCATGACACACCTTACGCCCTGGTAATTTCAGTTATAACTCAGGTAATTTTGTCGTATGTTTGTGAATGTTCCACTTAATTCAGATTGAGGTTTAATAATCATAAACTTAGCATCGAAAAAAAAAAAAAAAAACTCAGGGTTTCCAGTAGCGTAGCACTTGAACCTTATTAACCGAACGGGGTTAGCATTCTCTGTAATACGGCGGACATAATTTGAGATGCGAGATGTTAATTTATTGTGTTAGAATAATTGTTATCTCGAACAATATTTTGCAAATTGTCGAGATACCTACTAACGCGAACTCGGCATCTTGGAAAAATTGTCTAGATACCGATGAAGACTACCATGCCGTCTCGATGACGGAAATTCAGTCGGACTCTACCGACGAGACGAAGGCCTGGCAGTCTATAACAAAACACCGAAAACAACTGGATAAATTAAGAAGACATGCGAAATATTCCAAGAAAAACGGTCTTCGCAGAGCAATTGAAGCCAATAATGCAGTTGCGAATTTCCTCGACGTCACACCCGATCTTTTAAGAGGAGCATGCAAACCGTACCTCAAATCAGGCAACACTCCACTTTAAGTTAATGTCAAGAGAAATCACCCCCCCCCCCCCTCCCTACGAGCGTCATCCGAACGATAGCAAAATGAGTCAGTCATAGACCTTCTAGTCACCTCATGGAGTGTGAACGAATTTAAGGACTCTACCCAACAATACCAGGGCGTACTCTCTTCAAACGAAATATTAAAAAATGAGGGACGAATCGAACATTTCTATTGAAATATTCAGTCTACTGTTAGTAAATCTCATTGGATTCAGGTGTTCAATGGAAATTTTGATTGGTCCCTTATCCCAATCTATTACATTGCAATATTTCAAGAGAGTATTGAAAGATATTGGAAACGACTTCATGCTCAAATGCAAATCCGAAGACGAAACAAAACACAGACACCCGGTCAGGTGAAGAGCATCCTTATAAGGTTGAATCAGCCATCCGAACAAAGTCGGACAGCACTTTTTGAAAACCGTCACGGTGGCAGAAAGTTTCCTAGATGGAACGCACTATAACTGAAGATTTTCAATCGGAAGACACCTATTGTCAGAGAGCAAGCGATTCGCTCGGGTGAACTGTGGGTTTGGGGTTCTTTCACTTTAGGGGATTATTTATGTGATTGCATTTGTACAATACAGTTCTTTGGTTGAATAGGTTAGCTGTTGTTGGTTAGTTTGATTTCGACCTTTTCATATGCGGATGGCAGAGTACGGTATTCAACAAAATTGGAGCAGACAGTATACTGTCACACACTGGAAGTCAATTAGCTATGCACGTGCGGTTCACGGGAATTTCACTCCTCATGATAAAAAACAGGATAAAAATATTTCATGTATACGGAAATTGGGATTACGTCACACATGAGCTTGTTACATAGTGTATCGTAAAGGGTAATTGGTTGAGGAATCACAGTTAAAAGTAAACACAGATACCAATTCATTACTTTCATGAAGAGAGCATGCGTGCGTGATATTTTTAATGTCAATCCAGGCCTAATATTTGCAGTAGTTTACCATAAGCATTAGCAATAGTAATAACATGCTGGTTTGTGTTTACATTGCATGGTCAATTACTTTTTTAAGTGCCCATCGTCTTTAGCCAGAATCAATGTGCGTACTCACGCGTTACATTAAGTTCATTCTTAATTGAAATGCCAGTCTGGCCTGTGTCAACGTTCGCCTATTATACTTGTGGTACCATTGTGGAATTGTCTTGTTGAGTACTCTACCCAACTATTCTTTTAAGTTACGTCGTCCACCAGGAGAAACAAAAAGCCAGCCATGAAGATTTACTACGGGCCATATTGTGTGGTTTTGGGAACTTTCATGTTCATTATTTGGTCAGCTACTGATGAAACACGATATGTGAACGATGAACTGCCATATAAAGGTAAGTTACATTTTGCTTACGACTTTCCTTTCAATGTTTTTTCCGTCTGCACATAAAGTTTGGTAAAATCAAGACATCTCGGTAGTGACTTTTGAAAGAATAGAAAAAAAAAGAGCAACATTAACTATGGCGCAGAAATGCTCTGCGGTTTCGATGTTATTACCTGCATTAACCCGGGCTGCTCATAGTATAGTAGTTAAATCTACGACGGTACATAAGCAAAAGGAATTACTCTGTGACAAACAACACATTGGCAGTGCACACGCAAGCTATCATGTTTGCCATATACTCAGTAAAGTAGCTACTAACATGCACGGCGGGGAGCTGAAGGGGGGGGGGGTAAACTTGTCCCTAAAGATAATATCAGGAAACTTCATTAAGTGATATGTTCTTTTTCCATCTCTTAAAAATAAGCGTGCGAATATGGCAAGTATAGATTTCTTTGACATCAGTTCATATGCCAAGTATATGAGCCTCGTATGTGTAAGGGGCTGGAAAGTGACTATGGCCGACTGGCTCCGTAAACGCGTTGAATGTTATTGTAACACTACGCCCTTCGATCAGCTGTCATACAACGTTAAGGTCGCGGACAAGGACCTTTGATGCGAACTCCACAACCGGGATCATTTTGACATTTTTTGGTTGTGGCAAAGTGAAAGTACGGCAACGAGGCTTCGATTTTTGAGTCTACCGATGTTTTCAATACCGTTTATCTACTGTTTATCATTCACGGCGAAAGATGAAAACATTAAAATTAGTACTGTAGGCCCCTAATAGGAATTCTTGAAGATATATTCACTTCAAATTTAATGTATTAAGCCCCATTCTAGTTCTAAACTGAAAATTCCTATTTCTTAAAATAATAAGCCTCACTTATTGTTTCATTTTCCGTGGTAAAGATATTCAATGTTTAGACCTTACAACTAGAGAAAGTATATCAGCTGATACGATAACCGATCCACTACACCAGGAATCCCAGGGACAATGATTCTATCAATGTATACGTATGTAGATTACTTCGGAGTAAACTGAATGATACTGGAATAGTATTTCTTTGTAGTGGCATTCCCTTTCCTGTTTGATATCTTCCGTGACATGCAGCAGGTTTTTTTTTCTTGCAATCCCTTTGTAGAGTCACAAATATGTGCCTGCCAGTGTTAGCTGTACCGTTTGGCTATGTCAATGGTTATTCCACGCGCTCCCATTACACTGCACTGTCCATAACGAACGCTCTCATACAACAGATAATTCACGCCTCTGCAGCTACAACCTTGGACAAAATACCTTGGGACACCCCGCGCCACGTTCAATGTTGGCTATAGTATTGCTGTTCAAAGGGTACATTCACTTCTATAGCGCAAGATTGGAAAGGGGTGCGGGGTTTCATGTTATCCCCTCACCTAAAATTCAGTATTATATTTGCAACATTCGACAAAGTGTCCCAACAATTTTGTTCAAGATTGTCTGAAATTGTTCACAGTGATGACGTGGTGTCTGGTATTAAAGTAACTACACTTAATGACTATTATGACTGACTTGCAAGTTAATGTGAGTAAAAAAGTGTACTATCATCATACAAAATAAACCCCTAAAATTTAATAAACGTGACGTTTGCTCATATTCATATAACAGTGACATTGTGGCACCCATTCTATTGTACTGTACAAGGTGCACTGTAATATGTTAGTCATTTTAAGCAGTTTCAACGGACTTCAGAGTACATATTTGTTGTTAGAGCTGTATCATTAGGGCCTATATTAATACATACATATACATTACCTTATGTTATATATGAATGAATAAAAAAATGAGAAGTTGACAGACATTTGAGTTTATGAATGGATAATTCAGCAGTGAAAACTCTATGGTCATGCCGTGAATCGAACCCCGGCCTCCCCATCCAAGCTGACTAGGATCTAACAAAAGCATCCAACAGTATATATAGGTTAATGAAACCCACGTTCTACCAAATGTTTTGACAGGAAAATTTAAGCAACCCTTGGGAACATTGCGTAGATTACAAGACTGAATATTACATATGCTACCAGCTTCATGCAATGTAAAAATTGCAGTCACAAATCTTGATATAGCGGCCTAATATGTGAAAAAGCAGCCTTTACTAACGTTCTACCATTATTTTAATATTAAGCTGAATCCACAGTTCTGAATTTAACGCATTTTGGTAGAACGTGGAGCTACTTAAGAATATATTATAACTGGGATTCCTACCAGCATTCTGCAATTGCAGTAACACTCCTGTTGCAACGCAGTGCAACAGCTGCCCATCAATGTTATTTCTAAACGCAACCATTTCTGTCCGCAAACAAAACCATGAAACAATCTTGTCATTCATGATCAATCGTTTTCAACAAAACATATACAAATAAACCCCGAAAATTAAAATTAAACTTGTTATGTTCATAGCCAAAATTCAGAATACTTTCATTTGAAAATCCCCAAACCCATAGGCCCCGATAACTAATTTTTATGATTCACCTTGTCCAAAAATGTTCAATTTTCTTTCAAAATTTCGCTCCAAAATTGCTCACAAAAAACTCAGACAATCTTGGACAAAATACCTTGGGACACCCCGGTCCCCGTTCAGTGTTGGCTATAGGATTGCTGTTCAAAGGGTACATTCACTTCTATAGCGCAAGATTGGAAAGGGGTGCGGGGTTTCATGTTATCCCCTCACCTAAAATTCAGTATTATATTTGCAACGTACGACAAAGTGTCCCAACAATTTTGTCCAGGATTGTAGGCTTGCACCCTGTCGCAGTGCCAAGGATAAAATTTGGCTACACATGTTGCATGAAAATGCAAATTATCAGAAATATCTCACAATTTCTTATCATAAGAGAACAATTGAAAAACGGGAAAAGAACATAATTCACCAATTCAGCCAACGTATATCCCTGGTAGTAGCTACGAGACTGTTTTCTACTAAGAAACCACTTATTTTTCTCGAAAGAAAATACAGTTCGTTGTCCCCGCAGTGTGCGACAATAGCAGTTACTTTTTATAGCTCTCGTTTAAGTCTGATGAGGAGCGCTATATGTCAGTTCAGTGTTCAGACTGCACTCATTCAAGTATATGACTGTACTCACATATTCAGCAGCCCCATTCCAAGCTCGATTACACATGTTTTGCTAATCGACATGGCAGTACCCCATGAAATGCAGCTCAAGAAAGCCTTGACATTGGATTGTAACAACGGAACTCCTTTACTACATCGATGTTTATTTGACCGTGATTATCACAGCATGAGTTGATAAAACTGACATAAGGCGATAGGGTTTTGCAACAAGTTTAAAGTCACTAAAGCACTCAATAAAATATGTAACAGGAACACTATCAAAGTGAGCTGCAGTTGTATAGATAACATCCGAATCAACGCCCACAACAAAACCCTGAAAAAGAGCCAGAAGTGTCTCATAAGAAATAGCGTAACTGCAGACGCAATGATGGATGCCCTTATATATATATATTCTATCTGCAAATATTAAATACGTGAAGGAATAGATATCGGGGAACTTGATAAAATACTGAAATATTTGGTAGTAGATATAAGGTATTCATACTTTTCTTTACGCTTTACAAGTGCATCCAGAATGCAAGGCACTCTTACTCGCGAATGGAGGCAGTGCTTAGGTGCACCCATTTAACAATTCTGATATGGGAGTTATGACAGGTAGTTTAGTTTGCAGATGGTGAATTTGCTGTTAGGTTTGTGACTTCAATTTCAGGAAAGAATACTGGTAACGCAGTGATGAGAGGTGAGGGGCCGGGGTTTGTTTGCTACAAACTGGAGTATTTAGAAAAGCATATCAGTGATAGGCCGTGGTGATGTAAAAATTGACTTGATCCTATACCGGGGAATGAGAGGTATTAGCAATTAAGACGTGGAAATGTGATATTAACTACCTAGCCAAAACCCGGCTTGAAATTCACACCTATGATTGGAAACCCATAAAATTCCTTTGCTAATGGCAGTTTCACCTTTCCGTACTTCTTTACGGGTTCTTTGATATGGTTCGGCGATAGGCCTGGTGCATATTGTTCGCTACTAGTGTTAGAGTAATTTGTAAGGTGTTTAAGCTAAGTGAGGAATTCTTGATATGTTCTTTAGGTTGCATGTATTGATATGCTAATTTCATGGCAGCTATTTATGTCTCTGCTATGTTGTTCAAATAGTTTTCTTGCGTTGGGTAATTGTTTGTAAGTTTCTTGGTCAGTTGACTATCTTTCTGAGTTCACTCTGTTACTGGCAGTCAGACTCGACGCATCTCATCGCCATAATTTAACTACTGTGTATTTGAATATAATTATATAGCTATAACCTCTACCAGTCCACGCCTGTCATCTCTCTCCGTGTTCGTTTTCTAAAAGTATACCTTGCTCTGCACCCATATATACATTTTATTAAAGGCCTAGTGCTTATTGTTCGCTAGCTTCAACCGGGTAAGGCACATACGTGATCATGCTTGCATGAGCGATCTTTGTCTCATGTAATGAGCTCTGAGGGTAAGGGGACAACTAGCAGTCTTTCATTGTGCAACTCTCTTATTCGAGACCAGTCTTTACATTCCAACCTGTCTCAGTCTAATTTTCAAGAAAATAAACACTCTCAAGTTTCTCACTCCTCCTGCTTTGGCAGGACTACGCTGAGCTAATATTCATTTACGATACGGTTGCTCAAAGGAACAGTATATTGTCTTACATGATTGCTCAAATAGGCCTATGTGTGGCCGGAGGATAATGACCTCTCTATAAAGAACAGCGGTTTACGAAAAGAAAAAAAAAACTGGTACGAAAATATCAACAAAATACACTCCAAAATTATTACTTATTACATGCAGTTCAGTTCAACCCAGCGCACACACTGAAAACTTCAATCAGCATACTACCATTACACATCAAAACCTCGAAATGTCCTTTCCGAGCCACGGTAGGATTTAATGTCCACAGTCTTGGCGAATAGCCTGACTATTATTACTCCAAATCCACAACTGCGTCATATGTCGGGTCACGTGGGTACCGGCAAAGCAAGCGCCTGTTTGCAAGGAAACTTGAAGTTTTGAGTTGAAACTCCTGGGCCCGAAAATAGCTACGCAGTTAGTATTGCGCAACTTTTCCATCCGGGCGACTTCATTATCTTAATTCTCAATATATCTCAATTCCGAAGAAAATAAAACGTAACTCTAACGTTCTTTTCCCAAGTATACTTGATCTATTTTGAGGAGAGCTAACCCGTACAATTTGTTGATTATAATAACACATAAAAATTTATTTTAATAGATCGTTCAAACGTTTCAAAACATGAGCAGATGAGGGTGTAAATCCTTTTCTAAAGTAACAGCTATCGAAAAAAACCATAGAAAAGGCCGTTTAAGAAAGTGATACAGTCGTTCAGTGAACCGTGCAATTAAAAAATCTGTCAAAGAAAACGCCTCAAAGTGCACTCAAGCCAGTAACGCCTTAACTGCATTCACTCCATTTATTATCAACATCTATTAATCTACAAACACTTATAGATTAACAAAACCAACAAGACACAGAATGAAAACACTGTGACAAGTCCATTCGCTCGTAAAAAGCGACTACTATACTTCGCATTCACTCGTAAAAACCAAGGTTGGAAGCTAATTTTTGTGTGAGAACATCATCATATTAGTTGACCCCACGATACAGTTCGTGGCGTTCACCGACTAAAGTTATGACTCGACTAATTGGGATATGTCTTCATAAAACTAGTGCAAGTGGTGGCTATTGCTGTTCATATCTTATATATGGCGTCTAACTTGTGCCGGTGGATTATAGTTTAAAGAATTTTTCAATTGCATCAGCAATGCATAGGTCATAGGTCCAGAATCAGGTTTTTAATTAAAATGTTGGAGGTAGCCACCTGCCGCAGAGAACAAAATTTCTTGAACACAATTACAGAAAGAATTATCCTCGAACAGTTTCAACAAAGAGACAGAATTGCTTACTTAGTGAGGAGAATTTTCTTTGAACAAGTAAGGCCGGGTCGTTAATTGACGCCACCTGCAAAACTTTCATTGAGTTGATAGATGGTACTATATTACATGATGAACACATGCATCAGAGATGTGATAACTATATGACTGGCACCTGTTCTATGCTACGCATAGATTGATAATGGCTGAGTACAACTGATTCCATTTCCTCCACGACTGACCCATTCCACATATACATATTTACAGTAAGAGATATCTCCGTCATGAAGATTAATTGTTTTAACTGCCACAATTCTAATGTATATGCGATGGCACAGCAAGAACCGATTTAGAAGAAAAATCACGGTTTCATGTTGGCCACGTTCCCTGGGATACATTGAAGACTCTCGTGTATTTTCATCATGAAACATCATTCGAGGGGAGGGGAAGGGGGCGGCTGCTTTGCTCTACTAGAATACTAGTGTCATGACCCTCTATAGCGTTGGTTCCACTTTAGGACTGCATTTATTCCATATTTCCTTGTCACCACTTCATCTACCATACAGAATTAAAGTGAGTGTCCCAACTTTCCAAATTTGCAATGGTGAGTAATGGGAGTAGCCTATAGCCAATTTTCCTGTAACTGATTTTATGTGTAAAACCGCATTTCCATACTTACACGTTAAATTGTCCTGTGCCCTACACCGTGTTACCGCGGTGGAACCGTGAGTCTGCAGCACGGTGAAACCGTGTGAGTTCGAAAGTCTATGGATCAGGGAGCTAAGAGGGATATCGCTAAACTTGTGAACTTTTTTGGGGGTTTATTGATGTTCGAATTCCACTGTGTTGCATACAATTCCATGTACTGTGACGAAGTGTAACTATGAAAGCCTATTACCATACGTGGGTCTACCCTGAAAATTTTCATCTAGTGTTATGTCTCACTAGGAAACTGCAATTAGGAAAGCAAGAATCAATGGTAGGTTCACCACACAATATATCAAAGTGTTCACTGTGTGGCATATAAGCATCTTTTTGGCAGCGGGTTGCAAGGAGAGGCCTAATATGTGCTGAAACTGAAGTTACTTTGGCAGGAAATCACCTGTTCTATAGGAACTATGATATGAGTGTGGCAGATGATATGTAGAGGCACAGCGGTTGGGTCCTATAGGGACTTTAGTACGAACTTTGGAGATTGGTATTTACATTTTGCTATTTACGCGAAGCGATGCCGTTGGTTGGCGCGAAGTATACTAAGATGTGTTTTACCAAAAAGCCTCACGGATTGCAGGAAATGACACTTCTCCGGCCGGCGTCATTAACGGCATCCAAACATTCTTTATCAAGTTTTGAGGTGTGTTTCAAAGGCTTACTCCTTCAAAATAAATCTGAATTATAATTTATATAAATCATTTGCCCATTTTTGTTTTAGGGGAAGTCAAATTTTTTAGGGGGGGGGGGCAGGGACGTAGAACCGCCCTTGAGGCACAGCAATTGACTTTTTTCAGTTACCGTAGAAATGGGTTTAACTTTTTCTCCACATCTTCCCTCCCCCCACAATTGTCTATTCTATCCGTGAAAAAACTGCATGTTTATCTTGTCACATCTTTACTTTCTTGCAGTTTCAAGCCATTTGGGAGGCTGTCATTGTATATCTATGCTGTCACAAAGTCACACAAAATGAAAACATAAGGCGGAGGGTGTAATGGGACATCGTCTTCGGTATGGGTGAAGTAATTCTTCTGATTTAGTTAACAACGCATTTAACTTGGATTAAGGTATTGAGTTCCATGGGAGTCTCTGCGTACTCACCCTATCATTCACCATCCCACTACTCCTTTATCCATTGATCTTGATGATTTGGGATGAAGGTTTCAAACTACTCAGTTTTTCCCATTTTTCAACCACTTAGCTCATCAAGAGCTTAGCATAAGGAAAACTTACCTTCATTGCAGGTTGTTTCAAGTTTTAACTTCAGTTCTTGACATTCGCTGCTCAAACTTACCACTTAAATGACAACAGTCCCAAAGTGAAAATAAATAAGTGGAAGAAGCATGAGCGTTATGAGGGATGAGGAGTTTCTTAATTGCGTGCTTTATATTATTTTAATTATTACACAAGTAGTTTGGTTCTCATTATTTAGTAATTAAGACACGCAGAGACTGACAAGAGAAAAACAAAGCAGAAAAGCAGCATTCAAATGGCACCACTTCTAAAAGTATAGGCTATTTATACTGATTTCATGTAGTAGGCAAATTTCAAACACTAAACACCACCATTGTCAACAAACATATCACAGCCTGAAAGTGCGTAAATATCAGAATTGGCACTCTCCAGGAATTGTAACCTTTAATTTAAGTAAACATAATGTGTCCTATTCTGATTTTTGTAATAAACCTTTAGAGCGAGGTATCAAATAAAACTTCTAAAAGTGCATTTTTATCTTCTCAGTTGTATTTTCCAGGCAAACGCTCCCTAAGGAGTCCACTGTGTCACCAACAGCTCTTTACCGATCTTCCCTATACAACCTGAGTTCTTCTTCTTTGGGCATAACAATGCGCGTGGTACACATGACTAAGAAAACTCGCCAGTCAAGTTCTTGGACAGCTTCTGGTAAAGGGCTACTCAAAGCTCATGTTGGAGAGCGCACGTCATTAACAGTGCACATCGACAATGATTCACTAGCAGAGTTCAATAAGGAGACATACATTAGTGTGTTAGCTGTTGGAAGAAATCACTTATTCGTTGCAAATCCTTCACGACAATCTAAAACAGCTGAAGGCATTGATGTAAGCTTCACATATGTACCCACCATGGCTGGTGCCTACTACTTGTATATTGAGGAAATGTCGCAAGTAACCCAAAAGCAAATATCAGGTAGTCCTTTTAGACTAACAGTAGAGGGACCTTCTATAAGTCATGCATCAAAAAGAATGGAATCGAATCGCAAGCCTTCCTGTCAAACGATTCCTCAGAAGAATTACTCTTGGCTCGATGGAGACTGGGTTTCACGAGAACTTGCGGGAGATCGTGGAACATTACGAAGCGGTTGGGTGTTTCAACCAAAACTGTGCAGATTCGATATTTTCGATGACAAAGATTTAGCTATCGCAGCAGCTTCGCATTTCCCTACCACCATTGCAATCCTCGGCACTTCTACAGAGCGAGGCGTATTCCTCACACTTATAGACCTGGCCCTTCGTAGTAATGAGAAAGTGGGCTTATCCACTTCAGACGTAGGTAAATGTTGGGGATATGCTCAGGTCAGCTTAGGTAATCTCACATTCATATACCAGGATTTAAGATTATTCAATATCGCTGGGCGTAACCAAATGACGTGTCATAACGAAAAACTAGCCAGTACCAACGTAAAGTCATTGGAAGCTGACTCTGTGGACTTCATGAGGGAGTTTTTATTTAAAGACCCCACTTCTTACCCGTCTATCATCTTGATTACCGTCAAAAATGCGCAACAGCTAAGTCTAATGGTTGATCAAATACCAGAGGATTGGAAAGGAACAATATATCCAGTTAATAATTTTCGAAGTAAGTTTGGTACGTTTTACACAGTCGATGGACAGAAGAAGAACGCTCATGAACTGGAAAAATTTGCATCTGTAGACCCACGTGTTCAAACGTTAAACGGATTTGGGTTGGGCTCAGGTATGAGACACGCCACAGAATCATCGCCGATTATCATGAAATCAAATCATTTCCATAGATGGTGCAACGAACTTAACGGCGAGATGACAGTTTGCGGCAATCCCACCGAAATGGTAGCGCAACTGCTGTTGGGTAAAGCCCTTGCTCCGGTTGGGAAGAGACAATGGAAAATTGCTGCTAGCAGAGGCATCGGAACTCAAAGTATTTCTGACCTATTTACTCGAGAGATTCAAGTTTGCTACGATTGTCCAGCTTCACTTCTTCCTTTTCATTTGAAAGTGAATCCGAAGTTGGAATGTTATAAAGTTGCTTCCACTGGGTTTAAAGCTCGGAACGAAAGCAACGTACGCGTTTGGAATGGAAGTATGTGTCCAGATTATTGCATGAAGACTAAACCGGTCGAGAAATTGTACACACAGACAGAAACTGTAGATGTACGAATATGCGAATAGTTTGTAACAGTTTGTGAGTTGTGAGAGTTCGAGGTAACCACTCCCCTTGTACCACTTCTTCAGGACACTGATTATAGGGATAATGAGTCAATTTTCTCCTTTTGGAAAAAACGGCTACGTCACATTTGAAAAGAATGGTGTACCCATGTGGACTAGCTGTTACAGAAGTTTCCCGCCTAATCAATCAGCACTGAATGTCTGAGTATAGAGCAAACATGTGCATTATGTGTACTAGTAACACTTTCGGTTGTTTTACGTCCATGCATGGAGGTCCCGATGGGTATTTCAAGGGTATTTCTTAGGTAGCATAAACCACTGACATTGCGGGACAACGGGATACATAAAGTATTTTAGGATACATAACGTATACTCAAACTGTTTCATGAAGTTTCTTCCGTACATAGGCTTTGAAGTGGTTTATGTTGAGAGCAATATTCTGTAAGAGGACTTGTGTTTTCAAATGTAGATTGTTTAAGCTAGCATATCACCATTATTAGGGAATCTACAGCTATACAGTTCTCCTTAGTTCTGCAAAAGTGAAGAAAAATACCAAATATGGGTTGTTTTGGGGTAGGATCTTCGTTCCACTTGGGTTTGAAAGAGTGCAATTCGAGTTCCACATGGTGTACATGATAGTAGAAAAGTAGATTAGGTTACTGTTGAAAATTGAAGATTAACGATGGCTTGAAATAAAGTAACTTAGTTTTGATATAAAGAAGGCACTTTGTAAACAATGATCTCATCAACCATTACCGTGCATGCAGTAAATTTTAAATCATTTAAATAATAAAATATTTGTTGATAATTTTCAGGGATCTACCGTTCAGTAATTTGTAAAGGTTTACCTTTTTTTGCGTAACTTTGATCTTTAGTGAGGAATAAGTTGAAGAGTGATGATGCGGAACATTTTTTTTCTAAATGTAGGCTTGCAATTCTGAAGACACTAACTGAAGAATGCTTACGAACTACACTGTTCCACAAACAATCACCGTGTAAACAGCCACTGTGATACAAGATAATGAAATGGCGTGTCAGCACCTGTGTTCTCTTCTTTACCCATAGACTTACAAATTGCAGATTGTTTGACTATTGTATGGCTGTAAAAGAAAAAAAAAAAAGAAAACGGGAGGGATTGAAAGTATCTCTTTGCAAACTCTAAAGCTCTACTCAGAGCGCTTTAAAAAAAGCCAGCATTGTACCTAAATGACATCATGTTAAAGGCCTAGGTATCATCGGCTTGTGGATATTCAATGTGTTAAGAGTGCACTACCTTTCATATTTCGTCCTATTATTTCTTCGTTATGCCTTGAAAAGAACGTCATCTAATGACGACGTGATATAATTGAAACGATTTTCACTGAATTTTGACTTGAAGAATTACCATTATTTATTTTAAATAAAAAGATATGTATTCCGTTGATGGATCTAACATGCGTAACTTTTGTGTTTTTAGCAATTAGCTTCCAGCTTAAGCTGAAAGGTTTATAATGTTGCGAAGCGTAAGCAGAGTATGTGACTTAGGAGATAAAACGTGGCCACGAAACATTTTCCATTATTATTCAAAGGACATCAAACATTAAAACTATGAGTGGATTGTTTCGATCACACTCATTTTCACTCGGCATTAATTCGTCCTCTTCAAAGTTCAAGTATCAAAGAAACTGCGGAAGCCGAGAGGTGCGTGGGAGGGAGTAATCGAAATGAACCATCGATTTTTCTGTTCTGACGCTGGTACGCCCTCTTTTACTTTATAACCGCGTTCTCTGTACTAAGGCGAATTTGTTGGGTGGGAGAGCCATGGATGAGGGTCTTTTATATAGCTGTATAAAGGAACCCCAAGAGCCACAGAAGAACAGCGCCACCTGCTACATTTTGCCACTGCTTGACTAATGTTTCAATGTTCGGGAACTTACTAATATGCAAATGTGTGAGGCGCCATTTGACCATGGAGCTCCAAAATTTGACAATTATTACTTGTTTGAAATTATATTGATGTAATGGCATTATATGACATATCAAATTGTTTCAATCAAGTTTGATTTGTGGCACATTTGTTTTTGCCAAATGTATTATCTGTGATATAATAAATCGAAACAAGTTATATGACATATTTGCCGTCACTTAATTAAGTTAGTATTAACGTTGTCCTTATCAAAACTTTTGTGTAAGTGGTAAGGTGTGGCAGGAAAATGCTTAGACAAAGGCTTGAAATGATTGCATGTGTTAGAAGGATTGCATGTGTTAGAACTAGAAGGATATAATGATGGATCTTAAGTCGTTCTTCATTTATAAATGTGCACGTCAGGTTGTTCATGGACGTCTTTCAAATGACAGTAACTGCTAAACAAAACTCACATTTTAAAATTAACAGTTCTTACTTTTAGCCCTAAATAATGAATATGGAACAATGCAGGTCTCACTTGTGTAAATAAACATACTGTATTACTCAAGTCGTGGCTCCTTAATCGGTGTCGGGAATTGCAATTTTGGTGAAACGAAGCACTGTATTCACAAATGAGCAACAAACCTATCACTTCATTGCGACGTCAGTGATCAGTTGTTTTGGCTTACTGAATATCCATTTCTAGAATACTTTCATTCAGTTACAAAGAAGCGCACGGTTGAGTTGAATGAAAACTGTCAATCTCTACATTATCTTAGTTTACACTTTGTGTCGTTATGTTAGTAGGGTTTTAAATCACATGTTAGACGTCATCACCTGACGCCTATTTATTTTCTTAAATTGTCTGAGTGATGCAATTTATAGACAAGCTAAAATTTTAGACATGAAAGTTCTCTGCTTTTGGTTCTTGCCTACGCATGCAACCATTTTAAGGGAAATCTTACCCACGTTTGTAATGTAAGCTGATTGTTTTCATCATCGATTGGGATATTTACTAGAATGAATGAATATTCAATGAAACGAGGTAAAAATACAAGAAGGTAGTTGGGGTAAAAACAAGCCCCCCTCCCTTCTTGAAATTGCAATCGATATAATCTTTAACTCTTGCATAGTTTAGTCCTACTTGTTTGTTTAATTCTGACATAATTTGAAGACCTGTGACTGACCCCTCATCCGAACACTAGAGCGTCCAAAATAAAAGCCAGGGCTAATATGGAACTCACCAATGTTGGAAGTTTTGTAACCTTTGTCCGAAACTTGTCACTATGTAAGATACATGATAGAAAGTTTAACTTCATTAAGGTACGGTCCAATTATCCCGAAGGAAGGTATGGAAAAGGCGTTAAAACAGGATCTAATGACTCACGTACATATGTGCCAACATGGTATAATACCTTAACGTATCCTAACACACTGTAGGTCACCACTGAAATGCTATATGTGACATAACCCACTGTTGTGATCTTATTTTCATGCTCAATACTTACTTCTGAAGGTACAGAAATAATTCATTCATATTTTTGGTATGTTCAAAAGACATGAAAAAAGTATTAAATAACTGAAATGTTAATTAAACAAAAGGTTTTTTACATGACATTGCTAATTGTTTACATGAATTGTTTTTAATCCTCAAAGACTTTCCTTTAATACCTAAGTGAAGGATATTTGTAGGGTATTAACAATGATGAATATGCATGAGTTCTTGTAAATATCGTAATCGACATGAGAAATAGCCAGAGTACATAAAATTAAATTTCCGACATAAAAGAGAACAACGCCGCAAGTCAAATATTGCAGAAAAAGCCGTATGTCATGATGTCCATCGAATGTCAGAAGTTTTGGTTGGTGAATTATTGACAGTTTATTTTCTTATCCTATCTAAAGCACATGGTGGTAATAAGATACCTTTAAGAAGCGAGGTTGTTTTTTACCAAAATAGGTGAATAATATGTTTGCTCTTGCTTGAAAGACTACCGAATTTTTTGAGAATAAAAACCCCAGACCAATTAGAAATTTTATACAAAAGCGTGTCGTGCGATCCGGGGAACATTTTGAAAAATAGAAAATACAGAGAGTGACGCCTTGTGATCACAATAGCTAACTCCAGATTGCTGTTATGATGAAAAGGGGGAGCGTAGGGGGAGGGGGGGGGTTGGTGATAAGACATAGGGTTCGAAGATATGAACGGAATGGATGAACTTTACAGTCCATGTTTGTACAATCTCAGTGCCCAATTAATCAACAGAAGGGACAGCTTGCGCCAGAACTTTGGGATGTTCACGTTAACAAACGCATGTTCTGCTAAACGTCAGGCCGCTGCTCTAAAGGTGTCGGGCAGCCATTTCAAATATCACTGAATAAAATTACGTTGTCGTATTCTGAGGATCGTTTCAGTGTAATTTTATTTACTAGAGCAAATGTGTGCAACCAATGCTGCATGCATGTAGCCTCCCTGTGGCCAGGGGTAGCCTAACAATTTCAGATTGCCACATTCGCTGTTCTAGACTTGTCATCAATTTTTTGAAGGCAACTTGAATTTCAGTTGACGTCTGATTCACAATACCATACAAAGAAATTCCCAATCCCCTTCCATAAAACATGCGCTTCTTTATATGCGATGACTATGTCTATGTTATTGCTAGTTTGTTATGCTGTAAACGCTAATTAATTCATTTATTACCAGATGTCTATGTGACCGAGAATCTCAGAGTTGTGAATATACATCACTAACATACCAGTATTTCGCAAGGGTATTGTGCACCGGTAATGCTCAGCTCTATGAAAACAGACAGTCACATGTTTCTCATTCACAGATTTCTGTTAGGTCTATCATTTATCAACTGGAAATTAAACTTTCCACTCAATGGATAAATTTAAAATAAAAGGCTTAAATTTATCCAGAGAGCTTCGGCTGTGCAGTCTGACCTAATATGCCGTAATATGACCCCTTAGAGCTCACTTGTTGAAGGTCACGATTCACGCTCGATTTTGCCTCCAAATTGTTTCATTTGCCTCTAATTGCCCCCCCCCCCCTTATTCTAAAGTCCTGGTGCCGCCACTTTCGGAGATATGTGAACCTACAACCACAGTTACAACTCAGATAAGTATATAGTAATTTGCAGATATTTGAAATGCTATCAGCATTAAATATTTGCAATTGAAACATCTTTCAACAAGTAATTTAAAATAGCACGAATACAGACAGGATCGTGCTTATGCACGAGTTCGAATCATGCCTAAAGCACAGCTATACTGCCATTTCGTGTTTTCTTTGTGGGAAACTTTGTAAGGATTGACCGTTTTTATAAGTAGGTTGCACCTTTTCTTTTCTAGCTCCAAACATGCTTTGAGAGTTCTGTTTACTTTTCACATTTTTCACGTCTCAATTTGACAGTACCTCTGGTAATTCCTACATAGGTTTTACTTTCCCCTTTTAAGATTAGTGACATTGTGCTAAATCACTATACATAATATATGTACTCAATCTGCACACAGTGTTGGTTCCGTTCTTGTTAGAACTCATCAGTGCAGCTCAGAGTTGGTTACAAGACTAATCTATAGGGTTTTACAAGCATAACTTGCTTCAATCCGGCCTTTCGCTGTACATTTGTATGTATATAATGAAACATCAAGGAAAAAACCTACAGTAGCTTTTTATTGTCGAGGTTTGAACATAGTTTGATAATAGAAGTAGGTATGCGACTTGTGATACACAGATGGCGCTTATACCTTCTTTTAGTCTTACTGACATAATGGCAATGAAAAAGCACTATTATAAATGAATTTGAATTTGCCGAATAATACTTTATAATTATAACTTTATAATAAGAAGGTAATAAAAAGTGTCATCTCTGTTTAACCTAGATACTTATTCAGACCCTGGATGTGTGTATGATTGAGGATCCATTTCATTTCAGAAGAACGACGGGCCTGTTGAGGTGTGAAACGCCCAGAACTATAACTTTAAAATTGTTTAAGTTCTGATGGGGTAAGTTACAACGATGCCCAACTGTGAAGCGCTCGAGATTATTTAGAATAGTTTGTTTATGGTTGTAGCTTTATTCGTACACTGTAGGTCAACAACAAGGTAGGTACAGATATTTCTTTGTGACCCAAAGACACCGCCATTTGGTGTCGGCCCTCTACACCAACATCCAGGAACAAAAGCTGCTGATCATATTTTGAAGACCGGCAGGAAATATTAGTTTCATCCTTTATCATAGCAGTTTCACTGTCAACGTTCGACGTTGTGTTTAAACTAAGGTCACGGCCATGGGCACTAAGATGGGTCCTTCCTTCACCAATGTATTTATGCACTGCATGAAACAAGATAAATCAGAATCTTCCTTTCACAAACCCCTTTTCTATTCAAGTGTAGATAAAATGATGATATATTTTTCATATGGGTTAAACTGGGTAGGAAGGTTCTCAACGTATGGCCTATTGTCTTCTGGCCAATAGTCGCCACAACTCCATTAAATTCACTATGATGGGGCACTCATGGAACCAGATAAGTTTTCTTGACATGCTTGTCATGATTGAAGGACAAACACTTGCAAACGTGGGTCTAGAGTAAACCGATTGATAGACATGCTTATTTGGTACTATGCCAATCTTCACCCTAGATACACTAAGTCCTCCATAGTCTATCATGATGGCCGACTCCACATGTACCGCCGAGAATCTACAAGTGTTGCGTGGTAATCTTATATTCTTCATGATGAGGTTCTTGGAAAATCGTGATTCTGTCATGCATTAGGGCAGGTCCAGGTGAACAAAATTTCAAATTGATTGGAATAATGAATGTAAGGGTATCTTCTTAAAGGTATAAAACTGAGTGTTATAAATATGTAAAAAAAATGGAAAAACCTTGTACAGTTAATGAATTTACGGCTCATTAATTAGCATACTTATATAGCGCATTTGATTTTAAGGGAAAATTTTGATTTTAAGATATCTAGTTAGGAATATTCTCATGGTTTTTATGTGAGACAGTTTAAAGTCACAATTAGCTCAGTATTGACCCTCACTTCAAATTTGCGAAAAAATTAATTATGCAAATTAAGTTAATTCCAAATTAACATGTCCCGTACGTCACAGTTTTAATCAATCTTTTTGAGAATTAATACCTTCATTGATGAGATTTGCCAAAGATATTTTCCAGACCTCTTATTTATGTTATTGTTCAACAAAATATAAGCCAAGCTGTTTGAGATTGCAATTAATTCTTCTTATTTATTTAAATCAAGGGAAGTGACGTATGGGACAAAGTGTGACGTACGGGAAATTCTCCATATATATCACACAGACTCCTGTGGTAAGCCATCCAAACCACATGTTACTCTCTATATTGCCCTCAATCTAGTTGATCAGTATTATGTTGTTTATCAATGTGAGGGAATACTCCCTTGTTTAGGTTTAGAGTAGCTAATTACAACATTTTACCACAGCTTGGCCATAAACACCGATCGTATGGTTTTGTGTCTTTGTGCTGTATAGCATAATGACTCTAAAGGATGGTAACTGCAAACATGTAGGATCCAAACTATTGTAGCATGTTGTTAAAGCATTTGCACACTCACTTAACATCAATTTTGAAAATTTACCTGAATTTAAACCTCCCAAAATTAAAACAAATTTAGCAAATATTATGTAATAATGTGCATGCATGTTTTTATCCACATAGTCGATTGTTCAAGTCTTAGGGGAAGGGGGCACAAAGTAGGGATTGAGAACCTTAAAATACTGATATACTACAATAAACGTACGTCTGCCATTATTAACTTCTAGTTTTTACGTAATCGTATTTTTAAAAGGATGCGTCACTGACCCCTTTTGACAAGAATCTGTGGGAATGACTCGGCACTTTTTAAGGGTAGGGATGTAAAAACCAATGTAGGGGTCACCAAAATTTTTCTTGAATTACCCTAGGATGAAGTAGAGACTGCAGAAACACTTTATTGCCACAACTAGATGTAATCCTACTTTAGAAATAAGAATTAAACTGGTGATAAACTATTCTAGGCATGTTTTGTGTATAGGACAAATGTCCCGTACGTCACATGTCCCGTACGTCACAGGGATTTTTTTCAGGAAAATTAAATTACATAACAATGACTGAACACTTTTTGTGTGAAAAATTGTCCCATGACAAATAAGTGTCTACCTTACAATTTAATCATGATTTGACATACCCTCTGTTTTTACTTTCAGAGAGTTTTAGTCACACCTTTTATTTTGAAAATCGCCACTTTTTTCTTGTCCCGTACGTCACACTGTTAATTAATTAATATAAAACCTAATTAAAGGTATCGCAGAATTTCATTTGGGTGACCTTAATAATACGTTAGCTGTATCTGTTCTATCAATCAATAGAGATTGTGCAATTTGCCTTCTTTATCTCCTGGAGAGATATTCAAAGTCTCTGAATGTCCCGTACGTCACATTCCAAACAGCTTGGACCTGCCCATTACCTCATTACATTAGATATTAATGAATTGTCGAGTAAACATAGCAAACAAGAAAGTTAAGTGACTTATTGATTCCACCCCAATATTCATAAAGAGTACAATACAACATAGATTCAAACTAAACACCTTATCATGCTAGAGAAACAATGCCTACACTAACCTCTTTTGAGCATTGTGTGTACTAAGCAGTTTTGTATGTTTTCACAATTTGACCTCTGGTGACCTCAAATGAAATTTGACCTCCGCCAAAATCAATGGGAATAATCTACTCAATATGACCAACCTAACACTAAGTATGAAATTATTCAATATTACGCTTCTTGAGATACCGTGTTTCTTACGTTTTCACAGTTTGACCTCAAATGACGTTTGACGTTCACCCAAAACGATAGAGATTATCTTCGTACTATGACCAACCCACACACTAGGTATGAAATTAGTCAAGATTATGCTTTTTGAGATACTGCGTTTACAAGTTTTTCACAGTTTGATCTCTGCTGACCTCAGATGACCTTTGACCTTCAAGATAAGATATTGTGTTTACAAGCGAAGTGTTACACATACACACATATACACAAACACACACACGACATCACCATCGCACTGATTCCCTTTTCCTTCGGCAAGGAATCAAAGAGTATACACAGATATGTACTTTAATACTCATCACTTCACGAATGGAGCATATGTGGAATAATTGATACTTGTAATGTTAATCTAGGCCTAATGTTTAGTAGAATAATTACTGTCAGTAGCTGGGGTAGTGTAGGCTAGATCATTGCTACACTCTCCTTATATGGTCAATATCATTTGCAAGTGCCGTAGTCTTTGACCAGAATCAAAATTCGTACTCATGAATTAGGAAAAAGTTCATTCTAAAGGGAAATAGTAGTCTGACCGATTTCAACCTCCACGTATCATTCTCGAGGTACCGTTGTGTATTTTGCCAGTCGTGTTCATTGATTACTTTACCCGTTGCAACCATTCCACGAGCGTTGTCCACATAATTTCGAAAGGAGAAAAAAATTAGACATGAAGATTTACTACGCGTCATATTGTGTCCTTTTTGGAACTGTGATGTTCATGATTTGGTCAGCTACTGACCAAACACGTTATATGAACGATGAGCCGCCATATAAAGGTAAGTTGCATTCTGCATTATTGTAAGATACGCCCTTGATATAGTGTCACACAACCTTCCAGTTGACGAGGACGGTTGATACAATTTTCACAGCCAGGATCATTTCGACATTTTAATGTAACAAGGGGGAGAATTGCGAAAATGATATGGGGCTTTTAGGCCCTCCAATGTTTTCCAGTAACGTATATCGACTTATCACATAAGCGGTGTGAATTACTAATGAAAATGTTGAAGTCAGTATTTACAAATAAGAATTCTTGGAGTTATACTCACTTCAAATCTAAGACTACTGAGCACCAATTTTAGGTCTGAACAGAATGTATGTCCAGGAATTCCTATTTTGTTAATCTATTGCCTCATTTTGGTGAAGATATTTATTGCTGGACATTTTATGAGAGTGTTGTAAGCCGATACGATAATCGATAAAACACACGGAGACCCAAGGACAAATTCTATCAGTGTACTTACACGTCTGTGGATTACTTCTGAGTGAACAGAATGAAGTGGCATTTCCTTGAATGCTATTCTTCTTTCCTGTTTTGCAAGTGTAATGGAAGATATTTTCCACGACATGACCTACAAGCACTTTTTTCAATCAATTTCTAGATCACAAATAAGTGCCTGTCAGTGTTAGCTGTATCATAGAGCTATGTCAGCAATTATTACATGCAGATTGTATAGCCCCACACACTGCTCATAACAAACGCTCGCATAAGCTACAAGAGTATCCACGCTTCTGGGGCGAGTCTAGGCATGTTTCCTGTCGCAGTGACACAGATGAAATTAGAGGACACACATGTTGCCTGAAGATACGATTTATCCATCAGAAATATCTCAAAACTTTTATATAGTAGCAGGAAAATTGAGACATGAGAAAAGGACATAACTCCTCAATTTACCTAAATTATATTTCCCAGGTGGTAGCTTCGCGACTGCTTGCGACAAACAAATCTACAGTATTATTTTGCTCACCAACAAATAGGCCAATATTTCGTTGTCCCAGTAGTGTGCGACTACGGTTACTTTTTATAGCACTTGCTTTACTCCTTATGAAAAGGGCTGTATCTCAGTTAAGTTTATCAGTAAATGATGTTTTGATTGGGCTCAACAATTCAACAGACATGTTTTGCCTATGAACATGACACCTAATACCCCTGACATGCATTTCAAGAAAGCTTATCTTATTAGATTGATTATTAATTGACCACGTGGATCATTACAGCATGAGGTGAAAAAAAGTGAACTAAGTCGATGGGGTCAAGTTTAACCTCACCAAAGCAAAGCAATAGTGACGTTGTAGAGACTGGCTGTTTAGTGCAGACAGTTCGACATTGCTTTACTAATCGTTCTCGCACTTCCTACTGAATAATGTATAAATGTCCAACACAAGGTCATCATGACCAGGCCATGGCCCGGGGCTCTAATGAGAGAAACAAGCCTAACTCTTACAATGTGAAATATAAAGAAAGAGAGTCAATGTAGAAATGTTTGTATTTTGGTTTGCTCCCCACGCAGATATCGTTTGTATACTGTCTGAGTGCTATTATTTTTCAGTGCCTTATGCAATCTATACCATCATTCATCCTTGCCAAGTGTAAGATCCCATCAACAGGCTGAGTCGGATCGGCCCTCGGCTACTGTGAGTGGTCTATGTGATTTTTCAGGTATACGTGCACTCCCATCATACAGTAGTTGAAAACATGTCTTTAACACACACCGTTACTGTGAAATTCAAGACTTGCTGCTAAGAAGCCGTACTTAGTCACAAAAGGAATCTTAGAAGAAGTATTCCCTTTCATTTGCCTCGAAGTCCGTGGAAAACAATGAGAGTGTGGTGAAGTAACCATTTAGGAAATGAATCGTTTCGAGTGTTCCTATGCGATCTTTCCGTGTTTGTGAACAAGCCTCCCGTCAACTTGGGACAACTCACAGATCTGCTTTAGTTACAATGGCCCGACATCTGTACACTCCTCTGTTCATTACGTTACCTAGCGTAAGCAGCTCTTATTCTGTTTATTGGTGTCAGCAACACGCCAACTCAGGAAAACCAGGCTAACTTTCCAACCTACGGAAACTGCACCCACTCACCAACCAATGAAGCCACTTAAGTCGCTTAGTTGTCTCCGTCATTTGTGTATGGGATGTGATTGTTGCTGCTATAATTAAAGAGAAGTATGGCGCTCTCAGTTGCCACAGCAACAATTGTCATGGTGTGTTTGATTTTTGATACATGGGTTGTATGACCTGGTATGGTCCTAAGGTGGCCCGAACACTTCCTCACGGGTAGGCTTCGAGTGCCAAAAACACGTGTGAAGATGCGCGTGTATGTCTGCATGTGTTGCAAAATTCTAATTTCAAAAGTTCTCATCCGCAGCTCCTCCAAGACTACAAAGCTGAAAAAGTTTGGTTTTGGTAGTGTCCCGTGGTCTCCCACCGTTGAAGCCAACATCAAATTAGTTAAATCTCCAGCTGCATCTCTTTATCGAAAACTATCACCATTATGGAGCTTTAGGTATGCCATTGCTATACAGACTTAACCTAAAAACCATATTTATATGTATTTGAATGTCAGAGGTCAAGTTCAGAGGTCTCATTTAATGTTGCAAAATTACATCCGCATTTCCTGCCAGCTTAGACCGCAACTCGGTCTCAAAAATCTAGAGCAACAACTTGGAAAACAATATCTCTGAATGAAACTTTGGGTTCTGTGTAAGTTCTGTGTTAAAGATGTCTGCTTCATATTTCTTAAAGATATTCCGGGGTTTTTATTGAGTACTTCTTCTATAACAGCAGCCGTGATCACGGGCCGCACATACTCAAGTCACGGATTCACAACATGAAAGCAGGCGAGGCGGAACGAATATTGGGGGAGGGGAGATGAGAACCGACAAGAATATCTACGAATCATTAGTTTCTGGAAATTGGAAGAACAACCTTTGGTTTTGCAGATGGCCGGTAGTTGGTAAATTGGATACATTTACACCAGTCATTATTTTAGGAAAACCTGTTAATGGTCGTAGTATGGGCTTTGTTATCCTTCAGTTCTGAGCTTTTATGCAATGAGGGTGTTTTCAAAATTTAGATAGAAATCAAAGGAATTGTGGATTGAATGTATACTACAGTAACCATAATCAGCTGAATATCTGTACTATGCAGTTTTATACGATGTTACAGATTGTGCAACTTGTTGTTCCAGCAGATGGTATAATTATGCCTCTTTCTTTGAAATAACATGTCTTCACTTTCACTGGTGTCAGCTGTGTTGTCTAATTTAGTATTGAATGTGTGACATTCTCTCTGAAAGAACAAAACCAGTCCATACTTGTTGCAACAAGCTTACTCTCGTTTGTGGATAAAACAGGTTTGAAGATTGGATTTCAATTTACTCTCTAGCTATAAACAGTGGCGTAGCTAAACTTAACCCAAGGGAAGCGGGAGAGGGGTTTGGGTGTCAAGCTTTTCATTTAAATTTTCTGATTACATACATTACATTTATAGAAATATTCTCAGGCTAGTTGGGATTCAGGTGTTCTTTTAAAATGATGGTCAGGGTCTCAATTCATTTTCAATGTGTATTAAACTTCCCCATCATGTTTCTTTGCATGTAAGCAAAAGATATTACTAGTTCACTGGGTGTGAATGAAATACGTCTAATAAGTCATTTTTGCAAATTATTGACCAAAACGTGCCTGAAACCTGGAAATGTTACATCTTCTCCAATCGTTTTGCATTATGGTACTTACAATATAGATGTTTAAGTTATTGTTTGGATTGATAAAACCTGGGCAGTAGTTTTTTAAGCTCCTTTAATTTGCAATGATTGAAGCGTGAAGTAGCAGGACAGAGTAGGATATTGAGGTTTTCAACTCCATTGTGCGTATTCTCAACTTCAATGAAAGAAGAATGCGGTGTGCCAGGTTATGTTTTTAATATAATTACGGTTAATACTTTAAGACTCAACAATTCCAGATAAGATAAGATGCTCAATTAGCTCAAAGTTATTTCATTCCTTTATTAAGTGATTCACCTAGCGACATCATTTAAATCAACTACTGTAATCTTTACACAATTACCTCCCTCAGAATAATGCTTCGATCCTAGGTGTTTAGCCACCCCATTTTCAGTGAAGGTGACACAAAACTTGGAACAATTGTTCAATTGCCATATCTCCGGCCTTCCCTACCTTTGTTGCATGGGTAGTAAGCGTAAGAACACGATACGAGATAAATTATGAAATAAACCTTCTGGTTGTTTTATTCTTTCTTCACTTAATTACAGATAATTCTTCAAGTGTGACTTTTACGTGCCTACATAACTGCACGGAATCCAAGGCAAGACTGACTCGAATAAGTTCCACGAGACAGACTTCCTTACACCTTCCAACCAATCGCAAACAGCGATTTCCCTACGTATTCCAATCATCCAATCATTCCCTCCATAGTGCATCCTGCTCCTGAAAATTTGTACACAGATACATTAAATCAATTTGAATAAATTGATTAACCATTAGGGTCATGGGTCGTCACTATGCATGCACTGCAAGCATGACACAACAACAAAAATGAATACATTTACCTTGTTGTCTTTTTAAAAGGACTCAGTGGCATGCAAATAAACCAAAGCGGCAGAAGTCAAATACTTTGTGAACCAGATCCATCATTTTTTGTTGCTGTTTAAACCTTCAATCACAACTGAATTCTGTCTACAACATTCTGAACATCCTTAAATATTAACTCTAAAGAGCTAGAAGTATTGAGATTTAGCTGCATTGCTGCTCTAGCTTTTTACAAGTGAAAATCAGTGTATGAGGAAACCTTCTGCATCATGCAAGGGAATTTTCAAACATGTGGCGAACACGTAACAAGGCGTAGGTAAGCTATTTCCCGGGGGGGGGGGGGAGGGATTGGGTGACTAACATCAAAACGTCTCCATGTCACATGAAAGCCAGCTTGATATTAAAAGTGGGGTGACACCAGTGGGGGATTGGGAGGGGAATTAGCTGGTCCGTATGGTGAGTTGATGGAATTGATGAACGCAATGACCATTCTGGGGAGAGCCATAATTCCCTCTCCTTTGGGAAAGTTTTCTTTGTATAAGGCACTACATGGAAAATGGTGTTACATTTTGATGCTTAGATTGAAGTTGATCTTTAGACATTCCTATTTCTGAAGTAATGATGTTATTTTTTACATCTTGCTTGGTGAAATAAATTAGACCTTATGTGGGGTAATCCGTCCAGGATCTTCAGCAGATGGTAGGGGTGGATCTTAGGGCCAAGCGGGATTGTCTAACACGGGCTCGACCATTAGCTGCAGGAAAAAAGATGGGAAAAAGTAGTAGGACAGAAAAAGAGCCAAGTTCTTCGAGGAAAATTTAAAAGCCAAACACTTTTTTTTATCAATCCAATCATACCTGAAAAAAAAGGAAGAGAAATCTATAGGCCTAAAGTACCCAACAAGATCACCCTGTCAACGAACAAAGATGTAAAAGGTTCCTACGAAATTGTTGAAAAGTCATACCGTATCATAAGTTTGAGGCAGTCCACTACTAGCCTGTTGACGGAATGTTTAATAAAGCAGTGTTGCCAACCACCTCCCTTCTGGATCCGATCCACTGCTCCAGCATAGTGAAATTGGTTATGGTCTCTATTGGTCAGGCCTCAGGATTTATGAGATTTCCAAGACAACATTCCTGCAACTTCTGAAAACTGTATTTGATCGGTGTCACTTGATGGTCTAGTGTCACACAGGGACGGATCCAGGTTACCTAAAGGGCTGTGTGTGGGGGTAATTGAATTGTGTCAATTTATTGGATTGGGGAAGGGCATCTGGGGTTGGTCACATACTCGCGAAAGTTCTACATGTATGTAATATGATAGATCCATTTTTTTTTAAATAAATCTTTTTTTTAGAGAGAATATTATTTTACAGGTACAAACTTTCCAAAGTTAGAAAATGAGCACTATGATGCACCGCATACAGAAATCTATAGCTTAAGCGCAGTTTCTGGTAATTATAAAACAATAGTCATAACTCTCTGAAAAGTAGAGGGAGTAGAGGGAATATTGCCCCCATTACCAATTTCTTTTGTGAATTTAAGTTGAGTGTGATTTTCCTTTTGAAAGACATGAATATTGACTTATGGAGCAAGGTATTTACAGACAGTTTGTGGGTACAGTAAAGCGAAGTGACGAATGTTACCTACGTCACTGTGTTGTTACAGAATGTGTAGTGTTTCCGTTGACTTGGGAACCCCCCCCCCCCCCCATTGAATTGAACGTTGTTTAACAGCAGTAATATTTCCATGAATATTTACGCACATGTACTTGCTAGGCATTATGTATGAACGTATACAATATATCTGCCACATGCCTGCTCGGTATGTATGAACAGGACAAGGCCATCACCCTTGGGATGTTTTATTAAATACAGTCGCGGAGCTAGCATTTTAATAGCTATTGATGGGGTTGTATAACAGAGCTCTCCAATGCTCTTCAACCTGCAAAAAGCAGATGTTAACAGAACGAAAAAAAGATATTGGAGAGAATATTGTGCATCTCACTTAATTGTCAGTCATAACCTGGGAAGTGTTATTTCTAGATAGATGGCATACATTACAGAAAATATTGATGGGATTGCTACTTCATGTTCAACGCTTCTGTACCTAATGGGAACTCTCCACTTTTTCTGACAAAATTACCAAACAAAAGATTCACATTAAGTGTTTTTAATTCCTTCAGATAAAGCTACCGTTATGGCGCTTATTCATCGAAATCTGTGCTTCTCACTTCATCTAGGACAGAATCTTTTCAAAAGGCAACTGATTTATTTGTACTCCTTTTTAACATTATTTCAACCATTCGAATTATATGAATTTATAGACTTATACCGAATGTACTTTATCTTTCTGCAAATTTTAAGCACGAGAAGGTGAGTCCGTTGTCCCCTTGATGGGGGCCAGGGTATCTAGGGGTGATATCGTTTAGTGTGAGTTCCACTGTGTTGCAGACATTTACATGTAGTGTCATGTAGTGTAACAATTAGGGCCCATTACCGTATGCAGGTCTACCCTATAATGTTTCATCCAAGGTTATGTTTCCCTGGGAGACTGCAAATAGGACACGGAAGAATCAATGGTAAGTTCATCAAATAATATCCAAAGTGCTTACTGAGTTGATCTGCTAAGATAACTTGGAAGGCGAAACCTAAGCTAAGGGGGAGCTGAAGTTACTTTTTGGGGGAAGTCACGAATCCTACAGGAAATAAGAGTTTGGTGGATGTAACATAGACGCACAGTAGGCGCAGTAATAGGGTCATTATTACTATTGTTTGGAAGAGAGGCGGTGGGGACTTATTCGCCTTTTACCATCTTGAAGCGGAGAGAAACCGATTAGTTGGAGCGGACAAGCATATTAGGTCGTTTTCGTAGCAACAAGCCTCCCAGATTGAACGAATTGCACTTCTCGGGCCTCGTTAAAGGCATCCAGACATTCTTTACTCTGATAACGTCTCGTGTGTCAAAGATTTACTCCTCCAAGAAATGAAACTGAATGATAGTTTATAGTAATCGTTTGCCCATGGGGGGGGGGGGGGATAGCCAAACTTTTTTTGCACTCTAGTTTTGACATTCCGATATATTCACTGTTAAAACTTATCACTTAAATGACAACAGTCCCCGTGTGCAATAAATACCTGAGGATAAGAAGCATGTGTGCAGTATGAGGGTGTGGGATTTTCTTAATAGCGTGGTTTGTATTATTTTAATTATTACACGAGTAGTTTAGTAATTAAGACACACAAAGACTAACTAGGAAAAGCAACATTTAAATGGCACCATCTTCAAAAGTATAGACTATTCATGCTGCTTTCATGTAGTACGCATATTTGATTTTGTTCTTTGTTACTCTGCTTTAATTTGAAGCAGGGTAACAAAGAAAGGAAACTAATAAACATCTTCTCAGTTGTATTTTTCAGGCAAACGCGTGGTAAGGAGCCCACGATTCCACCAACAACTCTTTACCGATCTACCCTATGCAACCTGAGTTCTTCTCCTTCTAGCATAACAATGCGCGTGGTACACATGACTAAGAAAACTCGCCAGTCAAGTTCTTGGACAGCTTCTGGTAAAGGGCTACTCAAAGCTCATGTTGGAGAGCGCACGTCATTAACAGTGCACATCGACAATGATTCACTAGCCGAGTTCAATGAGAAGATATACATTAGTGTGTTAGCTGTTGGAAGAAATCACTTGTTCGTTGCCAATCCTTCACGGCAATCTGAAACAGCTGAAGGCATTGATGTAAGCTTCACATATGTACCAACGATGACTGGTACTTACAACTTGTATATTGAGGAAATTTCGAAACTAACCCAAAAACAAATATCAGGTAGTCCTTTTATACTAAAAGTTGAGGGACCTTCCATAAGTCATGCATCAAAAAGAATGGAATCGAATCGCAAGCCTTCCTGTCAAACGATTCCTCAGAAGAATTACTCTTGGCTCGATGGAGACTGGGTTTCACGAGAACTTGCGGGAGATCGTGGAACATTACGAAGCGGTTGGGTGTTTCAACCAAAACTGTGCAGATTCGATATTTTCGATGACAAAGATTTAGCTATCGCAGCAGCTTCGCATTTCCCTACCACCATTGCAATCCTCGGCACTTCTACAGAGCGAGGCGTATTCCTCACACTTATAGACCTGGCCCTTCGTAGTAATGAGAAAGTGGGCTTATCCACTTCAGACGTAGGTAAATGTTGGGGATATGCTCAGGTCAGCTTAGGTAATCTCACATTCATATACCAGGATTTAAGATTATTCAGTATCGCTGGGCGTAACCAAATGACGTGTCATAACGAAAAACTAGCAAGTACCAACGTAAAGTCATTGGAAGCTGACGCTATGGACTTCATGAGAGAGTTTTTATTTACAGATCCCACCTCTTACCCGTCTATCATCTTGATTACCGTCAAAAATTCTCAACAGCTAAGTCTAATGGTAGATCAAATACCAGAGAACTGGAAAGGAACAATATATCCAGTGAACAATTTTCGAAGTAGCGTTGGTACGTTTTATACCGTCGATGGACAGAAGGAGAACGTACATGAATCAGAAAGAATTGCATCCTTAGACCCACGTGTTCAAACATTGAACGGATTTGGGTTGGGCTCAGGTATGAGACACGCCACAGAATCATCGCCGTTTATCATGAAATCAAATCATTTCCATAGATGGTGCAACGAACTTAACGGCGAGATGACAGTTTGCGGCAATCCCACCGAAATGGTAGCGCAACTGCTGTTGGGTAAAGCCCTCGCCCCGAATGGGAAGAGGCAATGGAAAATTGCTGCTAGCAGAGGCATCGGAACTCAAAGTATTTCTGACCTATTTACTCGAGAGATTCAAGTTTGCTACGATTGTCCAGCTTCACTTCTTCCTTTTCATTTGAAAGTGAATCCGAAGTTGGAATGTTATAAAGTTGCTTCCACTGGGTTTAAAGCTCGGAACGAAAGCAACGTACGCGTTTGGAATGGAAGTATGTGTCCAGATTATTGCATGAAGACTAAACCGGTCGAGAAGTTGTACACACAGACAGAAACTGTAGATGTACGAATATGCGAATAGTTTGTAACAATTTGTGAGTTGTGACAGTTATATATATCACGATTAGTGTGCATTTGAAACATGATGACATGTCTCTGAAGGGCTGAACACAATTATTCATCTAACTTGAAAGACGAAACGGGTAAAATAAGCCTAGTTATGTACACTTTCTGGCACCTCTAAAGCTATAGCCCGACATCAACATGGGATTGTTACGACTTGATCTGCTACCCTGAACAATGCTCTCCCTTACTCAAAATCCATATATGGACCACACATGGAAATTCATATCTAAGCCACATCTGGACCAAATATGGGATTTGCATCTGACTTGATGTAAGATATAACTTTATATAATATAAAGGTTATATATAGCCCATATAAAATTTTACATGTCTCAAATTTTATATGGGACAGATTTCATGCCAAGTTGTTCTAACAGAACTGGCTGATCTTTTTGGGTCCTAACTGCGGGATTTTGGGACCTTTTCCAAACTCCGCGATCTCAACGTACATTTCTGTTAGTGATCGAGTCACACGTGGAAAGAAATTCTGAGAAATGAATCTTTTCAAATTAAAATGCAACCCTTCAGATATTGAAAATTTTAGTTTTGATGGACATTTTACTACCAAAATGGTGAAAGAACGAATTTGATGAAGAAATGACAAAATAATCACATGCTTTCTTTTAGAAATTTAGACTTCAAAAAAGAAGAAAAAGCAAACTTGAAACAACGACTCGTCCACTGCACTACTCCTTAAGCCAAGCTGTTCGCTTTCTGTTTAGCAGCTCTGTCTTTGCGGTATACAAGGAGTGTATTATAATGGGAACAATTTGATAATACTTCTGCCTACCTTTGTCTACATGATTCAATTGCTTTTAATTGGTGAAAATTTTCAAGTAGTTTGTACACCTTGACAACGTTCTTCGCTTCCAAAGATGAGAGGGGATTTATTGAGCAAAATCGAGTCAGGTGTGTGTATACGGTCGCACTATTAGTACATGAGGTGTTTGCAGTAACGTTTCTGTACATCTCTACTCCCTGCATATGGCTAGCATTAATCGTGGACAGGGTCGAAGTTGGTTACACCAGTGTTTACTCCTTACCCAAGACATTGGAATTTCGTGGAGTCTTGGGATTTTTTTCCAGTAAATGTGGCAAATTCGGGAGGCTTTTGCAGAAATACGAATTTTCCACATGATGTCTATGTAACGGTAAGGTCCAAATATGCTAGCGAGTGGCGAGTATATGCATTTATTTTCTCAATTCAATTACAAGCTGGCCATATAAATGATCCCCGGCTCACCACAAAAACAAAATAGTCGTCTCACACCCCGCCCCATCTCAGAAGACTAGATACTGGAGACACACACACAAAAAATACTTCTCACCTCCTCGAATCACCCCTTCCACAGTCTTGTGTTAAAGTGATTGTGTGTGTAGGCTACTGAAAAACCAGAAGGATAAGATTATGTTTGATCTTAACTTTTTCTTTATTTTTGAATGTACACGCCATGTTGCACATGGTTGGGCTACATTTTTCAATGAAGGAAAATGACAATAATTACTTTGAAAAGCAACGGAACCGGCATTAAAACAGTAAAAAACAGAAATTATATTTGAAAATTAACGGCTCTTATTATAAGCGCCTACACAATGAATATGCAACATTACAGGTTTCACTGGTGTATCAAAAACCTACTACTCAAGTCATCGCTCCTTGGTCGGTATCGGGAATTGTAGTGTGTGGTGAAAGGAAGCACTGTATTTACAAATAACCTACGAACTGATCACAACATTGCTGCGTCAGTGATCCTGCTTTGTTTTGACTGACTGAATATTCAATACTAGTGCACTTCCCATTAGCTTGTTCAAAGAAGCATACCGTTGATTTGAATGAAAACTGTCAACCACTACATTATCATATTCTACACTTTTTGTCGTTCTGTTAGAAGTATTTGAAATCATATGATAGAATGAACCAACTGAAACCTATCTATTTTCCCGGATTGTGAATGGTGCAATTAAAAGCGTTACCAAACTTTTGGAGATGAAATTTCGATGTTTTTACTTTTTAACTACACGCGCAATCACTTCAAGACGCCGGTGTCTTCCAGATACTTCAAGGCTGTATTGCATTACCCTAAGCTATATTTTTACCTCCCGGAAAGCAAAATTCTCAACTGGTTCTAAGTTACAGTACTCTTGGATTATAAGCAAATTCGAAAGATGCAGAGCAGCTCGTATTACACAGCGTACACAGGGATCCATCGTTTTAATTACACATGTCGAGGAATTTAAGACAGGCTGAGGGAGGGACTAGAGGTAAGTGGTTGGGAGAATTGAAACTGTCTGGGGTGATGAGTTTTTGTCTTTAAATTATGTATCCTATACATTTAAAACCTCATGATAGATACAGCGCATCCTTATAACAATGAAAGGAGGGGGAGGGGGAGGGGGGGGGTTTCGGTGTAACGCCTTGCCCACAAAAATCAGGTGTTTGCAATAAGCTGACATGAAGCCTAGGAATTTCGTGCACAGTTTATTCTAGAAATGTAGGGTATACAAGCAAGGGTAGTAGCTCCATCTCATAGGAAGATGAAGATCAGCTACCAGATGAATGGGATGGGGGTTGGATGAATTGGTTACTATTAAAGAAGAGTATCTGCCAATCAACTGGGGGTGAGGGATTGGATAAATTGAAATTAACAAAGATCAGCTGCCAGATGATTTAGGGGTAGGTGATACAAAGTGAAAGTAAAAGCAAAAGGGATGGTATGTGGGGTAGGAAGGGTTGAGTTTGTGTATCTATTGTAATTTGATGGAAAAAAAATAGAATTCTACACGTTGTACGGGAAAATTTATTCTTCTGTGATTTTATGTGGTGATTGGTATGCCTGCACTAATCAGCTGCAAATAGTAAAAGTGCACTTTTCCTTGCCAGATGTCCACTCAAGGAGAACCAAAAACCGAGAGCTGACTTCAAGACGATGGCCTCAAACTGAAAGCTGATGTGAAGAAGACCGTTTCAGATTTCCAATTATTTACCGTCCTCTGACATCTGCTCCTCATTTGCGTATTTGAATACATAACCAAACTTCAGGAAAAGTATGTAATTAGAACAAATCACCTAGTAATAATATTGCCTGAACTGGCCCACCCCTAACCTTTCAATTGATATGTAGGTCCCAGTACAAACTATTTTTCGAACTTCAAGAAAAAGGTGATGCTCATCATATGAAGCCAACATTTTGAACGCTAAAGTAGGTGCATCCTAAATTTTCACTAAAATGATCACAAATCGGTCATTTTTCAATGAATTTCAAGAATTTGGTATAATAAGGAAAGCAAAATTTTGAGCTGTAACACTTGCATCATCATCCTAACCAAAGACATTACATGAATTGCGTTACGACTCGATATTTACCAGTTCATTAATTCATTACCAGTTCATTTACTTACCAGTTCATTTGCATATTTGCATACGTAACTATCCCCAATCACGTGGTAATAACATTCTTTGAACTGGCCAACCTCTTACTATTCACTTGATGTATAGGTCCCTGTACAAAATATTTAAGTAAATTGACAGAACATATTGTAACAATTATAAATCATAACAAGGGTCAAAGTCCTCAAGTAACCTGTATGTGAAAGTGAAAGTTACACTTAAATGATCATAAAATGTTTATTTTTCAATGAACTTCAACAATTTTGGTATCAAATGAAAGTAAAATGTTTGGGCTGTAACACTTGCATCGTCATCCTTTCCAAAGATAAGACAGGAATTGCATTATGACACAATAGGAAACAATTATGCAAATTAGCGGTTCATTTGCATATTTGCATACGTAATTGTCCCCAATCACGTGGTAATAACATTCTGTGAACTGGCCAACCTCTAACCTTTCACTTGATATATAGGTCCTTGTACAAAATATTTATGTAAACTGACCAAACATATTCTACTAATTACAAATAATTGAGGTCAATGACCTCAAGTAACCTGTGTATTAAAGGGTTAAGCCCCTCAATTCTGCCGGGGCTAGAGCAGCTTCGCCCGTGCTAAACTTGACGAGCTGTGAATAATTTTGCGACAGGACGTAAACCTATCTGCCCACACCTGCTTGTTATAAGTCCTCTTCCGTTTTTGCGTAAAAGGCTAAGATGCCGTGCATAAACAGTAGCTCTATGGTTGAAAGAAAGGACATGAAATCTTTGTAATCAAGATCTAGTCTGATTTTTTATGATTTGCTGATGCATGTGTAACCTGTGAAAACTATTGGGTGTGAATGTAAATACAAACGTTCAAAAAGAAAATATACAGCTTGGTTCAACGAATGCAATCCAATCCGTGTTCTGTTAAGCCTCCATTAACTTCTCCGTCCACAATATAACCTTAAATATAACCTATAATCTTCTCATATCTTCTTTTGTATGTGAAATATCGTCTGCGTAAATTTCATTTGTGTTTTACGTTGATGTGTTTGACGAGCTCTACGAAGACTGTGCTATAGGTTAAAGTCACGTTTCGATTATTGTCTGTGTAAAACCTTCTGCATTTGACTGGTCTATGTTGCTAGTTTTTGCTGATTATCACTGGGGCTTTGCTTTTGTCAGAAAGAAGAGAGAGCATAAAGTTGGAATTAACGCTGCATTGATGAAAAGAGCATTGTTCTAGACAATTTTCCAGTCTAAGTGATGTGTAAGAAAAAAATCTTTTGCAAACTTCATAATTAGGCCGAACTAATCGATGGGTGCACAAGAATGAGACAATAGCCTTGTGAACTAGTGTTTTTATTACCGCTGAATATTTTTACAAACTAGTAAACACGTGTTTGCTTTGACTAATTCCGTTCGTGCTGCCTGTATTTACCGTTAGGCGTTCAATGTAGTTAACAAATTAGAAATACTGATACGTTCTTACAAATCATTAATTGTGTATCTAGCATTGTTTTGGCCTTATAAAACTTTACATCTATATCTGGATGGATCATTCATCAACGTGTATCTGGTCCGATATTGATATATAAAACTTGTTACGGATATCTAGTGGCATTCCTTTAATCAATTTACATTCGACTTAATGTAGCCTTGTGAAGCATATATCTGACGAAACCATTTATTTCATTATGTATGGCTTGACATGTCCATTTCAAACTTAATATGTATATTTGTACATTTATGTACATTATATACTTTCATCAAGATAAATCTGACTGGATATGACCATATAACACTTTATTGCTATATAGCACTTTATGCATAACCGGTTCATTCCTTGTCAAAGAATACGTAGCCATATAGCTATGAAAAAAAAAAAGAAAGAAAAGAGAATGAAATTCCAATCTTTTGTTCATGATTGCCAAAAGCACTTTGACATGATACCAGGCTTGAAAGTTCGACCAGGTAGCCCTGTGAATTCTTCGAAGTATGGTGATGTAAGGTGTATGCATTCTTCATGTAAGATGACCTAGATTGGCCCTATGGCTATGGATAATGTCATTGCTATGCGCTGTCAACTTGCACTAGACGGATAAACGTGTAGGCCTACATTCAAGAACAAAACGTAAATTGGGATAAGATGGTTGAATACTATCAAACGTGAAGCGACACAGACTGAGAGAAATACCAAGGTAAACATGGACTTATCATCGGTAATTTGATTCTTCTTTCAGCTACCCAAGAGTAAACCATGTGAGTCAACTGCAACCTGATTAGCAGCACGTAGTGGTAACGGGAAACACTTTGGTGTGTGGTACACCCTGCAACCATCGAGTTACCATTGATTAGAGAAAAAAAATTGTAAAGCAAAAGTTAGAATGTGCCTGTGTGTAATAACATTGCATGAAAAGTGTCCTTTCCGGCGCTCTACGCAGTGTTTTTATCCATATACATTTCACCTTTAACTCACAAAAAATGTGCGAATTTCTTCACAAAAATGCGATTCTATTCTAACAGGTGCCACCATTTCACATCTGAGTCCTCTGTTAACGGCAACGTGTTCTCAAAAAGAGGGGGACAATTTCTCTCCTCAAACACTCATCCCATGAGGGTGATCCACCGCCGTCCCCAGCACCACATAAGCGGGGACGTTACGACACCATAACAACTACTTTTGATTACAAACATGAAACGTAGTGGGGTAGTCATTCTTAAGTAGGCATAACATTTGTCTTTCCTGGGCTAATGTCGCCTAGCCTAGCTGTAAATTGCACCGAAATGAGACAAAAGTCTTTCTGGACCCGTGCATCGGCATGCCTTGCAACCATTGCACTGTTGCAAGTTCTCCTGTAACAAAGATATGTTTTCCAGAGCTACAACATCTGCGATGAACTCATTGTAATAAATGAAGAGCACAACATACGTAAGGCTCAAATATGTTACAGAGGTACTATGAAGAGACACGTTTTACATCAAGTCACAAAACAAATATAATAGAGCCTCCAATAATTGATGTAGAGCACCTTAAAGAATTGAAAATGATATACGATGCACACTTTGCAGTAATTTAAACCATTTCATATATATTTCATATCATTTGTTAATTGTACAATTTGAGTTTCAGTAATATATTTTGCTTTAAATATTGCATTTTCAAATATTGCTTTTGTATATGAATTTCATTATTTCAAAATTTTACACATAAGTTTTCTGGTTTTAGTTTTTTTAATTCAATGATATAGGAGTAAAATGAAAAGTTTAGATTGTTGTCTCTCCAGAGTCACTTTTGTTTCCACAATTCTCTGTTTTTGGTTCCTTATGGAGGAAAACAGGAAAAAGAGAGACAGAGAAAGACGGAAGAAAAAGAAGAAAGGAGATTAGAGAAAAGATAAGCATAGAGAAAGTATAAGGATGTTAGGAAGATAGAAGGGTCAAAGGAAGGAAAATAGGCAAACTTATAATTTAGAGGTAACTTTTTACATCAAAGAATCCCAAACATCTAAAACACACTCATTTGAGGTCTTTAAAAAAATCCAGCATCAATACAAAGTTTGAAAAGCAGAAATGTGCTTAAGTGCTTTTGTAGTTTACATACAGTACACTACTATACTTTAAAAGACAATGTTTGCTCCTTACTCTAACAACTGAGGTATGTATCTATGATAAGAAAATGTAAGAAAATAGAACTACGCATATCTCCATAGATCAAAAGGGATCTTTAGTTTTGCTTCTGGAATGCCATGGAGACAATCACAAGCATTCAAAATTTACTGAGTCAATGAAAAGAAAACATTGCAACATTTCCAAGTTGCAACTTTTTATACAATCACGAAAAACCTGACAGTATCATAGTTGGCTTCTGTAATTGTACCGTTTATTGTTGGAGCTACTAAATTGTCTTTTGCTACTGCAAATTGGTTACAAACATTTCAAAAATACTACTACGATGACATTTTTTGTTGAAGAATAACTTCACAACTTAATAAGCACTTTCAGAATGATTCTATATTGTTTTGTATAGACATCGTGTTGAAAAGTTGCCAGTGAACTCAGTTTCCAAATGGTTGCCCGACAGCCCTCTATGCAATGGTGTCTTTTTCAACATGAATTTACCACTCTAAAATGGCTTATATTCACGGACTGATGTTGTTAGCTGTAGACCACACTGGCAAATATGTATATAAAACTGAAAAGTTAATCTAGAAAAAGCTGTGAGTGGAGGAAAACCACTGCAGTGAACGATACTACTTAATGTATAATTTTGCAAATATCGATTTCTAGACAGTAGCTAAAGGACTAAAGTAACTACCTTAACACGATGTTACATTCATGCTAAGGTAGTGCAATAAGCATATCAAATGATATTTTAATGTGGAAACAAGTAGTGTTGAATTCCAGTGCGTCTTTCCTGAACTATGAAAATCAACAGTTTGCATACTTTTTGACACCAATAGATTTACATTCCATATGCTCATTAACATCTTAGCTGTGTGTATTCCATCTCCAACGATAACTAGTTGCAATACATGTTCGACTTAATAATGGTAGGCAGGCTTGCTGAACCAATGTGAGCTGATAATATCAATAGACAACACTGCAGCAGGACAGTATGAAAGTTTCCCGTGAAGAGATGGTAAAGCTGTAAGAAAAGTATGATTCTCATCTGTAGTTGAAAATCAGGACAACTCCACCTCATCATGGTATGTATACCAACCTTCTTAGAGTCCGTATCTTCCCAATCAGGGATAGCGTCTGCCGGTGGTTCTACCTTCTGTATTTAGTATGATCATCAGGGAAGAAAAGAAGGTGAACATAATGACTTCTGAATGAATGCAATAATGACTACGTAAAATTCCATTGTTCTAGGAAACAGTTAATAACATTAACAGCAAGCGCCGAAAAGTAACTTGAATTGAATAACACTAAAACAGCGCTTTCATGAGACTTACTTTGCACTTCAGATCTTGCTTTAAAATCGTAATTTACATAAATTACTTACATGGTAAGTCTGGAAGCACCGCACATCTTTTAAAATCATAGTTCACTGACAATTTGCAAGTCAATTGAACTGGTTTAATTGAAAGTGATGTAAACAAACAAGTTTCTGAAAAAGTTCAGTGCTCCATGTATCCAAAAAAAAAAATTGCAACAGATTCTACCTAAACATCCCAACAAATTTCAATCACTCATGAAGACAAAATGAATACATGGGTAAGGAAAATGTGTCTCTAGTTTATTATAATAATAACAAACTAACGACTTACAGAATTTTAGTGCTCCTTTCTTATTTGAATACTAAGTGTACTAATAAATGGCAGAACTGTAAAATGAAAGAATAGTTCTAGAGTAAAATCGTTCTTGTATTACTTTCCCAAGACTTTCACAAGATTGTTCATGATATGGCTGATAGGTCTGTCTCGGGTACTTGTAAGTATTTTTTCTTACTACATATGCTTTTACAATTCTCTTTACCAAAAGAGAAGAGCAAAAACTGAAATGTTGTCATTGCTTGCTAACTCTGTGAGAAGCAAACACTGTTGCTAGTCCATACTGATAGTAAGTTAAAAGGCTGTCCCTCTTCTTAAATATAAGATAACATTGTTTTGGAAGTTGCACATGAGAATATGAAAACAAACGCTTTCCATTCCAATATAATAGTTTACTTTGCATTGTAGGTGTATTACACAAAATAAAAGACTTCATCAATTACAAGTGACTGACCAAAATTCTCTGACATGTTACTTACAGTATTGTAGAAAGGTTTTTCTGCCTCAGCTCCCCAAGGCATCTTAAATTCAAAGTCACTGTCAAAGTTCAGAATTATGTTGCATGGAGCATCATCTGGTCCAAGGAAGTAAGCCATGATTTCAGCTGCTGATGATGGTTTTGGTGACTTTGGTCTCTTTTTCTTTCCTTTTGCTCCTGTCTCTTCCTCTGCAGCTTTGTTGTTTCTCTAAGGGAAGAATATAGGAGCATATGTGAGTAAAGAGGTAACACAAACAATTAACAATATCAGGGCAGCAGAGAAAATGGGATGTGCCAGGTATGACGCAAGTCATTTTGACAAAAATGCTCTGTGGAATCAACTGATCACGGTATAAAGCACAAGATACTACATACATTGTAGTCTTAGTGATGAGCCATCTACAGGATTTTGCAATCTGACATCTGGCTTATTGTGATAAAACGCTGAAGACTTGAATAGTTTTCCATTAGATGCGACGATCAAAATAGTCACAATATTTGTTTCTTGCATTCACTGCAGAACTCATTAATTTTAAACCAAATTCTACCTGCCTGAAGCGTTCAAATTGTGAGGTATTATGTTTACAAGGTTTTCACAGTTGACCAAAAGACATTAAAGTTAAAGAAAGGTCCAATGAAATAGCGGTTACCTCTACATTATATAGGAAAAGACTTGAGTACAAAACATGTCCGGACAGTATTGCTGTAAATACTTTTTTTTAAAATAAAATGACTCCAAAAATGTTCAATATACCTTAGCCCTCCTGGTTCTCTCATTCCTGTCAGATTCCAATGAACTGTCCGACTCTTCATCGCTGTAGCTTGCTTTGGTAGCTGCTGCCAATTGCTTTTTCTTCTTTAACTTCTTCACCTTTCGTCCATCGAGTAAGTTTACTTCATCCTCTGGAGAGCTGCTGTCATAGTTGTATGTCCTCTCCCTGTACGTTTGCCATGTGTTTGTGTTCACAGCAGGACTATTAACTGGAATCTCCAGCTCCACTTTGCTCTTTTCCTCTGTACAATTGTATGTCATAGTGCTCACTGGGTGGTAATCTTCACCAAAGGGGAATTCTTGGTGGCCATCTGCAAAGACATGCGGTCTAATTATTTTCCTTCTTTTTTGTTTCGGGGATGGTACCCTGGTTGCAGCGGTTAATTTCATGTGGCTTATTATACCAGGAGGTGAATGAGAGGTCTTCTTCAACACATCACATGGAACAGGATTTAATTGCACAAGCTTGAGATTTTGAAGCACATTGTTGCTGGTTGCAGGTTTAGTAGCCAGGAAGATGGCTTCTTTTTCTCTTTGTCGACCAGTAATAACAGAGGCATATGATGGCACTTTCTTTTGCAACTTAGTCTTATTAAGGGTTGATGTGGCCATCACATTTGCAACAGACGGTGTACAAAGATCTTCGGGAGCAGTGACATGTACTGTGCTCTTCTGATTCTCCTGGTTGTTGACAGTGGTTGCCATTTTGGTAGCAGACAAAGATGTTTCTGTTCCTTTTGGGTTACTAGTAACAGCAGAAGCATATGATGGAACTTTCTTTTGCAACTTAGTGCTGTAAAGGGCTGACTTCATACACATCAGATTAGCTGAAGGAGGGTTAGGCAGCCCTTCGCGAGCAGTGGTATATACTGTGCTACTTTGACTCTCCTGATTGATGTTGCTGAATACAAGTTTAGTACCAGGCAGCGAGTTTTCTGTTACTTCTGATTTCTTAGTAACAGCAGAAGCATATGACAGGGCTTTTCTTTGCACTTTAGCCTTACCAAGGGTTGGATTCACGTCCGTTAAATTTGCAGTGGATGATTTTAGCAGACTTTGAGGATTATTGGGATGTAATGTGCTATTCTGATTTTCGTGGTTGTTGTTGGTGGCTTCTAGTTTAATAACAGGCAGTGAGAGTTCTGTTTCTTTTGGCTTTATGGTAACAGCAGAGGCATGTGATGGAACTTTCTTTTGCAACTCAGTCTTATCATGGGTTGCCTTAATGATGATCAGATCAGCAGCAGAAGGTTTAGACCTGGGAGCAGTGCCATGTAATGTACTCTTCTGATTCTTCTGGCTGTTGTCAGTTGATGCAGTTTTGGCAGACAGCGGGGGCTCTGTCACTTTTGGATTACTAGTAACAGCAGAAGCATATGATGGAACTTGATTTTGCACTGTAGTTTCATTAAGGGTTGATTTCATGTCCATCACAGCAGCTGAATGATAAGGCAGACTTTTGGAAGAAGTGGCGTGTACTGAGCTATTCTGATTCACTTGGTTGTTGTCAGTGAATACAGGTTTGGTGGCAGACAGCAAGGTTTCTGTTGGCTTAGCCCCATGAGTTACCACAGAAGCAAACGATGGAACTTTCTTTTTCATCTTAGGATTTTGACTTCGGGTTGACTTCATGTCCATCAGATTGGCAGCAGAAGGCTTAGGAAGGGTTTTGGTAGCAGTGGAATGTAATTCGCTCTTCTGTGTGTCCTGGTTGTTGGTACTGGTGGGGGGTTGAGTAGCAGGTAGTGAGTTTTCTGTTACTGTTTTCACACTAGTAACAGCAGAAGCATATGGTGTAACTTTCTGCATCTTAGTCTTTGCAAGGATTTTTTTCATTTCCATTACATTTTCAGAATGAGGTAAAGGCAGACTTTTGGGAGCAGTGGGATGTAATTTTGTCTTCTGATTCTCCTGGTTGTTGTTGACGGTTGTAGGTCCAGTGGTACCAAGTGAAGCTCTCGGAACTTCCGATTTCTTAGTAACAGCAGAAGCATAAGATGAAGCTTTCTTCGGCATCTTAGCGTTACCAAGAGGTGACCTCATGTCCTTCAGAAGTGCAGCAGATTTCGGTAGACTTTTAAGAGCAGGGGCATGCAATGTGTTATTTTGATTCTCCTGGATTTGGTTAGTAATTGCAGGTTTGGTAGGACGTAATGAGCGTTCTTTTTCTTTTCTGTCACTAGTAACAGCAGAAGCATATGATAGAACTTTTCTTTGAACCTTGATATTGTCAAGAGATGAATTCATGTCCACCATATTTGCAGTAGCAGTTTTCGACATACACTTAAAAGCAGTTGCATGTAGTGTGCTCTTCTGATTCTCTTGGTAGTTGTTGGTGATTGTATGTTTGGTATCAAAAAGTGAAGTTCCTTCTACTTTTGGCCGATTATCTACGGCAAAAGCATATGATGGAACTAAGGTTTGCACCTTAGCACTGTAAAGGGTTGACTTCTTGTCCAACAGATTGGCAGCAGAAGGTTTAGTGAAAGTTTTGGAAGCAGTTGGATGTAATGTGGTCTTCTGTGTGTCCTGGTTGTTGATGATGGTAGATTGAGCAGTAGGTGGTGTTACTTTTGGCTTACTAGTAACAGCAGAAGCATATGATGGAACTTTCACTTGCAACTCAGTCTTATCAAGGGTTGATTTCAAATCCATCAGCTTAGCAGTAGAAGAGATATGCTTACTGTTGTGGGCAGTGACATGAAATTTGCTCGTCTGATTCTCCCGATTGTTGCTGGTAGGGGCGGCAAATTCGGTATCAGGAATCGAGGTTTCTCTTACATTGGGCTTACTGGTATCAGCAAAGCAACAGGATGTAACTGTCTTTTGCGCCTTACTGTTATCCAGGCATGACTTCATGTCCATCAGATTTCCAGTAGCAGGTGTAGGTGTACTTTTGGGATCATTAGCATGCAATTTATTCTGCTCCTCCAGTTTGTTGTTGTTGGTGGTTGAAAGTTTGGTAGCAAGCAGTGAGGTTTTCATTACTTTTGTCTCCTCATTAACAGCAGATTCTACATGCAATGCATGCGTACCTGGGTCATTTTCTTTAATACCAGAAGTGGTTGTACCTCCTTTTGGTGCTGCTTTTTTGCTGGCAGGTTTTGCCCATATTTCCGCCTTTAGGGAAGGGGCAAAGTTACCATCTGTTATGCCAGCTGGTGGTCGGTTAATAGGACAAGATGATTTCTTCTGCATCTTATCACCGTTTCTGTGCTTATTCCTCTTTGTCTTTGGTGTTAAAGTCCTTGCATGTTTCTCAGTGATAGGAGTAGGTTTTGTGTTGTTCTCTATCTCCTTGTTGGCTAGGGAGGGTGGAATTGCCTTTACCTTGGTGACAGTAGCTTCAAGATTGCCATTACCAGAGGAACTAGACTTGATCTCCACTCTTTGTTTGCTTGAAGTTGCTGTAGCAGGTAGGATGTTCCTTGTCTTTTTCATCTTTTTCGTAATTGCTCTTGTTGGATGGGTACTGTGGGTAGCCATTGATGTTTTCTTTGTATGTACAGCACATGTGTCTCCAACATTCTTACTAAATATAGCTTGTTCAGACTGATGAGACATTTCTTTGTCATCCATATCATTGATTACTGTACTTACTTGAGACGGCACCGTAGTGGTATCTCCCTTAGCTTTCTTCCATAATGGTATTTTGGTGATCATGCCATCACATGTCTTACTAAAAGTGTCTTTTTCAGACTTGTGTGGCACCTCCTTTACTTTCACCTCTTGAAGAATTGTTGCTTCAACTTTTTGCAATATTACTGGCTTCATAATGACTTTCTCACCTCTTGTTTTTTTCTCAGCTTTAATGTCTCCAGTAGTCTTACTAGAAAAGTCTTGTTCAGACTGATGAGACTGACTGCCTTGAAACGAAAGTGATGAAGCCACGTTGCTGTTCTCTGGAGATGGTGATATTAGTTTGTTTGGCAGAATCCCTATATCCAATTCTTTTTCAATATCGGATCTGCGACTATTTTTTTCAATGCAGACAATACCGCAATGTCTACAATCTTCTGTGGCGTTCAGAAGTAAATCTGTGTCATCATCAAAATTGTTACAATCTTGTCCATCACTTTCGAATGCTGAAGCCACCACTGCCACTTCTGTATTAATGGAATGCAAAGTATTATCTTCCTGAACAGGTAAAGGTTCTGCAGGTTGTTGAGAGGGGGAAATTTGGGTGTTACTTTCCTTGCCAGTGGCCGTTTCCTCTGGTAATACTTTTTCATCTGAGCTTATGTCATCACCAGATTTGTTACAACATCCTTCTGCAATTTGTTGTGCCACCATGCCCTCATCTGACGTTGTAGGAATGTTGTCCTCCTTGACTGATGAATTTGCATCTTGTTCTGACACTTCTTTCCTCTCTGAGCCTGCATCTTCAGTATTATAGTTTCTTTTGTCTTCAATGCGCTGCCCTGCCATTACCTCATCTGAAATGTATACAGTGGTAGTAGGCAGAGTGGTATCTTCCTTTACAGGTACATTTGAAGCCATCTCTGCTAGAACTTTCCCATCAGAGCTTATGTCATCATCAGATCTGTCACAACATTCTTCTGCAGTGTGTTGTGTTGTCACATTCTGATCTTCATTCTCTGAAGTTGCTAAAGGTAAAGTGTTGTCCTCCTCGAGAGGCAAACCTGCTGCTTCCCCTGGTACAACTACTTCATCAAAGCACGGGTCTTCATTTTTATTAGCAACACGTTTTACTGTTACTAATTCGCGTCCTTGTTGAGTGGGGGGATTTTCCTCCTTGACAGTTGTTGCTGCCACTTTCTCTGGTGTTACTTGCTTATTGGCGCATGTGTCTTCACCGTTAGTTGGAGAGCTTTCTTCCGCTACACATTCTACTGACAGCATCTCTTCTGCTTGTTGAGAGGGGGAAATTTGGGTGTTACTTTCCTTGCTAGTTGCCGTTTCCTCTGATACTACTTTTTCATCTGAGCTTATGTCATCACCAGATTTGTTACAACATCCTTTTGCAATTTGTTGTGCTACCATGCCCTCATCTGACGTTGTAGGAATGTTATCCTCATTGACTGATGAATTTGCATCTTGTTCTGACACTTCTTTCCTCTCTGAGCCTGCATCTTCAGTATTATAGTTTCTTTTGTCTTCAATGCGCTGCCCTGCCATTACCTCATCTGAAATGTATACAGTGGTAGTAGGCAGAGTGGTATCTTCCTTTACAGATACATTTGAAGCCATCTCTGCTAGAACTCTCCCATCAGAGCTTATGTCATCATCAGATCTGTCACAACATTCTTCTGCAGTGTGTTGTGTTGTCACATTCTGATCTTCATCCTCTGAAGTTGCTAAAGGTAAAGTGTTGTCCTCCTCGAGAGGTAAAGTGTTGTCCTCTTCGAGAGGCAAACCAGCTGCTTCCTCTGGTACAACTACTTCATCAAAGCACGCTTCTTCATTTTTATTAGCAACACGTTTTACTGTTACTAATTCGCCTCCTTGTTGAGTGGAAGAATTTTGGGTGTCATCCTCCTTGACAGCTGTTGCTGCCACTTTCTCTGGTGTTACTTGCTCATTAGCGCATGTGTCTTCACCGCATTTGTGAGAGCTTTCTTCCGCTACACACTCTACTGACAGCATCTCTTCTGCTTGTTGAGAGGGGGAAATTTGGGTGTTACTTTCCTTGCCAGTTGCCGTTTCCTCTGGTAATACTTTTTCATCTGAGCTTATGTCATCACCAGATTTGTTACAACATCCTTCTGCAATTTGTTGTGCTACCATGCCCTCATCTGACGTTGTAGGAATGTTGTCCTCATTGACTGATGAATTTGCATCTTGTTCTGACACTTCGTTTCTCTCTGAGCCTGCATCTTCAGTATTATAGATTCTTTTGTCTTCAATGCGCTGCCCTGCCATTACCTCATCTGGAATGTACACAGTGGTAGTAGGCAGAGTGGTATCTTCCTTTACAGGTACATTTGAAGCCATCTCTGCTAGAACTTTCCCATCAGAGCTTATGTCATCATCAGATCTGTCACAACATTCTTCTGCAGTGTGTTGTGTTGTCACATTCTGATCTTCATTCTCTGAAGTTGCTAAAGGTAAAGTGTTGTCCTCCTCGAGAGGCAAACCTGCTGCTTCCCCTGGTACAACTACTTCATCAAAGCACGGGTCTTCATTTTTATTAGCAACACGTTTTACTGTTACTAATTCGCCTCCTTGTTGAGTGGGGGGATTTTCCTCCTTGACAGTTGTTGCTGCCACTTTCTCTGGTGTTACTTGCTCATTGGCGCATGTGTCCTCACCGCCATTGGGAGCGCTTTCTTCCGCTACACATTCTACTGACAGCATCTCTTCTGCTTGTTGAGAGGGGGAAATTTGGGTGTTACTTTCCTTGCCAGTTGCCGTTTCCTCTGTTAATACTTTTTCATCTGAGCTTATGTCATCACCAGATTTGTTACAACATCCTTCTGCAATTTGTTGTGCCACCATGCCCTCATCTGACGTTGTAGGAATGTTGTCCTCATTGACTGATGAATTTGCATCTTGTTCTGACACTTCGTTTCTCTCTGAGCCTGCCTCTTCAGTATTATAGATTCTTTTGTCTTCAATGCGCTGCCCTGCCATTACCTCATCTGGAATGTACACAGTGGTAGTAGGCAGAGTGGTATCTTCCTTTACAGGTACATTTGAAGCCATCTCTGCTAGAACTTTCCCATCAGAGCTTATGTCATCATCAGATCTGTCACAACATTCTTCTGCAGTGTGTTGTGTTGTCACATTCTGATCTTCATCCTCTGAAGTTGCTAAAGGTAAAGTGTTGTCCTGCTCGAGAGGCAAACCTGCTGCTTCCCCCGGTACAACTACTTCATCAAAGCACGGGTCTTCATTTTTATTAGCAACACGTTTTACTGTTACTAATTCGCCTCCTTGTTGAGTGGAAGAATTTTGGGTGTCATCCTCCTTGACAGCTGTTGCTGCCACTTTCTCTGGTGTTACTTGCTCATTAGCGCATGTGTCTTCACCGCATTTGTGAGAGCTTTCTTCCGCTACAAACTCTACTGACAGCATCTCTTCTGCTTGTTGAGAGGGGGAAATTTGGGTGTTACTTTCCTTGCCAGTTGCCGTTTCCTCTGGTACTACTTTTTCATCTGAGCTTATGTCATCACCAGATTTGTTACGACATCCTTTTGCAATTTGTTGTGCTACCATGACCTCTTCTGACGTGGTAAGAAGCAGAGTGTTGTCCGCCTTGGCTGATGAAGTTGCATCTTCCTCTGATACAAGTTTCCCCTCTCTGCTTACGTCATCAGTGGTGTTACCTATTTTGTTTGCGATGTGCTGTGCTGCAATCACCTCATCTTTGATGTCTGCAGTGATAGTAGGTAGAGTGTTAGCTTCCTTCATAGGTAAAATTGTAGCAATCTCCGGTAGAACTTTCTCGTCTGAGCTAACGTCATCACCAGATTTGCCGCAACTTTCTTCTGCACCGTGTCCTGTTACCACATTCTTAATTTCATCCTCTGAAACAGCTACATGCAAAGTGATGTCCTCCTTGAGAGGAAAAGTTGCTGCTTGTTCAGGTACTACCTCTTCGTCTGGGCATGTGTCTTCACCATACTTTTGAGACCTTGTACCAGCAACCTGTTGTTCTGCCATACCCTCTTCAACTTGCTGAGTAGGATGAATCAGGGAGTTATTCTCCTTGACATTTGTAGCTGACTCTTCCTCTGGTGTAACTTTTTTATCTGAGCATGGATCTTTACCGGATTTTGGAGAACTTCCTCCTGCTAAACATTGCACTGCTAGCTCCTCTTTTTCTTCTTGAGAATGAGGAATTTGGGCGTCATCTCCAGTGATAGTAGGCAGAATGGTAGCTTCCTTTACAGGTAACACTGCAGCCATCTCTGATAGTACTTTCTCATCTGAGCTCATTTCATCACCACACTTGTCGTAGCTTTCTCTTTCTGAAGTGCTGGATTCATGATTGTCCCCGCTTTCTCCTTGCCTAAGTAGATTTTTCTGGTTTGCATCTATCATGTCTTCTGTAATCGAGGAAATATATCAATTTTAGTCAGAGTTAACGTTGTTGACTCGAGTCACGAACTTGCGAGTCGAGTTGACTCGAGTGCCCATTTACTTTGACTTTAAAGGACATGACCTGTGACTTGACTTTTCATTTTAAAAAGTAGATGACTTGTGACTTTACTTGTTGAAAAATGAATGGAAAATTGACATGACAAAAATTGTCGACTTGTCGTCATTAAGAATTCCCAACGTTTGCTACTTAGGGCAAATGGTTTTGAATAATTTCTGTAGTCTCTCCGTTCTTTCGGCCGAAATAAATAATCCACATCATACGTCATCTTGTCCCCACACATGTATGTATATTGTACAAACCGTACTGCAGCTGCTCCGTGCGCCTGATCGTACTGCTGGGTAGAGCGGTAGTAATATTATGGCCAGTATCTGAATACAACTCCGATGCAGCGCATGCCATTTGCAGCGCAGCGCATTATTTTCACCTCAAAAAGGAAAGAAAGCAAACTCCAGAGGTGTAGCGAAAGAGAGGGGACCAGGGGATAAGTGCCTACAGGAAAACTCTGTGCCCCCACCCCATGTGCCCTCAAGTAAGATCTGAGATTTTCCATAAAAAAAAAAAGGTATATGGATCTCCTGTAGTCAGAACAGTTCAGAGGTTATTCAACTTACATTTTACTTTTACTGCGTTTGATCAATAGAATTCCCCAAGTTCAAATGATGACTTTTACTTATCACAAAAGCTGCATAACACTTTAAGTTTCCACCACATTTTTTGTGCACTGTCACTCCCCTTCTACCAAACCACCAGTATTTACTCCCGTGCTTGTGTTTTTGTATCTTTTATAATAAGAAGGATCATCTCATTCTCAAACCAATTTTTTGGCAGAGCTTCCGAGATTTCGCTCACTGGAACCTCACCAGGGCTTTGCCATGAACCCCACGTGGCCCCTGGACCCCTTGTCGATATGATTGGCCTCCAACGTTTGCAATGTTACGATGCCGTTAATATGAGTTAATCTGCATCTTTTAAGTTTGGTGTCAAATAATACGCAATCGAGAATTTTGCTTACCGCTAGCCAAAAAAGTAGCTTGTGGTAATGAGTGACTGCCTTAAATTTAAAGTGATTGAGTGCGTAGGCAAAAAGTTAAAACATTTAAATTTTATTTCCAAAAGTTTGGTAAGGCTTTAAATTACTCCAGTCAGACAAACTGGGAAAAATAAATAGGTTTCAGTTGTTTAAGTCTGCCATATGATTTCAAATTCTTCTAACATAACGACAAAAAAAAACCGTGTAGAATACGATAATGTAGTGGTTCACAGTTTTCCTAATCAACGGTGTGCTTCTTTGAGCAAGTCAATGGGAATTATACTAGTATTGAATATTCAGTAGGTCAAAGCAACTCAGGATCACTAACGTCGCAATGTTGTGTTCAGTTCGTAGGTTATATGTAAACACAGTGCTTCCTTTCACCAAATACTACAATTCCCGATACCTACCAGGGCCGATGCCTACCAGGGAGTGACAACTTGGGTAGTATCTTTTTGATACGCTAGTGAAACCTGTTCTGTTGCATATTCATTATGTAGGCGCTTACAATAAGAGCCGTGAATTTTCAAATATGATTTCTGTTTTACCTCTTTTACGCCAATTCCGTTGCTTTTAGAAGTAGTTACTGTCATTTTCCTTCATTGAAAGACATAGTCCGTTCATGTACAACCTCGCGTGCACATTTAAAATAAAGAAAAACTTAAGATCAAACATCTGAAGCATCAGCTACATCTCACAAATTTCCTCTTTCATACCTCACAAGCATCATTTATGAGCTTTCAAACCCTTAAGTTATTTCTAGCAGTTATCTCTAGCAGTTATTTCTAGCACTGTGGGAGACTCTATTTTTCCTGTACTATCCTGTACTAAACTGAACGAGTTCCATTGGAGCCCAACACTTGATCGGACAACTCGCCCTTCGGACAATTTTCACCCCTAATTGCTTATGGGTAAGTGTTAAAGTTAAACAGAAAATTTAGTCCCCAATAGTATAGTCGTCTATCCTAATTATAAGCTCTTTTGAATCATGTGATAAAGTCTTTGTCAAAGAATTGCTACATTTATTCAAGTTGTTTGTTTACCATGAACACGCAAGAGTTTGAAAGCTCATAAAGGATACTTGTGAGGTATGAAAGAGGAAATTTGTGAGATGTAGCTGATGCTTCAGAATAAAGCTAGGATGATTGCGCCTTCCCCCATGGGACGGGTGGGAATTGTCCGATGGGAAGTTGTTCTACTTAGAAATTGTCAGGACGGGAGTTTTCCGTTGGAGGTAGATTGTTCACATGTTACTTGGCTCGCAACCATGTCTGCCACCATAAGTTGTGTCGTTTTGTCAAGTTAGATATGCAGAGTGTAGAGTGAAGCAACAACTTTAAACTTTGTAAGATATCTTACAAGTCATACAGGCAACAAGGGGAGAGGGTATGAAGGGTAATAAAACCACAAAACCTAGGGATCTTTCTGGCATCATTAATACGTAGCACTGAAAATTAGGACAGGATTTTATACCAATACTCTTTCACAAGAGATATGTGACTGGTGACCGGACTTGGAAAAAATGACTCAAGACTTGACTTGATTGAGGAAAGGGACTTGTGACATGACTTGTGACTTACAATTAAGTGACATGTCGCTTGACTTGGCAGCAAGTAACTATACTTCTCTGAATGCAAATACTGTATGCGGTATAGCGATGACTGTGATGCACAGCGATCTGTTTGCCGAATCAGAAAATACCAGTTCGATGATACAAAGCAGCTTTGCTGTTATAAACAGCACAACGGTTAAAAAATAAACAAACAAGCAAATTTTGATCTTTTCTCTGTCACTGGAGCAAATACTTGTGTGACCACACATAACTTGCCTATAGTTCAGCCACAGAGTATAACCAATAATACTAAGAAATCTACCTTCTATATTTTAATGGGGAGGTGTAATGCGAGTTACCATGAAGTGTATAGATGTCAGACAGCAAGATGACAATACTAGTGTTCTATAAAATAAGAGAGGGCAACAAGTGCATTCATAAGGAGACACATAGAGACTTTTTGTGATCTGGCCCAAGATTACAATTCAAGACAGATTTGTCGAGCTAGAAAATATAATATATAAAAAGCACAGCATCAAGATCCGGTGGAACTACCTTGTAACGTGTCATGTTCAGGACCAGTAGATGGGAAAGCCTGAGGGAGATCAACCTTTGTCACTGCTGCTGCTCAAATGACGAAGCTGGCTACAGGACCACGAAATGACAGCCGCTGACATTACTATGCGGTATCTTAGCCTCAACTTGTTTGAGGAATTGGTAATTAAAGACCACTCAAAAATACACACCATTGCAATTACAAAGTAATTGCAAAGTTGCAAAGTAATTGCAAAGTTACTCTTTTCCTCCTTGCCAGTGGTACCATTATAGAGTGCAGGTCAGAAAATGAGGCAAACTCAGAAGAAGAAAATCCTGATACTGAAGAGGGGAGTATTTGTGAGAAAAAAGATTGTGGCGTGATGTGTCCTTGAATATGTCAAGAAGCTCTAACCTGGGGAAGTGAGGGAGATGGGTGAACATTGAGATTTCTGAATATCAGTAATGCATAAAACAAAAGATAACTGGAAATTTCCATGCCCTGAAGATCGACAATGCCAGATGATTGAGGAGGTTGGAAGCACCATTCTATGCAGACAACCGTGGGCACTCCAAGTTTACAACATTGAATTTTAACTTTAGGTTGTAACAACTTGATATGACGCTGACACCGAATCGAGCAGAATGACATGCGTTACTGTATGATAGTTATGGTAAGTTGTGGTTCAATTAAATGGTTCAATTAAATGGTTCAATTAAATTTTTCCTGTCATAATGTAGGAAATTGTCATAAAATGTTATTTAAAGGTTTAGAAAAGAGCTCTACTGTTGAATATTTTTTAGTGTTTAGAAAAATCTTCATTTCGGACCCTAGTTTTTCTGCTAAGCGTTGCATAAATAAGAACTCATAATATGCCATAATGTAATGCGAGTTACCAGACTTTATCCCCCCTCCCCACCACACCTGAATTTGTGTCATACTTTCTACTTCTCAGAGACAAAATTGAGATAGATATTGAGGACATACACTCAGTTGAATAAAGTACTTAAAGGCTGTATTGCATCACCCTAAGCTATATTTTTACCTCCCTGAAAGGAAAATTCTCAACTGGTTCTAAGTTACAGTACTCTTAGATTGCCACTGAGCAAATTCGAAAGATGCAGAGCAGCTAGTATTACACAGCGTACACAGGGATCCATTGTTTTGATTACACATGTGGAGGAATGTAAGACAGGCTGAGGGAGGGACTAGAGGTAGGTGGTTGGGACAATTGATCTGTCTGGGGTGATGCATTACAGCCTTTAAGGTTTAAGTCCATTTCCATTTTGTAACCATGTCTTTTTTATGTGTTATTTTTGCGTAATGCGAGTTACCAAATTTGACAAATGCACCACATATAGTGGAAAACAGATTCATCTGTTGTGAAAATTTATTATTAAAGCTTTTAGTGTCGTGTATAACACAGAAAAATGAGCAGCTACTGCTGCAGCTACACTTACCGATGTCAAAGTCATAGCATAGGGATTGTAATAAATATGAAAAATTGTTGTTATGCGAGTCACCATCGAATGGCCTATATATGAGATCAGTCCCAACCTTTAGGGGGGGGGGGGTGGTTATAACGGTCCAAAATTCGACTAGTTTGACATTTTTACAACTTAGTAATGGTGGCTCTGCGCTAGTTTTGGAGTAGATAGAGTGCAAAAATGGCAAAGTAAATACAAATGGTGTTATGTTCACAGGGGTGGTACCAGAACAGAGGAGTCTTAGGGGGAACCCCTCCTCTTACAGAAATATTTTACTGAAAATTGAACGGTATTGAAATGAAAAATAAAACACTAGTACCTTTCCACTGCATCCATTTCAAACCCCATGTCAAAATCTTGTTTCTAACTCAAGACATTGCCGTTTGAGAAAGACTTCTCCGATCAAGATTTGATTCCAAGTTGTCTCAATGTTACGAAAATGCCATGTACCAGTGGAAAATAATTGTACCAAGGAGGTTCTAAGGATGGACTCACAACGCTATTGTCTGTGTCTGTCCTCATCCTAGTTTCAAGTGTGAACCAGCAAACACAGAAAACAGGATTAAAATCACCCATGCATGGAGATAAACTTGTCTTGCTCTCCTTTACTGTGCATTGTGTTCACTGTGCACAGTGTGCAAAAGCTATTCCACAGTAACTATAACAAGAGACAGTATACACAACACATACACACTAAACTTAGAAAACATGGCTTCAGATTGTTTTTTAAGCAGTATTGCTTCAAATAGTAGTTTGATACCTTGTTCAGATGAAGAACTCAAAGATTTTTGTGAAACAGAGCTAAAGGAGTGGTGTAAAAGTATGGCTATAAGAGGATGCAACTTGTGAAAATTCGAACAGTTTAGCTGAAAGTTATCATGATAATTAGGTATAGGACAACATATATTTAAGCTAGCCATATTTTGATGGTCGATCTTTCCACAGCCTTGTGATGCCTTGGTCTTGTAAAGTATTAGGCCTAACACCTTTTCTTGCCCCCGGATGGTGCTGCCATTGATTTCATTAAAATATGTCGATTGTGTTTTGCCTAAAGAGATCGTGCTAACGAGCTAGGCCAATAATCCTCACCCACATAACTAACTAATTGGCCTACTCATAACGTAAATAATATTAACAGACAGCAACGTAGCCTAGGCCTATAAGGCTATACTACAAGCCTATTGCCGTAGTGCTATGAATATGATGTGTGTAGTTGGCCTGCCGAAGTACAATACTAGGATCACGTTCTAAGGAACCTTCCGCATCGCGGAACTCGGTGAAACTTTACGTAACGATAGGATACTTTATTAAGAAAGAAGTAGAAAAAAAGATTTCATTTTTCCGGTTTCCGGAAAACCTCCTATTTTTTCATGAAAAAAGAAAGGGGGAATGATTTGAAATTGGGTGGATTATGTCCGAATTTTTTCCCTGAAATTTCGTTACGGACGTCCATATTTGGTACCACATGATAACGTAGATTGCAGTGTATCTCAAAACAGCACCTGCCAACGCGAGCGCCCTTCGCATTTCAGGCTAGATAGCAATTTGTACATCGCGAACTTTGACCTCACTTAACAACCAGCCCACTTTGCAGGAAAGTCTTGTCTATCTGAATATCTGAAGCGAGGCACACATGTGGACAGAGGCAACTGCCATAAACAAACAGGATGTGTGCATTGGCGTAAATTTCAATGGGATACAAAGAGGAGTAAAACCACAAAGCTAGGGGAGTTGAAAGGATTACTTTTCGTTGTGACTCCATCCTTAGAACCTCCTTGATTGTACGAAGTCTTTGTTTTTCTATGGAGCTTGAAAGTTGACACTAGTGAAAATCTAGTTTCGGTATATTGTAGTTTTACTTAAAATATTGTGGACATTAAGGTCACATCTCTTAAACTATTGTAATGTTTCTGTTAAGACAGTCAAGATTATATGTGAAAAAAAAAATACAACGGGTATTCAGTGAGTTGTGCCTGGGTGACATCACAAATTCCCCGTTACGCAACCTATCATTTTTAAATAAAAACTTCTTAAACTTCAGAAAATTCATAACTTCTGAACCAAACATGCTACTGAAATCATGGTATTACAAATTAAAAAGAGAATCCCATGAAGACAATTTCCCAACTTCATTGGAACACTTTACGTTGAATATTTAAACTTTCTTGATTTCATATTTTTCAAATTCTGTTAATTACGGAGAGTTCATTTGCATATGATTTAAATATTAGCGTGACGCACGACACATTAGAAATTACATCTCCCTGCTAGCAACATGAGCCAATTGATTGTGTGTTATGGGACCTTACACATTTTTCATTCTAATAAATTTGAAATATTATTCTCTTTCGTTCGCTAATTACTTATGCTAATTAGGTAGTGTCCAAATTAGCTATGTCCCGTGCGTCATATTTTTGATGCATTTCTTAAGTTTTGATACGTAGAAACACTCATTTTTGTGACATTCAGTAAAGTTCTAATCTAGGTCACTGCTAAACAAGATCCAGAGAAAAAATCTGAAATCATATCCACTATGAATTTGTTATTACAATCATATTGAAGAATGTGACGTACTGGATACCAACCAGTTACTAATTGACCCTCGTTCAGTTTTTATCTATAATTCACAATACAAATTGACAGTGGAAATGTGAACTACTATCTGTGTTAAGTTAGACTTCTCAATTCAAAGGCAGTCTTTAGACCCCTCGTCACTGAATTAGTGAATGAACATGATTGCAAGAAAGTGAAACCCACCTGTACTAATCACAAAGTATTCTAACGCGTGATACCACTGCCTAGACGACTGCATTGTTGTTCAGGCCTCAGAAAATTTGTCTTCATTAATTTTGTTTCTGGAGAGCATACTGTACTGAAGGTAGGATCATTCGTAAGGACGTATTTTTTTTTCATTTTCCAGGTTTTTTTTTTTTAAATTTTAAGTCAAAAGTATCAGACTTGAAGTGCGAGTACAAACTCCCGAGTACGAGTATAAGGCCCCAGTACGAGAACAAAGCCATGGGAACGAGTACAGAGAAATGTACTCGAGGACGAGTGTATTTGCTGAGAACATTTGTTCAGTGGCTGGTGTACATAGGCTGACTATAACAACAGCAACATGCAATTATCTTTTAGGGTAATTTAAAAACTTTTATTGTTTTAATTTTCACCAAGGTTGATAGTGGAGTTGACCTGTTTTTCAGTGCTAAGTCTAAATATCAGACTTGTAGTGCGAATACAAACTCCCGAGTTCGAGGCCCCGAGACGAGTACTAAGCCCAGAGAAAGAGTTCGAGTACAGGTACTTGATGCTCAAATTCTCTGAATACGGATGCGAGTCCAAAGTCATGAACAAAAGTCATGAGAACGAATACAGAAAAATGTACTCAGGACGATTGCATTTGCTGAGTACATTTGTTAAGTGGCTGGTGTAAGTAGGCAGGCGTAATATAACAGCAGCAACATGCAATTATCTTTTAAGGTAATTTAGACTTTTATTGTTTTAATTGTCCCCAAGGTTGATAGTCGAGTCGGCCTGGTGATCTTATTGTAATGACTTGCAATCTAGAGGTCCCTGAATGAGATCCCTTGAGTATTTTGGTTGTGTGACAGTGAAAGTCCCATTCAACAAGTCATCTGCTCTGTTTTAAAGTACTCAGCTGTCAACCAGTTGAACAATGGAACCGCTACCCTTTCAGTCTTTGGAAGGAGGTTAGGTTCTAGACTAGGGATACACTCACGTCAGTCAGATGCGGATGTTGTATGCATGTGGCAGGCTTAAGTAGCGTAGATAGGGCAAGCTTAGGAACGATCGATACACACTTACGTCATTTACCTCTGAGCACTTGGCAAAAGAAGAACTTGAGGTGAGCAATGGACGTCCCGATGACCCCAAAAGCTTCCTGTTTGTAAACCTGTAACATCTAAACTTTGCTTTTGATAGCTATATACCACTCTAACCACTATGTTTTGTAAAACATGAAATAGTACTTGACTCATTGACAAGAAGGATGAACTCAATGCAATGATACCTGCGGTGTAATTAGGATTACCTCCATTGCCATAAAAAGCCTTGTCTTCTTTATTTTGTCTGACGGTAATAAAAAATATTAAATTTGGGAAGCTGAATGACCAATTTGCAAAAAAGTCACTTTCTCCCACACAAATCAAACTTGCAGTTCTGTCTTATACTGAAAACTTGTGATTGCTCTTCGGTAGAAGCCATTATCATTGCATACTGAGCAGTGGTACTTGACTTTAAAAACCTCCAGCAGTCATTTCAAAAGCATTGTTTTATTTCAAAGTAACTTCTCTGAAAAAAAAAAAAATTATATTTTAAAATTTTAAATATTTTTTTTTTCAGTGGAGTGACCAAAACTGAAATTTATTAGTAAAAAGAAGGTAAATAAGATCGAGCTCGAAAACATATCAGTGATTTTAGTTTGTGTCTTACTTGGGCTTGTCATTTTTTAAAGTTTTATCATGGGTCTAATTAGGCTATTCCAAACATTGGTCATGAAGTGTATGTAATTTCAGTTGCTAAGATGTATTGTTCAGTAATCAGGTATACTCACCAAATACAAACATGTCAGCCAGTCCCAAGTCTTAATTATTGGAAGTGCACACTTAAATACAACTAAAAGTAACATCATGTGAGTTCTCAAGTTTCGAAAGGTTGTAGGCGCCAAGTTACGGTGATCCAAGGTAGTTTCAAACACTGCAATTCTAGACAACATCAAATCAGGATGTTCTCTTTTGAAAGATGGGCTGAAATCCTTAAATGCATAACAGGATCATACTCTTACGCAGTATTTATTACTACTAAGGGGCTAATACTATAGTCATTTCTTCAGTCTTTTCAAAGACAGATTCCTTTTAAACCGTTATTACAAACTTTACTGCTCCTTGTAGCATTACAGTTTGCTTTGTGGAGATACATTGTGTTGATCAGCACACAGTAAGCTTTAGTTCTTTAAAAAAAAGTTCTATTAAATTAGGAAGATCAATGAAGATTACAAATATTAACACCCTGGGCTGAAACTTTGTACTCGTGAGTACATTTACGAGTAAGAGTACAAAATGATGAGTACGAGTACGAGCAGGAGTCCAAAGCCATGCCTACGAGTACGGGAACAGAAAAATGTACTCGAGTACGAGAACGGACTCGAGTACTACAAGTCTGCTAAATATAGACAAAACGTTTGTTCAACATTTGTAACACTTTGACATAGTAAAAGTGAAAGCAATGTTCAGACTGAACCTATTTTTCTTCTAGGTTATTAATGGCAGATTTGTACATGTAGTTCATTAGTGGCTGGGGTGTTTACCAAAGCAGGGTAAGGAGGCGATTAGACGCCAAGGGGTGCTTTTAAATTTTCAACAAAGTAACTGCAGTATGTATAATTGTGTATGCTCATAATGTCATGATGTGAGTTTGTGCCTGAGGTTGCAGCTGTCTCATCTTTCCCCACCCAATCTTGTTCGTCATCCTTACTCTGATCACGTTAATGATGATGTTAAATATGCGTGGGGATGTCTGATAAGGTCTTGTTAATAGAAAACCTTTTCGAAATAGGATATTAAAACACTAGAAATCGGTTTTTTAATGTACATCTCTGTATTCATGCTGATTTTTAACGGAACTTGTCATTCTACCGTAATCACATAAACTTTTTACTTATTTATAATTTTTTTAAAAAAATTAACTTTTTACTTATTAATATATATTTCTTTAGTATAACATAGGTCTATTGATATAAGCATGATTGTCAATTCTGGCATACTACATAACTTATACTATAACTTTAAAATTTTGTTGTTTGTAATAAAGTGTTAATTCGTACAACTATGACAACACCATAAAGAGCACATAACTTATCTTTTGGGAAAGTTACCGGCACTTTTCGGAATCTGAAATGTCCCGTAAATTGCAATGGAAATAGCTTGGACCTGTCCTTCCATGTTTGTCGCTAGGTCTGAATTGAATAGAATTTCCGGAATTTTCTGTTTTTGAATGATGATCTCAATTGTTTTTATTTTTTATTTTGTTCTTAAATCCTTCAAAGGATTTTGTGGGCTATGAGTTTACTCCTAGTCAGTATTGTTATAGGTACACTCAAAAGTCAAGTGTTTAATTTTTACACTTACAGAGTGTTTCGAACTATATCGCAACCCAAGGGTTAAAATGGAGACTTCGAGGAGTCTTTTGCTGGTTCCGATAGATTCAGTAACACTTCAAGTAACATCAGAGCAAGTGCTACATGCCGTTATTCGTACGTTAAAAGGGGACTGACTTCAACCGCAGTCTTCTTTTGTTCTACTGAGGTTCAACTTCTTGCAAATTGTCATGACCTTAGGTCAGTTTTATCACCCCATGATGTGATAATCCACATGGTCAATTAAACATCGTTCTCCTAAAGTAATTCAGGTGCGTCAATCCAATGTCTAGGCTTTCTTGAGCTGCCTGGCAAGGGGTATTAGGTGTCATGTTTATCGAAATACATGTGTAATCGAGCATGAAAGAGGGTCTGTCGAACGCTTTAGCATGGTTTTAGCACGATTATAACGTCATGATACAACTATCGCACTCCTGATTGGTCACGTCTAATTTCCTTGTCACTCCGGCCGACAGCATGTACGCATATGTACGTATACGGCAAGCCAAATGCTCAATAATTCGAGACACCAGATTTCTCAACTGATAAACCAGGTTTAATTCATCGGTTGATACATTGTCCGTATTTCTTGTTACATTTTGAAGGTAAACCATTGATTATCAATGATATTTTCCAAAGGTATAACAACGTCTAATTAGTAAGGTCCTAACGTTAGGTTTAGGATTTCCCCATAGTTTTGTCTTATTATTGTGTACGGTATATTTCACCGCAGTGTAGGCAGTTCCAGGTGATCTTAACCAGCCAAGCCTGGCATAGCTGAGATATGAATGAGAATTGAAGTGAAAAACGTTATCCTAACTTAGGCTTGGCCTATGCTCATGACGTTAGCCATAATACTTAATAGTGTAGACCTACATCGCATAATGTTAACCTAACAAGTTAGGCCTAACTTAGTTGGCGTAGACCTAACCAGCTAGTCTAGGCTTAGCTCTTTCATTTATCATGCAGTGTCTGTTCTTCTTAAAATTTCTACATACATACATCATAACGCCAAGGGCGTTGTGAGGTATGATCAGATGTCAAAGTCGTCATCTGATTTGTGCCCTCCAGTGTTTTGGCATTCATTCTGCCCATAATGCAGAAATTCGTAAATGCGCTATTTAGCACAAACCTCCTCAAATAACTTTGTTAGATGGTAAGGCTGCAGGGTGTTTTATTTTCTACCTAAGGTAGTGATGTAAAATCAAGCAGTGGATAAACATGTAACGGACTTTAAAGGGAAATAGGGCATTTAGAATATATTGACATGGCATAAAAAGAAAATAGCATTAACCATTGTTAAACCAGTCAGTTTCATCAATAAACATCTGCAAAAGCTTCACGCCCTCAGAAAGATTAGGATGTGATGAATTACAGAAGATGCATCATTTAAATTTTGAAAAGTTTGGGGGAACAAATTATTGTTCAGCAAGAAATAACTGAATTTCTATCTGTCAGAAACTTATTTCTTGAAAAGAAGGCTACTGTCCTTTCTTATTTTTAATAATCTATCATTCTATATCTATAAACATTGGCCTTGAAAAAATGCCTTGAAGAAAAATGCCTTATTTCCCTTTAAGAGGGATAATTTCATCATCATGATTAAACCTTACTGCACATTCTCTTAACCTGGAGTGGATTGAATTTGTTGCAGAAAACCACAACCGTAATATTAATGGTAACCGAAGTGGAAAGATTGTTTACAATGCTGTTTTTTCAGGAGCAATTCTTTAAATGAGCTTGGAGATTTGGGTGGACTACAGTTTCATATTATTATTCCATTCAGTTATTGCAAAATTTGAAAGCTGCTGTAGTTGCTTAGAGTTTGCTTGTACACAAAATTGAGAGCGTGGCATCAAAGGCCCTTTGTGGAATCTTCATGTATATTACTTAATAAATGGGCTAACTGTGCACTGGGACAATAGCGACTCTGGTTGCAGAGTATGCGATGATTTAAGTTGAATAAAACATGAACTTCAAAGGGATTATCTGCAGTAGAATAAGGACACAGTAGGCCTAGCAGTACGCTTAAGGTAAATAATTCTCTAAAATAAGACTTTGCCATTAGGCTACACCTTTTGCAACTCCATGATCATAATTTCTTTATCGACAATTTAAACTTCCGGTGAACCACGATTTCAATCAATTCTGGGCACTTGGAGGCTTGCAGATAACAATCACTGTCGTTCAGAAGTTATTTGAAGATCATCAGTTCAGGCAGAGATGTCAAGTGGTATGACAGGTAATTTCATTGATCTAAACACGTCAGGGGTAGTTAATTCTTGTGTCTCACATAAACTTGCACCTTTTCCACTAGGTACAAAAGTTATAGTAGGTTCTGGTACTGGTTTTTGATAATGCTGAGGAAACACTACTTTTGTAGAACTGTTGCCCTTTTGTTTATTTAAAGTGTGCAATACAGGTAGTCATGTTTATAGTGGGAGACGTAGATGACTGGATTAGTGACAAAAACACTTTGAGAGAACAAAATGTTTTTCATGAGAGCAAAAGTACCCCATCTAATGAGTAGGTTTTCTTTGAAAAATAAATGCCCCCCTTGAAAGGTGCCACTTGAACCCTAAATCATTTCTATTCGCTGGTAGTGTCTACTGGTAAAGAACAAAACAAAATAAAAGTCACAGAACCTCACTTGGCACTATTTTGTGTATTTTTAAATGGAGCGTATGGTCTTGGACTAGTCAGAAACGTTTATTAACTTAAATATAGTGGGTTAAGTGAGCATAAGGCCTGATGAGCTTTTTGTAGTATTTGATGGAAAACATAACGTTGCATGGATATCTCTCTTTTTTCAGTTGTGATGTTTTCTGTTCTGGAAATTCAGCAGCTGGACATGAAAGTAAAGGGGCTAAGACGAAAGCAGAAGACATGTTACTTACATTTTCAAAGAAAAAGTGAGGAATTACTTTGCCATGAATTTCACTAGACAGTAGCAACAGTTGCAGTGACATGATTAAATATAGCTCTTACTTGAATAAGTGTACAGAGGTATGATTATTCCTCAGGCTATCGAAGAGACTGCATTTGCCCTTTTAAATTAAGGGTTGTGTTGTTTTTGCCTTTCATTCAATGAGCTCATGCTAACATGTAGTATATGTACATGTACATGTAGCTATACAGAAAAGCAGCCACTGACAAAAATTTGTAAAGGATGTTATCGAAAGTTGTTCAGTGACCTATGAAAAGAAATGTAATAAATGGAGGAAAACGGAGATAACATATTGTGCGAGGTGAAACAAATGTCAAAATATTAAATATTATCAAATTTTCGGGCCCTCATCACTAGCTGTCATGGGTGTGCAACGTTATTTTGTATCTGAGAAAATTCACGAAGTTCAAATTAAAAGGAATTGTCATACACTTTGAAGAAACTTCCTTGCACAGCTGACATGTTGGTAGAACTTCATTAAAGGCTTGAGTAATATGTCGAGGTCAGCAGAGGTCAACATGTGAAAACCTCCGTCGTAAACGGAAGCTTGGACTGTGTCATACTTGATGTGTGTTTTACCAGGGCTGGAATCGAGTCCACCCGATCCGAGTCCGAGTCCTTAGTTTCCTAGTCCGAGTCCCTGGTGTCCGAGTCCTTGGGCCCTAGTCCGATATAGTCCCTGTGCAAATTGAACTTGTTTTGTTTTGAGTGAAAGGGGAAGAGAACAACAATAAAAGTCTTATGCTAAGTTTGCTAACAAACAATAAATAGACTGAGACAAAAGATCAATATCCTCTCACATTAACCATAAATGAAGAACAGAAGGAACTAAGGGAAGCCTATACTGTTCAGTTCAATGAAATTGTAAGTATTATAATTTTTCAGTGCATTCAGATAACTTCAGCAAATTCAGCCTCACTGCATCAGCATTTCCACTGTGCCAAACAGATGTCGTTTCCAGAGTGTAATTATCATTTTTTTAAACAGTAACGTAGGTAGGCTACTTCAGAAACTGATGCAATGCATACGTACGTACATACGGAAAAATAAGGAAAGACAGTAGCCTTTTTTTCAAGAAATATGTTTCTCACAGATCGAAATTCAGTTATTAGTTGCTCAACACTACTTTGTTCACCCAAACTTTTCAAAATTCAAATGATGCATCTTCCGATGCTCATCACATGCATAATGTTTTAGGAGATTGGTAGATGTTTATTGATGAGACTGAATGGTTTAACAATGATTAAAGCTATTTTGTTTTGTATGTCATGTTGGTGTATTCTAAAGGCCCTATTCCGGTTATCTATCTGAAATCCGTGCTATCTTCAAACTTAGCCTTGGTACATGAGATTGAGCGTTCATACTGCCCACTGACTTAATGCACTGTATGTAATATGCAGCAACAATATTGTACATACAACTAGTGTACGTGATATCAGCAAAATTGTTATCAGCAAAATTGTTTCGTAGTTTCGCAAAAAAAATTTCTGTCGAAAAATAGTCGGTCTCGTACCCTGTCTCGACCCGAGTCCTCAAATTATTTCGGTCGAGTCCGAGTCCTTAACGCACGGAGTCCTAGTCCGGAGTTCAAGACCTGGAGTTCCGCTCAGCCTATGATAACAGGCCTACGTTAGCAACATATATAATGAGTTTTAATTTGTCGGTCATAATTGTCGGGTAGAATGTTCCACTTGTGGTAAAGTCGACCCCCCCCCCACTGAAAAAGCTGCATACGGGCCTGGTCACGGCGATCGAAACTCGAGATCGGTCTCGAGACCGGTCTCGAGTCATCCAGCCCTGTGTTCTACCACACTGAGTGCGAGAACAAAACAAATTGTCCCGTCTGTAAGAAATGTCCGGCCTGTCACAGATGACGGGCCTGTAACAATAGGTAAATTATATACTCTGTGCTTCTATATGTTCTAAAGAGCCCATGCATATTTTGTAACCATTTAGTCCCAACCTGTGACGGTTTATTTTAGATTCGTAGATGTATCAGCACAAATTTTGTCCCACCTCTCAGAGATGTCCTGCCTTTAACAATTACATATGGGTGCAGCTGTCTTGATTTAAGGTCAGAATTATCCATATTTCATTTACTCATAGTTAGAACTCATGTAGAAAGGAATGTCATGGTCAAACAAAATGTTATGGTCAAAGGAAAAAAAAATAAATTTACTAAAAACACCATACATGTTGGATGGTGTCCCGCCTGTCACGTCAGGAATGTCCCACCTATCACGGTAAACGGGGGGTTTCCCTAACCTTGGAAGTGTTTGAGTTGATTGTGATATATTAATACTTACCAATAAAGTGTACTGTCTTACAAAAAGCATGTGTCAACTTTGGTGTTAAATTAAAGTACCGCTTGTCACGGTGCAGCCATCTTGTCTTTTCTCCACTATGGTAAATACTTAAAGCCTGTATTTGCATCACCCTAAGCTATATTTTTATCTCCCGAAAAGCAAAATTCTCAACTTGTTCTAAATTACAGTACTCTTAGATTGGCAGCAAATTCGAAAGATGCAGAGCAGCTCGTATTACACAGCGTACACAGGGATCCATTGTTTTGATTACACATGTGGAGGAATTTATAACAGGCTGAGGGAGGGACTAGAGGTAGGTGGTTGGGAGAATTGAAACTGTCTGGGGTGATGAGTTTTTGTCTTTAGAACAAACGCATTTGGACTTTTTGCAAGAAGGTTGTTTACCTTACCTCTATTTGTGAAATGTTGCTGAAAAGTAGAAAATAATCTTGAACAAATTATCTTTTGTCCCGCCTGTCACGTTGGAAGTGGCCATGATCTCTTTTTCGGCATATCATATACTGTCAAGTCTTGGGATCGTGGGGAAGACCGCTTTGAGAGATTTGCAGGGCGTGAGAGATTAAGTTATGGCTTTTTTCTCACAAATTATTAACCAAATCAACTTAGAAAAGAAAACAGGCTAAGGTGTTTCTACATCTTCCAACCACATAGTAATGTCAATAATTGCATCTGTATTTCGATAGCATAACACAGAAAGTTTTGCAAAAGCTTATTTGCTTTTAAAAGGGTGTTAGACCTTCCAAAATATCAAGACTTGAAATAGAATTTTTGATGAAATACGTGATGCACACAATAGAAAGGAACAAGTTCATTATAAGTTCCACATAACACCAGCAATTGTCAAGAACCATGCATGTAGAGGCACATTCAGCATTCAGCGGGAAATGTGGGACAAATATATAACTTACTTAATTAGGGGATTAAGAGGCCCACTTTATTGATATGAACATATGATGCTAGGCAATAGCTGTGAGTTGAGACAAGAACTTGACGGTATGAAAACTGTGAAATGTGTCCAGCGGGTTAACAAATGTTAGCATATATGATGGCAGAATGATGCACTTAGCCGAAGAATATGATCAACAGCTATCAGAAGTTACGATTCAAAACACAAGCATACTGTAGGAAATTTAGGTATAGGCCTACTGTACATACTCAAGTTATACTGTATGTAGGTGGATCATATATGGAGAGGTGGTGCCATTTTTAACTTGGTGTCATTACCTCTTTGAAGTGACATACTTTCAATTAGGACGAAATGTCCACCTCCACTTGAAGCAATAGGCAAGGTAGGGCGTAAAAAACCAGATGTTTGACAGATAAGCACAAGTCAACAAATGGACTGATTTCCATGAATTATGTTTTTCTGCAAACCGTGCAATATGCCAGTGAAATATAGATAGGGTTACCACAATCATTTACAACATCAGTAAAAGCTCTATATAAGCAAATCATGTGTCACTCTAGGCCAGATTCGAATGTTTTCTATTTACCGAGGGAGAAATAGCCCTTGCGGATGAAAGAAAAAACATGCCGAGCTGTCCATGATGCAAATTATAAAAAAACCCTGATCATTCGCCTAAGTTTACCAAAATCTTATGTAATCTGTGCGATCGGAGTTTGTCCAAATTTGAAATCCTAGGCATATGTATTAAAAGTGATCATAGATTTCCAAGCACTTGACTAACAATTTTGTGAAGTAAGGAGTGTTTATCCGCAGACTCTTGAACCGCAAAAAGTATTCCCCACAAATAGTGAGTCAATCCGGCTGGATTGTGTCAATCTAGGCCTAGGCTAGGTCAGTGTCCTTTCTCGGTATTGGTGTCTTGACTAGCCTAAACATTCATGACCCATAGGCCCCTACTCCCTCACCCATGAAAGAGAGTAATCTTGCAACTGAAATAATATTTATAACAAAATTTGGCTAAATAAGTATGTCTAACATGGACTTTGAGCCTGCTCCTACTAGTCCTAGGCCTCTTCTTGGCTGTAACTTTATTCAATAGCCTAGGCTATACTAGTCAGTATCAGTACATTATATAACAGCTATCAGAGTCTGAGGGTAAAGGGAAGCCTTTACGAAACTTAACCAACTGTACGCTATGACTAACGTACATGAAGAAATTGTCCAGGTCTCTTAAAATCTGTCTCATGTTCATTCTTTGTTTCATTTTTTTTTCCATTTTGGGCAGAATGAATGCCTCAACCTTGGAAGACATAGGTTAGGCCTTACATCCGTTGAAAAGTTTGACACATAGGCCTACCCCACACCGCCATTGATGTTATGATATGAGGTAAGCCTAGCCTAGGCCTATTTATGTAGAAGTTTTTCGAACAGACACTGCAACGCAAATAATTAAGGTCAGTTAGGCCTAGGCCTAATATTAGGCTAGTGCATTTTCACCGCTGGTTATCACATAGCCCTAAGTCTAATGCACTAACGTTAGGCCCATGGTTGGCTAGGCCTAACACAACAGTTAGGCATGCAGTGAAACTTAGCCTACAATTCAAACTCAGGAGGCATTGCCAACTTGTTTCGTTTATAAAAGCATGTGGAAGTTTACAAATTTGAACCAACAAATATCACATGTGGCCCGTACCTAATTCCATCTATAACTTTGGTCTTAGGTCTAACATAAGACCCTACGTTAGGCTTACTCTTAATTGGGAACTCGAACAAAGCTAGGCTAGCCTAGGCCTAAAGCCAAACTAATTAACTTACTTAGGTCTAACGTTAGGCCTAAATACACACAGCACCATGTCTGGAAAAAATAACCTAAGTTTAGGATAGGCTAGAGTTGCTATGATTGCAGGACAGTACGCCTATACTGTAGTTTGTATCAAGAGAAACAAATTTACTTCTGTGTCTGTATCCTACCTTCCAGTTCTACTTTATTCTTGCCATGGTTCTCAGGCTCATGTAGAAACTTGTGGACAAGGCGAGCTGCCCCCTGCAATACACACAAAGTTATCACGATCATTTCCAAACCGTGGCAAGGTGAAAAAAGATCCAACGTCCAAACACCTCCGGCACTAAGCTCTGTCTAACGTCTATCCTCCGGTTGTAAGCTACCAATGATGTGCAAAATGGCTCAATTTTCAAAAGTCAAAGTTATGGAGACGTCAGGCATTCCCGCGTGCTAACTGGCTTTAACATAAACATAACACAAGTGCGTGCGCACGTACGTGTACTGTACATAATTACAGAGCCACTGTACTAGTCACGATGCCCAAGCGGTTACTATGACGTCAACGCCATGGAAACTGATGGGGGCGCATATGCTCTGTGACTATATACGGCTCTGGTGCTAGTGATAAACTAGCCAGTAGAACCCTCGCAACCGATTAACGACGTTTTACGTCACTTTTAAATATTCATATCATGATGTCACAGTGCTTATAGCTCATAGACAACCGAAACTTCGGACTAATGGTGTGTGTGTTCTCAATAATACCAGTCAACTACACCGCAATGTCCCGTCGGGAATATTTGTGTTGACTTTGAGTTGAATAGTACGCATATGGTGTATGGTACTTGTTGCATTTCATTAACTTGGAGCGAATTATCAAAATTTATCTCGGGATACTGCTGTTTATTCATGTATTGGTACACTGTAATTTCATGAGTCGGAGATTTTATGTTGTATGCAACTTGCCTTTCATATTGTTGATTTGAATTGACGTTTAGTCTTTCAGTTCACAAAATTATCATTCACAGGCTCACTATTGTTCCCATAAATATTTATTATTTGTAAATTACAAAATCACCCATCCACGAATCATCGTCAAATTCCCTTTACAGAAAATCTGAACCCACCTCCATCATCGTATTAGCATACCAACTAATTTACACATACTATGTCATATTTCTCTCTTTGTAAATATATGGCGCTGGTGACTCGAATGTACCCTTGCAACGTACCACGGCCATATGAGCTAGTGATTATAATTTGCAAAGACGATGAAGTGGAGAAGCACAATCCACCAAATGCACGATCTAGTGTGTTTGTTTCACATGATACCGACGGAAATACGATTACTATGTAGATGATTTCTGAAAGTGTGTACTAGCCTAATATATTTTTTTCTCCTCCTTTGCTGATTTTCTTCTTTTTCTTTCCTTATGAACTCTAGTGTCTTCTTTTGGTGTTAGTGATAAGTTGTTATTTTTGTTATGCAATAGATTTTCTATTTATGGTGTAAATAATGTATGCAGGGGAAAACAATTTATAAGTATTATACTTCAGTTTTCTTCTTTTCCATCATATTTCAAATATGTTCAAGACAAACTTAAGATATGTATTATGTAAATATTCATATTGCATTTACCTTTGTCTTGTTGCTATATGTTATGTTCTCCATGTGGATGGAAATAAACTGTGCCATTGTCAATTATATGTTACTGGGTTAGCATTACGCTTCTGATCAACTTAAGGAAGCTATACGTATCATATTTTACTACAATATGTTAACAATTAACCCTAACCTTTATGAAAAGTAGACACGGAATGATTACTTTGAAATAAAGGTACCATATTAAAAAAGGTTAAAGAAGTATCTTCTAATGATATATATGAGAATTGAGCAACTCTATTTCATCACTTTGCCCATACTTAAGACTGAATAACAGTCATGCCCCATTAAAAAATCACACAAAAAACCAATAACAAACTTTCCCTAAGCATTTTGTTCCACGGAAAATCTCACCGGAAATACTACACATGGGAAAATTTCTTCCGGGATTTTAGTGCAGAGGAAATCTGCATATTTTTTCCTGTGAAAATCATGGTGTAATTTTGTTTTAGGGAAATCCATGGGAATTTTTTTTATATGGGAGGTCTAAGCTCACGCCCTACGTTCGACACCCCAATGTTCCAGCATAGTATATTTCCACAGCATGGGTCTAAGTAAGACCCTCTGGGTCCAAGTGGACCGAGGAGCATTGTCTGGCCCCAAACATATCAGTGGCGTAGCCAGCGGGGCTGGAGGCAGGGCGCAGAATCCCCCAGACATTTGGCAGACGGATCATGTTGAAAAATAAAGGAGCCTAGAGCAAAAGAAAAACGAAGAGCAGGGAGTGATGATAAGTTGACGGAGTTTCTCAATCGTCATATATCAATTTCCCAGTCTCCCCACCTTCTCTAAACGGGATGTGAACCAGGAAATTGCGGGCTTCACAAGTGTAATCTTTTATGGCATTGAAAACTTCCACGAGAGAAAAAACACAATTGACGTAAGGTGTTCATAAAGGTGTGAAATCGTTGATTCGATGTTACGATTGGCCATATACATGGGCCCCTGTTGCTCCTACTACAGTATGCAGTATATCCGGCCAGAGGATGGAATCCACAGTAGAACGGTCGGCATATTCATTTCATGGAGGACGACGCATTGGCAATATGCCTCCTTGAACCTGAAACAAAACCTTAGATCATATTCATGATGTCATGGATTCTAGAAACAATGTTCCTCTATTTTTTTCCAACCCTAACATTGATTTAAAAAAAAAATCCCGAAGTTTTGGTTGCCAATGCCAACTAAAGCTATTGTCAATATTCTGTCATACTACTATCTAAAGGTACGTCAGTTCTACTACCTATACTATAAGTATGTCAATTCTACTATTTACAAGAACGTCATTTTCACTTTTTAAAAACTGTTTTAAATGTTTTACCACCGGTGCATGCAAAAACGTCATGTTCTACCCGGGCGTTTCCCCGAAAAGGTTTCCACTCGGGTTCTCCGTCGTCTTGTTGCATTAGAAAATGTTCAACCGCATACCCCAATTTTCATTTTATATTTACGCTTAAAATGTGTCATTATCAACCAATGAAAAAGCAGTGGGGTCTAAAAGTATATGTTCAGCACCCCCTCCCCCTACTATTTCCCGCCCGGCTGTTTCAAGAAAAATGAAACAGGATCATCTCAACCCATCTGACATGCATGTATTACCACGTTTCATACATTGATTTTTATCTCATTAGAATTGAGAAATTGCAGGTATGATATCTCTATTTCACTAGGCTGGGTAACTGCAGCTTAGAACACCAGGTGTCGTTTCCGGCCATTAGAGGGCTTGAAAGTTGAACGTTCCACGTCAACCGATGTGGAACTTATACAGACCTGGCGGCACACAGTCCTCTCCAATGCTTTTTAACCTTCATCTTACAGATGTATGGGTACGGGTGTCAAAGAAAGTCATTTTTGCACAATGACTGGGCGACTAAAAGAAAGGACAAACATTATCCTTTTTAGACAAAGGTGAGAGGGTGTCCCATCCCCTTAGATCCCTCCGCATGCCTAAAAGGCATATCTGTAGACTGACTGATTTAACGTAGGTGGCCTCAATAGGCCTAGCTGAAGTTTCTTAGGGCTCCCGGTCGTATCTCATCGGATTACGCAAACGGATAGAGTAGGCCTACGCTGGAAGAAAATGCGGTCATTTCCGTTGGCAAAAGTGCCAAGATTAAATTGCGGCTCGGGGGTTGTAAAGTAACGGAGCCTGGGTTGAACGGTTAAAACGAACAAACAGACAGGAACGGATGAAAAACGAAATGACTAACGAGCACCAAACGAATATTCAAATGACAACAGGAGATTAACGGAAAAAGAATGAACAAAGCGTAGAGTACCGGAGAACACCTCTTCCTTCTCTTGTTGACATGTTCACAGCAGGGAACTGTTGACTGCTTCCATCTTTTATTGTCTCTTCAGTTAAACCTACGTTACCATCCGTTCATTGTCAGTTCTATTTCTTTCACTTCCGTTATGCTTTAGTGTCTTTACAGAGAGCTCATTTGCAGATAATTTCTATATTAGCGTAACTTACGGGACATTTGAAAAACGCTTGAAATTTTATCTCCCTGGCAGCAACCTTAGCCTAATGAATGTGTGTTGTGTGGAACCTTAGACATTCTTCCCTCCAATAAATTTGAAATATTATTTTATTTTGTTTACTAATTATGCTCAGCTAATTAGTGTCCAAAGTAGTAGACATGTCCCGTGCGTATGTCACAGTTTTTAATGTATTTTAACGAAGTTTTGATACGTGGAAACACAATCACTATTTGTTACATTGAAATTTAGGGTACTGCTCAAGTTGGGCTCAACAAGATCCAGAGACAAATTCTGAAATTCAAATTAAAGAATGTGACGTACGGTACGAGACAAAATGTGACGTGCGGAACGATGCGTGAGGGAAAAAGGTCCCCTTGTAACATCTACTGGAAACGTTGCATTTCACTGGTAGTCCTTGCAACACATGCTTTTAAAACAGCACAAATATAGCATCAACTAGAAATGTGGTTGCAGAATCGCAACGCTGTTAATTCCTGCACATTTGACTGTTAAAACATTTCGAATGAAGCATAATCATGCAGGGATGGTTCTGAAGAAGGATAAATGAAGTTTTTTCTTGGTGACATCCTGCGACCTGACTTCACAACCAGGGTTACTCCCCTTAAGCAACTTAGAAATCTGTTATACTGATTCCAAAACTGTTAAAATTGGTTGGTGTGGAGCTTACAAGAACATTTTTGGCTTGTTTCAACCTCCCCCAAGCCTCAGATGTCTGGAAACAGCACTCTCTGGGTGCTCTAAGCTGGCTACATGTACCAAGGGTTGAAATAGGAGCGAATTCAGACATTTTCAGAGGAGAGGGGAGTATCGCTCTAAATTAAAGCAGGAGTGCAACGGGAATTGCGGCAAGACTAAGTGGAGAACCATCATCGGTTAGTAAAGTGTTCGAAAGATAAAATGGATAAAGACGTCCTCTCGATCGCTCTTCCCAAACGCCGCAAGCTAGTAGTCTTCTGGAAATGGTGCAGTCAGTACTTTCTTGCCTGGAGAACTATCCTCCTTACTATCATTGGACATTTTGCAACTGTCCTCCTTACTATTATTGGACATTTTTCAATATCCATTCAAGTCTCCAGAACTAGTGACATCACAAGTTTGTTGTAAGCAGTCACCAGACTCGATGTGCGCCAAGGGGGGTGGTTATAGAATTTGTTTCCTAGAGGGGTGTGGGTGGGACTTGAAAAAATGAATTAGGAAGTCCTGACCAATAATTTAAAACAAAGTTCCAATGTGATACAGATGGCGTAGTATGCATCTACTACAGGTGGGTACTTTGCAGTCTTTGGATTAGACAGGAGGGGAATGTCAATTGTCAGAGGACTAAGTGGAACACCACCATCAGCTGGTGCATATTGAAAAGTTGCAATCATAGACCTTGCAAATGTGTCACGGTGTGTGGGGGCATGGTGTATCTTCAGGGTTTTCCATTTATGTAGTATTTGGGGTGGTGTTTGAAGACCTGGCTAAACTGGATATTTTTTTTTTCACTGCAGGTTCTTCAAAACGAACACCAATATCTTGTTCATAACTCACGATATTACTGTTTGAAAAAAAAAAACTGCTGCCCCAGTCATATTTCCAGTTGCCTGAAGGTTACAAAATGTAATGTAATCCCAGCAGAATACCGCATAGAGTCTTTGCTGTTCGTTTAAAATAAAGGGAGAACTTAACATTGAAATTTGAAACAAGTGATAACTAGATACATCAGCTTACAGTACTAAATTTATTGCAGCTTATAAAAAATGTTTTGAAAAGGTTGTCACAACTCTTGAAGTATTACAATATTTCTTTTAAGGCAGCGAAAATTTTACAGAAATACAAAGGATGATCAATAGTTGGAACTAATACAACATCACATATTTACCACACTGCCATGCACTTTGAAATAGAAGACAGAACATGCTACTGACATCTCATTTTCACCAATTGAAAAAAACAATTTCACCAATTAAAAAAAAGAACAGTTTCCCTAATTTTAGGAAAATTCAATGTTTTACTTGAAGTTTAAAATAACTGTCATGTTCAATAACTGTTCAGTTATGCGATGAGGATACCAATGCTAAATGGAGCTTTTTATGTTGTATGTTGTATCAGCTGCAAGTTAAAAATGCAATCAACAGACCCCTGCTGTTGAATTACAGATGTGAATCAAAACAAAGAGCACAATTAACACTAAGTGATATATCCTGATATCTAAATTATCTACCAATATTAATTTCCACTGGAATGTATTTACTGTTTAGCAGTAATAATATTATTGCCATCACCACAAAAGACAAACTGAAAAGGAAACCAACGAAAGGAAGATCTTCTTGCAGGCATAAACAATACTTTGACAGAAACTTAAAATTTATCAAAGTTTTGAATCTTGAGATGCTGTATATATGTCTGCCCTTCTGTGACTCAAAACTGGCATTTGTTTCCGCACACACTTGAGGTACTCCAGGTCTATTTTTGCAAGACAGAGATCTTTTCCTTCATGGCAGCAGGAGATGACCTGACCCCAGGGATCAACCACCTGTTAGGAAATGAATGATGGAACACCGATGAGACTTGAGGAAAATCAGTCAGAAGAGCTACATTTGCAGGTTTTGAGATATTTCTAGTTACAGGGTTCTAGTTTTAAGAGTTCTAAGTGGCGGAGGAAGGGTTTGTCAGTGTAGTGTGATGGCCCTCCTGGGTGAGGGGTGTAATGCAAGGAGATGTGTCAACTCCTCTATTTTTTTCTTTTGAAGGTAAAATATTCTGAGATGGCAAATTTGCAATCAGTTTTTTACTATTTTGTGCTAAAGTTGTGTTGAGAATTTGCTTTGCAATATAAGCGATGGGTTAGGACTCTAGATAAATGAGTGGTATTGCATCAAATCATCACATAGAAATCTTGTTTTATAATAGAAAGACATATCTTTCCATGAATTTTCAGAAACTTTCTGTGAAATTTTCATTTAATTTTGAGCCAATTGAGAAACAAGTAATTTGCTGCTCATGCTGGTCATACGTACCTGCACATAATAGATTACACAAAGTGTATTAGTACATGGATAACACATTACCTGGGCAACATAGCAACCCAACACAACATGCATTCTGAGAAGATAAGCCCAGTTAGCAGCTAAAACTATTAACATACTAACAGTACTATAGAATGCTACTGTACTTCCCCTTGAAAGTTTGAAAATGAAAGCAACAGCAACATGGTGACAGAAACGACAGACCCAGCGATCGGGGAACTTGGTATCAGTGGTGGCAATGTCAGCACTGCCATTAAATTAGTGGTGATAATATCACCAATAAGCTGATATTGATACCAAAACTTAGTTGTGAACAAAAAAGTGATGATAAGGGTTTTCCCAAACTGAAATTTTGGCACTAATACAAAGACTATCGTGGAAAAGCTAAAGTAACTTATGGTGATGTGAAGAAGCGTAATTGGTAGTCTGGTTTTCATACAGGTAGGTCTGGTATTTCCTTCACACTGCCACGAAAGTAGCAAACATTGCACTGTAATTAACACACTCAATGTATGCACAGTATGAAAATATGTCATAATATTTATCAACTGTATATCTCTTCATTTCTAGAAATCAGAGGTTCCCAACCTTTTTTACATAGCAACTCCTTTTCAGGTAGGTCGACCATCAGACCATGATGAAAGCAAAGTGAGAGTTTATCATGACCAGGTCTCCATGGGTATTTAAACAGATCTGCGCAACCTACTTCTGCAGTGGCACAAGTCCTTCAGCTTTTGTATGTTAATGAAGTGGGTACAATACACAAAGTAAGCCTAGCCTTTCACATATTGAGAACAGTGTATACAACAGAACTGTCTCTCCGCACAAGACTTCCACCTTTCCTGGGATGTATAACTTTTCACGTTTTCATTGCAACCCCGTGAGAATTGTTTATCAAATCCCCAATGTTGGAAAACCATGCTCTAAGTAAAGTTAGTTTGTCTGAGAAACTATTTTGATTTGACTGTACTTTTGAAAAGTCAGGCATGGACAAGTCTGCAACCTGCTTTCACAGTTTTGTTAATGACTAAATGACCAGCCAATCCTCACATGATATCATAAGGTTTCATCAAAGCAGCAAAAACTAACCATGATGGTATGACTCGGTATCACCTGAATGTTTTATAATGCAGGAAAGGGTTTTCTCGAGACATGATTTTAGCACATTATGGAAATTGACTACCTCATACATACTTAAAATTCTATACTAATAAAAGTGTCATGGAAATATCATAACTCTTCTCAAACCTCTTCTCAAACCCTATGCACACTGACTTACCATTGAATGGCCATAAAGTGTTCGTTTTGCATTTGGTTGACCTGTCTGGGCAGCAGCAACAACATAGCATTGAGTCTCTATTGCCCTTGCTCTAAGCAGTGCCTGAAGAAGAATTAAATAAATTCCACTGGTTAATGAAGTGATCCAACTATTCATAACTCAAAAAGAATACAAAGTAATGAATCAAAACAGAAATGTGAAAGAGTACTTTGCCTTTTGCCTCTGACTGAGAGTTGTTTGAAGTATTCTATCATTTCCTACATGATGAAAAAAGTCATACTGTAAAGACAACAGCAAAATATAAGAATACAGGACAAACATGTATTGTCTTCCCATAATATGTAAAACTTTTCAACCACAGTTAATCTGATTTGAGCATATAACAAGATCTAAAAGGACAGCATGAGACTGGGCCAGTGTACCAACCATTTCAAAGTTTCAACTCTATTCTGTCAATAGTAGTTGTGTAACTCCTTTCAAGACCTTTAAAATTCATGAAAGGAGTTTCAATTGCTTATGACCGATATACATTCTTCTGAACATTACATGCAACTGTAACACCATCTTGTGGCAATTGCAAAGTTCATCTCTACAAATGATGTGGTGAATTAACATTGTTAAAGTTGATAAGCCAGGATAAACTTGATAGACTTAAGCTCCACTGACAAGAAACATGCACATTTAAAAACGACCATGCAAGTCTTCTATTACCATTTACTAACTTATCAATGGCTCTTTAGACATGAAGCTCAGCATTTGGCATTTGATCTGGTATCATGCTGAAAACATTTCAGAGTCTGATCTTCAGTTAGTTCAAATGACCTTTCACTTACATTAGACATGAAAGGCATCTACTGTACTAATCAAGCAAGCTAAATGTATCAATTCCAAAAGTACTGTTGTGGTTTCCAGAACTTTTCTGTTGACCTCAGATGACCTTTGAAATTCATTACAAGGGATCATTGCGTTGATATTATTTACTTTGTGTTGAGTGTGAAGGAAACCATTAATCACCAATTCTTGTTTAATAGTAGCCTCACTCTATCTATTCCTACAGTTACTGAAAATATAAGACGTTGTAGTTATATGTACTGTACAGGTCTACCTTGTATGTATGGCTAATTCTGTATGGTCGCAAGTATCTGGTCACAGATTTGCAATATTAGTGATTCTCATCATTACTTATCCTGTCATCATTGCTTTGGTTGTGTATCAGATGTTCTGAATCTCTCAGTTTGACCATTTACAACAACATTTGTGACAAAATATCAAACCCTAAGTTTTGTGAAGCAACTCAGTGAGTTCCTTTAAGTCTGCATTGCAGATGAAGTCTGGGAAGGTAGACATTTACATATTGATAATTACTTTATAATGCCATCTTAAATTGCCAGAAACCCACAGTTAACAACACATCATGACTATCAAATCAATACTATTGTATGTATATTTACTGGAAGTTTATTCATAATATAAATTTTGCAGCATTTATCGAGATGCAAGGATAATGCTGTGTGGCTGTGGATGACACTTGTAAATTGTACAAACTGCATCAGCAAAAGTATACGCTGCAGGAACGTCAACGTTGGTAGGCAGGCTGCAAACCTCAGTGAGTTGACAGTATTGAGATTAAAGTCTATAAACTCTTCACAAAAATTTTTATTTTTTCAAAACAAAGCATAACCTGTGTCATTCTTTGGGCTATGTGTGTCTGCCCTTATATTGAGAACTAATTAAAATTGATGCTCCAATGACTATTTGGAATGAAAACATAAAGTACTATAATTACAATGGTGTAAGCACTGATCACACAAACACACACTTTACCTCCCAATGAGCTAGACCTGTGGTCTGCAAGAATGCAGATGGATATGTGAGAATATCAGCTCCTTGTTTGGCCAGACAGAGAGAGAACTCAGGAAACCTCATATCATAACACTGGTGGTGAAGAAGAGGTGCATTTAAGGAACTTATATTGCAATTTGACATCTAAGATGACCATCCAGCTACTAGGTCATGGGCACACATAACTCCCACAAGACTTAATCAGTTGCAAGAAAGAGCAAAACAACTGCTGAAGGAATGTCACTGCTATGTTTAGAGCATTTGTGTGCATAGCCATAGTGGCAGTGGCCAGTCTGTTTCTTGTTTCAACATGTGCAAGACCCTTGAGGCCAGCAATAATGCAGCTTTAATTTATCTGATGGTCTCCTTGAAGCACTATTCAATAAGAACTTTAGTCACATGGACCAGATGTGAAGATGGAAAACATGGAAAGAGTAGGAAGGAAGATTGGTTTATGCATGTCACTTATAGGTCCCTTCAGTTATACCCTAGCAGAACCCAGGGTTGAAAAACCTTGCTAAATTTCCTTCGAACACCATAGAAAATCTACTGATTTTCTGCCAACATGTGAAGGGGTGGAACCCCTTGTGGGGGTCCAGGCAAAGCCCCCGGAAGATTAGTATTCCTAGCATATCAAACGGGTTAAAATTGTTACACCCAACACAGCTTCTTTTCAATATTTTTTTTCCCAACCTCTTTTCCCTGTTCTCCCTCATTTGTTTTGTTTCTCTGAAGATTTCCAGGTTGTCCCCTTTTTTTTACAAAAAAAAATGTGTCCACACATGCAGGATTTCCCGCGAGCTTTGCCAATTTCCCGCAAACCAGGTTTGGAAGGTTCTCAAGGTTTTCCAACCCTGGCAGAACCCACAGCAACTGACAATTAGAACAGGTTATTTGGGCTAGCATTTTCAGAGGAAAATTCCTGTGCACCCTCTCCTTTCCCAAAGTAAATGGAATGTAGAAGAATTTGCTGGAAGTGATCACAAATCCTGTACTGACCTACAATATGTCACTGAAGCACTTTGGGTCCTTTATAGTAGGAAATTTTTAGCATCCTATACTATTTGAAATATAGATATAACTACTAATGCTCAGTAGAGAGCTCAATGTTGCTGACAGTGTGAGCACCACAAGAGTGAAATCATAGCAAGTCAGGGATGCTCTCTAGAATCTTTTGAAACAACACACTTCCTATTTTCAAAAATAACTTATTTGGAATTCACCAACTTGTTCTTTTTTTCTTTATTTACGGATGGTCTGGGGAAAGCAACATGGGATGATCGCTGATCTGTTTTCGGTAAAAGTGATCCACCAGTCACAGTATGCCAGTCTTTGTATTTCACAGAATTCGGAAATTATTCCAAGGTTGTTAAAAAAGAAGGCTGACTTAATTTTCTGTGATAATTTTTAGGCATTTATAAGCAGACATCTAAACTGGTTTCATACAATAGTGGATATCATATGGTAGACCATCTTCACCACCATATGTGAGCCACTACAGGCACACATAACACAAATATCAACCTTTTGAGCAATCACCCAAACAACAACAAAGTCACTTTGCAAAGGATACAATACCTAGACCAACGTTGCCAAAAGGGGTAGCTACTGGTGGTACTATCTTTCCTCCTGGAATAGTCCAACTAGATTCCCTAATGGGACTCTCACCGTCTACATTTACATCAAAAAGATGGATCTTGTCATAGAAGTCCACAACATCACCACTAGAGTTAACAACTAGGTGACGGTTGTAGATTCGGGAAGCCTCCGACGGATCGTCGCTCTGAAATTATGTAAACAAAAATATTCAAGTTACCCCAGTGGATCAATGCATTTCTCATGTAACTCAAATAACAACATGTATGCATTTCACAATATACTGTGGACATTTTGATACAGCAAAACAATGAAAATGAGCACACTGTAATGAAACAAAGGCATTTTGAAAACTGTATCATACAATACTGGTATACAGTAAAGCAGGGTAAAAAAACCAAGGGCATAGTTCAGGAAAGAAAAAAATGACCTGTCCCTTCAAGTTGCAAATGATATCCATGATGCTTTCAGGACAGATGCTACTTTTTGTCACACCTCTGAGACTGCTTTCTCCCTGGAAGCTAGTCTGGAACTGGCTATCTGATCCGGACCAGACCCCCACTCGAGATTTGTGGGTTTACAGTGGCTTTCACACCAGATCCTCAGTGATGGTATGGATCACAAAAGAATACCATGAAGCAGTGAAATGAAATTTGACCTAAAATGAAATTTGACCTCCACCAAAATCAAAAGGGAATCATCTACTGACTATGACCAACCCACACACTAAGTATAAAATTAGTCAAGATTACCCTTCTTGAGATACCGTACGTGTCTACAAAGTTTTCAGAGTTTGACCTGTGTTGACCTTTGACCCTCACCCCAAAAAACAGTGATCATCTACTCACTATGACCTGACATTATAGTCAAGGCTATGCTTCTTGAGATACAGTGTTCATATGGTGTTTACAAGGGTTTCACAATTTGACCTCTGGTGACCTCAAATGACCGTTGACCAGGGTTAACACTGGAACTTGCACCCCTTTTTCAAAACTTTTTTGTCAGGCACATACATGATAAAAAGTTCATTTTTGTTCTGTTTCCATTCCTAAAGACCTATCTCTCCACTGTCACTCAGGGATCCAATTATCACCACTATTTCCCCCTCTATACGAACCACCTTGTTTTTTAACTGCAAAAAGGGAGGTGGAAAAGGGGTACTGTAAAAAACATGGGGTCCAGTCTTATAAGTTTGTCAACATGAAAAATACCTTTAGGTACAGTAGCCAGCTAGCACACTGTAGGCCTATACTGACATACCATACATTTCATAAACCACTACTTCTGCCAACATATTTTCATTCTTAGCACGGACTTCAAAGGCTATAAGCAATACTGTACTTCATTTACAGTTGTGCATTGTTGTAAAAGGCAGGATCAGAGTAGCACTGTAAATAAAGGAAATCCTTAAAAAATACAATAGTTAATTTTTGATATGACCATTAATGACATTGTTTCCTTTTACCCTAAAGAAAATTTATTTTTCACCAATTATAGATATTCTTTGGAGAAAAAATTCCAATGTTTTGCCAGAGTCCTTTACAGAAACCATTTTTAATTGTGTTATTAAAGGTGTTCCCATTGGACAGTTGACAAGAACAAGATATGAAACAAAATCAACATTTTGTTTACCACATCTCCCTTTATTCATGTGTACGATCATAAAGCTCTACAATTCTTCACAATGCAATAATTTGAAACATCTGAAACATATCAAACCTTTTTTCTCACTGTAATGAGTTGTACAGCTTAATATATGACAGTTTTTTACTGTTTATCACTTGATATAAATTATGGAAGCTCCATCATTTACAATAATTATATCTCAGTGTGTGTGCACGTGTGTCAGATTTGATATGCATGAGCTCTGTTGATTTTTCTTTCATTTTTATAAGATTAAAAGCCTAAAGTATTTACATAGGCAACTACTGCCACTCATTTTGTACAAATCATTGCTTTTTTGCTTAGGTGAAAATTTGCTTTCGTTGCTTACCTTGACATGAACTACAACAGACAGCCAAATACCCGAGTTTGCAGCTAGCTCTTTGTAAGACTGAATGATGGGCCCATCCATTTTCTCTGCCATGCTTACAGTACATTCACTATTTTCTGAAAGATAGTCCGCACCTTCAGGGAGAAACGCCATCTGTGTGATACAAACATTGAACTAGTGTCAGTGCAAGTTACCTCAGTGTATAAGCTACAGTACAGTGGGCATTTGATGAATTTTGTAACTTTACAGGTGTTATTTTAAGGAGCATTGTAATTAGCTACAGGGGTGTACCAGTCATCTAATACACATGTACTGTATGTGAAATCTCCACATAGTTGCGTTTTGTTGAAGATTTTACAAGTACAATAAATCATTGTTTACATCCAAGTTCCAACTACTCATGAATCATGACAATATAGCATCAACAATGCCAACTGTATTTTGTGCTGTATAATGCATTAAATATGCACAGCAATAACACAGTACTGTATGTGCAGGAAAAGTCTCTGTGCACAGTACCAACAAGTGATTCAGACTGCTTGATATGAATAGAAGTGCTGAATGTTCAAGTCACTTCGTATTCTACTGCTGCAGTACAACACGTATGCATCGAATGGCACAAATCTTGTGCGCTTACACATGTGCATAGAATTCGAGTGTGCATCAAAAGTTTTCCCCCAAAATGTGCCACTTTTTTGGTGATGTTTGACTGTCATGTGCAGTATCGTCTGTATGTCGAACAAAATAAGGATTTACAAAGTTTTTACCATTGTTTAGATTGATGCAATATAGACTATGTAGCATCAGTATTAATCAGAGCAAAAACTAGTTAAAATGGATGTTGTACAGGAAGAGGAAAAACGATTGGACACTATACATTAATTTTTTCAATTTAAGGTCTGATATGTGCCAATGTCAATGATACGACTACACGTCATCTGACAGAGACACATAATTCACAAAAGTAATTGCGATGCTTGCATTGACTTTGGCATGACAGAAACGTTGTACCACACAGAGGACATAAGTGGTCAGTATACACACTGACATCAATTCAAAGTCATCAAGAATATAACTGAGCATTAAATCAACATTGTGTCTGAATTTTCGCCATAATTATGTCTACATAAAACCATTTTATGCTGACATAAAACGTGATTGACCCAGACTGTAAATTATTCATGTCAGAATCAATTCACCACAGGATTGTAAAACCAGTTCTGAAAGCAGGAAGGACAGTCTACTGGCTATGAAAATCTCCCTCTAGAGGTATTCGACTTCAAACAGTCAAAAGGGTACAGCTTATACAGTTGCACCTTATGCATTACCTATATACCATTTATCTTCTTTATGCATCCTTCCTCTCCTCTAGTTTGTTTGCATTAGGGGTGACAACCCCCCACCTTACCCCATAGGTTCTTCTGTGGTCCATGTTAACCTGTAAACCTACTTATACAATTTTTGATTTCGATTACAATCCTAATCCTACAATCCTACAATCCTAGAAATCAATGTGCTTGAGCGCTACTTAAAATGTGAGCAACCCTCGAGAAGTCAATTGGGTTCTCCACTTTTTGTCATCCCTATTTTTGTCATCCAATTTAATTCAGTCTAGTAGCATTTAAGGAAACTCTCCCTTTAGCAAATTCTATGCATAATACATGCACTTATGCATACCTCTGTATACCGTGTAACTTTGAGGGACAAGCTCCTTTGCCGAAAACAAATGGAATATCAACCAATGAAGTGAGTCAGCTAGACAAAATACTGTAAATTGATCATTGGTCAGAACTAAATACTTCATATTTATTACTGTAGGTCACATACATGACACATACTCTTCTGACTCACTAGCATATCTTCTGAGGATTCTTGAGCTAGACCAGCCATCCCTTTGTCCCAATTTGAAACAAACCAGACACTCTCTGCTCAACTACGAAGATGATAAACAAGTTGTTTTCTGCCTCTAACAAATAGGAGACAACAAACCCCTGTTTCGAGACCATAATCCCTCCTAGTAAACAAAGAGCAAGTTGCACTGGGAAAGGACTCAGTCGCTGACCCTCACTTATCTTTACTTGAATGATGACAAACAGTATTAGAACAGAAAGGAAACAAAGTTAAACGTCAGTGGTCTAATGAACATCACAAAAAATCATGTACAGTAATTCACTCCTCTGCAGATTACAAAACTACTGTAAATGTAAATGATTTTCTACCACAAGGGGGGAAAAGGGGGGGGGGGAATCATTCCCCTTCCAAGGAACAGAGGGGTAAAATTTCCCTTTACATTTCCATAAAAGTGTAAATGAACTTATCATTTTGATTTAATTGTTACTTAAGAAGAGGAAGCTTTGAGGCAACATTTGCAACAAAGTTTGTACCCCTGAACCCACTTGTGACTTTGCCAAGAGGAGCATCAATTTGGAACCAAGGAGCACCCCCTTGTTAGACTTTCTGGCAGAATTCCGACACAGAGGCCTACAGTATCATCATTTCTGTCCAATAATTTCACTTCCTATCAAACACTGTGAAAGCAGTTCTGAAGATGACAACCATGAAACTTGTTAAATTTCACAGAGAACATGGGTGTAAAGTTCATACCTTTGCACCGAGCTTAGCCGCTTGCATAACTAAAGACTTAGCGTCCTGCAAATTAGATTCTTTGTCTGATTTGCATGCCAACTGACAAATGGCTATCATATTGGTAAGTTCTCCAAGTGATGTGGCCATCTTCACAAAATGCCGCACTGAGTTTGACATCTGTAAACATCAAAGAAAAAGACCATGTGCAGTCCTGTTAGACTCTGTGAGTGGATAATTCTGTAGAAATGAAAGGGAAAGTTTCCAGTATGACATCATACAATGAAGTCTAAGAGAGGTACTGTGCTGTATAAAATTCTGGCAGGGAGGTACTGTACATGTCCATGCATACTGCTGGTGTAACTCATGGTCGTACAGTATATACAGTACTAGTGTAGGTAGGTGGTACAGTACATGTACTGAAGTGGTTGGTGGCATGACCACTGTATCACACAACAGAAGCTTGTTTTCGAGCCAAACATTTTCCCTGTTGCAAGATGACGCTTCCACCATCTCAGCTGGAAATGAAAACAATTCATAAGTTATATACTGCACATTGCAATCATCTCTGACATGTTTTAGGGCATGTCTGTGTCCAGTAATATTTATAAGCTTGATTCATTAAGTTTGATAATTTACAGATACAGCACTTAAAACAGCCAGAGTGCAAAAATGCATTGTGGTATCAATGATATAACCTACCATAACCTACCAGTTGCTCTAAGTCATTATTCATACAGTAGGCAGCACATGAATTGGACAATGATAAATACTACATTGACATATATGCAAATTTGTATTTCACACTGATCACGCATTTTGAAACAGAATGAAACCCACTTGTTTTGAAATTAAACCACTGCTTTCAACATGACCAAGTGAGAAAGACCAGAAATTTCAAAGTTCAGAAGCATTCAAAAAAAAAAATTAGCTTCAAAAAAGAATGAGTCTTTCATTTCACTATATACTAACGATTGCTTTTCATTCGTACAAAATATGAGGTGGGAGGGGGAACTTCATATTGAACAGGCTGAGTTAGGTGCTTCATACACATCACATTACCTATACCTGTAGGTGTAACCTCACAGCATTCTGTTTAAAGCTCCTGGTAATGTTATGTAACTTGTTTACTCCATTTCTGTGACGTTATGTATTATTATGTAATATTATGCAATATTACAGTATGCAACATTACTGTACATCTGAACACCTGCATGTACACAATAGGTATGAAGCTGCAGCAGGAAGCCACTGGTCATTACCACTTGGTCGCCTCCTCGACACACACCTGACCTTTGATGTTTCTTTCATATTGTACTGTACATATGTTAAAGTTGTAATAAACATGGAAGTACAAAACCTCTATACTGTATGACTCTATTCCATTATGACACTCTTGCACAGCACTAAGCCAAGAGTCAGCTGACCAGCTCAGTCAAACTGTCCAAGAAGCATACAGGCATCTTTCCATTGCTTTCTGTACTGTACCGTAGTCTCGATTGTACATACATAATGTCCACAGCATGGTTTTGAACCACTAGTGCAGAAATAAGAGCAACTATCCATGTGCAAATTAAATGCATGTTTGGAAGACTTTAACATCATCCATGCAATCTAGGCAACAGTACTCTACTGTAGCTACGAATAATGAACATTTCTGCAAATGAGTAGCAGACTGACTGCTCAATATTCTCCCAGTGCAATTTTTCGCAAAGAAGTCTTTACACTGTTGAACTGTTGTTGCTTCTGCACTCTGCTTACGTTCCAATCTGGCAATTGCAAGTTGCTTCCATATGCTCCATGCATATGCCTCTTCAGGGAGACACAATTCTCATACCTGGTCCACCAAGGTGGCCAGGGTTACACAGTTACTGTAGGATACTGTTGAACCATGTACTGTTAGTAGACATACCGTACTGTACAATTTGTAATATATGTAGGATATAGGCCCATGGATATACTGTAAAAGCCCTTATAAAAAATCCCACATTTTTTCTATAAGAAATACCCAATTTCTCATAGAATTCCTATGGGAAAAGGCATTTTACTATAGGAAATTAGAAAATCCCATATGAGAAGTTCTGCTTCCCATAAACATCCCATATGGGATTTTCTGTTCCCCATATGGGAAGTTCTATTTCCCATCAACTTCCCATATGATTCTTCCATTTCCCACATGGAAAGTGTTACTTCACATGACCACAACTTACATATCCTTGCGTCAACACAATTTCAGCTTTATTTGACCTGTGTGCACTCAGCAAGTGGTAAGGAAGACTACTTACAGTATGTCCTGAGTACTGTAGGTTGCAGGGTGTAAATTGCAAGGATAAAACCACAGACATCACTGACCATCACTACTTACTCTTCCCTGACTTGTGCCTGGGGGGTCTGATGGGCATTTGAATAGCATGAGGAATTATGTGGATTTTTTATTTTTACATAAAAGATGCCTAGGCCTACTGTGCAGTACTATAGTTATTATTTGCAATATTTATCTAGTGCTTAATCTTGAAAAAGATGGAATCTCTTTACACTGTAAAAAGCACAAAGCTAGTAAAATTGAAAATTAAAAAGCTAGAAAGATGGAGAAAAACTCAAAGCGTGACAAGATTGCATATTACACTAGTAACTACAGTAAAACATAACAAAGAAAGTTAATGCAAAAATAGAAAGTAAAAAAGATGTCTCACAGGACTTCCAATGAAAGTACACTCTACAGTGGGACATTTCGATTCCATTCACCTACTGTATCGTCAGACTTTTAATGGTTATTGGCTGATAAAGACCATCCCATTTGCCTTGAGGCCTTTACTCGAAAAGTTTAGGTTATGCCTAGGCCTACTGTAGGCTACACTACAGGCATGGCCCTATATTAACAGACCTTCCAAACTTTTGTTAGAAATTCTGTACTTAGAACGTTAGGCAACATAAAGCAAATATGAACAATTTTGGCACAGATTTTATCCAGCATTGTAGGGTTATACTGTGTGTAGTTCTAGTTGGCCAAGTGTGTATGGTCACGTCCAGTGTTGCCACTCAGTTAAAACAAGGAAACCCAGATTTTAGTTTAAAAAAACCCAGATAGCCAAATAAAAACCCAGATCACTTGAAATGAATTTCGACTAATCTGGTACACGTTTCATTTAAATATAGGCTAATGATAATTTTAGAAGATACCATTGTGGATGTTCTTAACTTAAATTTTATTCCTCTTCTAACACATGTATGATGTAGTACATGTATAAATGAGTGATCATCAGACAAAATGTAGGCGCTAAAGTGCTGAGCGTATCGTTAACTTTTGACAATCTGTGCCTCCCCAACCCAGGCATGATTAAGGCCTACTTATTTCAGATTTTTCTCACTTTGGTCTAGTGAAATGAATTTTACACTAACATAGAAAGAATTAATTTTTCTCAGGAAAACTATGAATACCGAGGTATTCGTCAGCGCTCACTCAAGTTGCTTAATAGGCTATATTTATAGCTTCTAATTTAAAAGACTAGATTATAGTCTGTCTAGATCAAATGAATTTGTCATGCAGGATGAAATACGTGAAGCAAAATGAAATGAGTTTTGACTGGAAACTTAAAAAAAACCCAGATTTGAACCTTTCTGAGAAAAATAAACCCAGATGAAGCTAAAAAAAAACATAGATCTAGTGGAAAAAACATAGGAGTGGCAACACTGGTCACGTCCCGGTAAGTCCTTACCCAAACTCTGGATCCGACATGGGCACTCGCAGTCAGGTTTAAAGCTGTGTCAGCGATAACAAAGTGACTGACAGAAAGCTTAACTTGCTTTGAACATGCACAGTTGTCATGCTGCGAATGTCAGAACGATGCATACCAGCTCAACTCAGTTTCTGTGATATATCCGGCAGTGTCAGAGGCTAATGATACCATTCATGTCGACAGGTAAGAATAGACTTCACCAGTTGACGGTGGGTCCGTACCGGCCCATGCAACTCATCATTTGGTTGTAACAACAGAACAACAGCTTGCGTCAGTCTGAAGCTAGCATAGGATTCCAGCACAGGATTCTCCAGCACATGATCGCACAGAACAGGATTTCGACCACCACAGGATTTCGGCCAGCACTGGATTTCGGCCAGCGTATCCTACCAGCACATATAGCCTACTGGATTCACATGTACTCATGCATGGGTTGCTCTGGGAAGTGATGAGGAATCAGTAGCGTGCCTAAAAGTGGAGGGGGGGGGGGGGATAGGCCTCGGTCCCACCTCTGAAGTCAGTTAGATGAAAATCACAAAGTTTGGGGGATTTACGAGTAGGGAGAGAGGAACAGTTTTACCCACTTAATACGACAGTACGGTCGATCGGTTTTTCATTGATTTGGTCTTACTAGATCTAACTCTTACGATCGACTATCAGAAATTCAGGACCGGGGGCTGCTGTGGCTCATGGTGCTGGTACATAGGCACCCCCACACGAAAAGCATCAGCCAGGCGGAACTTTTTCACCTTCACATCCCTAAATATGACTCTAGTCACGGCCCTGATTGAGGACGAACCTCCTCAAAATGACTGTGTTAGATGTGAAGGCTGCAGTGTGCCTTATTTCTCCCGGAGATGGTAAGTAATCAAGTAGAAAATGATCATGTAACTGGTTGTGGTTGTGAAGGTTGTGCGACATAAAAATGGCACTTTGGAGTATTGGGTGCATCAATGAATGTTGAAAACGGTATGTGCAAGCTGACACAAATTACTAGATGCGGATGAATTTTCCTGTTTCAGAGTGTCCGACCCGACAGGGAATACTGTTCATTGGACACAGTTCCAACCGATATAATGGTTCCTACGGACACATTCTCCGTCAATAACTATCCGTAGGATACGCAGACACTATCTTCTGTCACACCGGTAATAAACACCGGTTTTTGTTCTCGAATTATTGCACATGAGGCTTGCCATAGTATGGACACAGAATCGTCTGAGTATATCCATAGCATCCATTCACCGACAACCGCTGTACGAACGAGCAGTCGTGTCTGGAAACTTGTCACCATTCTTGACTTTGTTGAGGTCAACATTTTCCCCGTACCTATATCCCTCTGTAAGGAAGCTAAATCACTTCAGCCTACTTCCAAAGTATGGTTGAAATCATTTCAAGCCGTGGCGCTTAGCTCAAGTGTAGAGGCTTGGCATCTGATGACATACAGTTACTCTACACGTTAGGCATACAGTAAGTATACGTTGGCCTTAGAGGCAGGCAAGAGAATACATAGGCCTACTGTATTACAATTTAATGCTAATTGCTATTCATAATTCATAGGCCATGTTTCTGTAATTCCGTGTTAGGGATAATCATAATCATATTTTTAGCCAAAAGCTCAGCATAAGGCCCAGCCACCAATAGCTTAAAACTTATACGTTTGGATGGTGCAGCCTTAATATTTTGTAGTAGTACAGTAGTAGTTTTACTAATTTTAGTATAGTAGTACATACACCAAACTTCGCGCACTGCCAAACTTCGCGCACCCCTAGAAAATAAGCCCTAAAATTCGATGACCTAAGTAGCTGGACAAATTTTTGACTACAATGCCTTGAAATGACTGAAAAGAAAGCTCGGGCACTGTTTCCGCTGAATGTTGCAAATTTTCAAATCATGATTTTGACTCTTCAGTGGAAGTTTTCCTGACCATTTTTGTTGCCAGCTTGTTCACAGGTTTTGCTGTAGGTTTAGGCACAGGATTTGTTTCAAAGGACATTCTTCATGTAATGATTGTCATGCTAACGTTAGTAAGATGTGCGAAGTTTGGCAGGTTTACATCGTATTGTTAACTCAAGTAAGTGTTGGTTAAAATAACAGATTTCGAGGTACAATCCAGGACATATTGGATCGAATTGCAAATAAAATTAAATTTTAGGCTCGCGAAAACAAGATATATGATTTTCAGGGATTTTGAATTTACAACAGCTAGAAATTCCACGGTTTATACGTTACATGCGTGAAGTTTTATACATCCATGCTGTAGTATGAGGGTATCAAGTATCAGCTATCGTATGAGTTGATCACCTAACAAACGTTTCAATCCAAAAAATATGAAAAACATTAAAATACATGTAACTTGGCAGAAATGTTTATAAACATTTCTGCCAAGTGTCTGTAACTTGGCAGAAATGTTTATAAATATGCAGTTATTATTCTAATACCTTTTGGTTGTGTTAAAAGTGAGTAATTACTTGGAAAAAGGGTTGAATTAAATGTGGCCTTACATAAAACTAGGAGTAGGATTATGATGCAACGGTGAGTCGATCACATCAAAGTAAGATCTATCAAAATACCGTTTATTATCAAATTAGTACAAAGCAATGTTAAAAAAGATGAAAAAATGTCTCTCCTATCGAAATTTTGAATGAAGTTTACGGAAGACTTCCTGGTTAATATTTTGGTACAATTTGAAACATGATATTTAGCAATATTGCTGAAACTTAAAAATTTGGCTGTAAGTAAACTGTTTCCATGGAATTGGAAAATGGCACGACAAATACTTTTTTTGATGTTGTTTGAAGTAAATACTATGCAGGCGGTGCTTATTTTGGAATTCCTTCGCATCCACACGGTCTCACTCGCGCTGGAGTTTAAAATGCATTGATTGCCTTAAAGTACTGATTGACTAAGGTACACTCAGTAAACTAAGCACTATGTATCTTGTGCAATACTGTTGGGACACTTTGCTGTATGTTGCAATTATAATGTTACATGAGAGGATAACATGAAACCCCCACCCCTTTTCAATGTTGCACTATAGGCGTACACAGTGAACTGTAATCCTGTAAGCCAACATTGGAAGGGGAGACGGGGTGTCCCATGGAGTTTTGTCCAAGATTGTAGCCTACTGAAGATTTGTTGCTTATCAAACAGTATCGTCCCTTTATACCAAGTTTCGTGCACTGCCAAACTTCACGCACCCCCGGAAAAAAGAAACCCGAAAATGCAGTAGCCTAAGTATAGGCAGCTTGACAAAGTTTTGACTATCATGTACCTTTTATTTACTTAAAAGAAAACTGAGTGTTTATATTTAAACGCCCTTGCCTGATTACAGTAATCAACTTTACGGTACTGCCTTAATTTGCACAGGAGAGGTAGGCTAGGCCTAAAGCATATTATTTGCAGTTGCTACCTAATGTTACAAATTTCCAAATTATGATTTTGACCATACAATGGACTTTTTCATGACCGTTTTTTTTTTTTGCTAGCTTATTCACAGGTAATTGCTGTAGGTACAGTATGCCCAGGATTTGTTCAAAAGGACTTTCTTTATGCGATGATTGTCATGCTAACAATGAGGTGCGCAAACTTCTGCAGGTTTACATACTGTATCCTCAACTCAAGCAAATGTTGGTGAAAATAGCTGATTTGGTACAAATTTAGAATCTGTGACCGGAAGTGACATCGAAAGGTCATCAGACTAACGAAAACAGTTGGTATAGGGTCTATGATTAGTACAATATGAGTACTTTTTTGTCTTTGGTTTGTTTTTTTCCGTTAATCTCACAAAGGTATAGACATTCTGTGATAGGAGCAACTGTGAAAACCTGTCGCAAAAGCAAGAGAAGTTAAACTGCACAGGAAAAGTGAAGTATTGAGTGTACATACTCGGAAGTACTCTGAAGTATTGAGTGTGCTTACATTGTGGCTGTAGAGCAGTGATTGTTGCTTCAGTGAGAGGTTTGCTAAGGGGGGGGGGGGGGGACGATCTGTCATAGTTACTATTATATAGGCCCACTGCACATTTGAAGTATGTATGAAATGTTAAACAGATGTAAGAGTTTGCATTAGCGTTATTGTTTTTTTTTTTTAAAACTTTACAGTACATGCTGAGAATGACACATACCTGTGTGTGCTGTAACATCTTTTTTTTTCTCTCTCTCTCTCTCTCTCTCTCTCTCTTTTGTTGCACAAATTCTCTTGTAGACTTGACGAGGACTCAATATTACATTTAGTTAAAAAATGTTTTCAGCAAAAAAATTTTGTCATTTGACCATAGTCGGTAAGCCCACCCCACTTTGATGATAGAAAAATGAGCATGAGAAGGTCTCGGATAAAACCTGCTATAAATTTAGCAGCATCAAGACGTTCCACTGTGGGCAACTCTAAACTAGTCAGTGGTCCACTTTCAGCTCCCAAAAAGTCTCCATTGGGAGGTGTAAGATCAACTTTGAAAACTAAAGCTGTAGCGAAAGAAGTGACTGATGGAAAGCCCTCCCAAGATGCAGCAACAAGGAATCAACAGTCTGCTCTCGAGAAAGATGACGAGACAACTAATTCTGCACAACTGAATTCATTGACAGATGAACAGTATTTAAGAGTGGAGAAAGGCTTGAAAGAAGCTTCCAGTCAGTCTTCAGAAGAAACTGCTTCACAAGCTCAAGTCAAAGATGTACAAACTAAAGACGATGGCAAGAAAGCTGGAGGAGGTATCCAATCAGATGCAACACATGAATTAATTCCAGTAAGTATTCAGTATATGCATTTTAGAATTTTTAGACTATATATTCTGATGTTATTTTAAGGAGCATTGCATACTGTAAATGGCTCTTTAGCATGCACATAGCAAATTCTGCAAAATTTGCAGACTTGCATGTGTAGTAAAACTTGCATCTTGTCATCGATTGCCATACTTGTCATTGCACATGTGTGCATGCTCTATGAACCTGTGCATCATATGTACATGACACATTTTATGCAGTTCTAAATATTGTCAGCAAGCACTGAGCTGGATGTAATATTCAGACACCATTTTTGTTAGAATCTGTGTTTTCACTCAACATGCAATACTGTAACCTTTGTTTGAAGTGTATACATTTACAATTCATCAGGACTGAATATTAACTTTAAAAACAACTTGCACAGTTGGGCAAGTGACTTTCAGAATTCACTTGCCCTGTTTAATGAAATGGTAGGAAAGCAAGACAACTGAAACTTAACTAGTAACTAAAAAAGATGGGTTTTCTTGGAAACCACAATGTAAATTTACCCTGTATGAATAGCAAACTTTGAAACCTGAGTGGGAGGTGGGATGGTCATGGTTGAGAAGGGACTCAATCCCATACTCCTTTGCCTTTCACTCTAGTGCATGATTGACCTTTAAAGCAGGATGTGCTGTTATTCCTGCATTTTCAGAAGCATACTAAAGTAGTGGCTATATTTCTTACAGTTGTGAAAAACTATAGAAACTACCATACCATTTGTCCAAAGTAGTCAAATTTCCAAATGAATTTTGCTTGCGTAGGAGTTTCATTGTTGGTTATCTTCACAGAAGTGCTGTGCATTCACCACACGGCCTGGTTCCCCAACTTTTTCGTGATAAAATCAAATCACTCCTCTTTCTTCCGTAATTAACACTCTTAATGAATGAAATTTCTCCTGAAAGAAAGGTGGCGTAGGTACTGTTCTCTAGGGTGGTGTCAAATGGAAGGAAAGGGGCGAATGTTAGCAACAAAGGATATTTTTCGCACTCAATCAGCACATCCTGCTTTAACTTTAGAAAGTTTAAAACAACTTACCCAATGGGGGTGTTATGGCTTTGAGAATTCATTTGCTCTGATTTTTACTTGCCCCATGCAATAGGGCAACTCTTAATGTTCAGCTCTAAATTTATTCAAGGACAGATGTAATTATTAAACATCTGTCAGCCAGTTTCTGGATAACTGAGCCATGTGCCCAGATTCAATGTGCTACATAATCTGTAAGGCACTGTATCCTACAGTAGTGTGTGTAAGATACAGTACATCAAAGAACTACCATGCAGTGGAGGCACAGTATCTTTATGGCTATCAGAAATGGATAGTACTGTAAGTGATACGTAGGTTGTTGATGTTGCACTTGTCCGTATGTTTACAAGTGGACTGTACATTTAGTCAGAATCTCTTAGCCTTCATACATTAGAATCAACTTCACATCTTATGGCCTATAGTACATGTGATTTCTAAGACACCAATCAGTATATCTCATGGTCTACAGTAAATGTACAAAACCATGCAGTACTGCATCTGAATACATGATATGTTACTGTACTGTCGAGACACTCAGTACAGTATCTCTGTGCTTCTAGTAAATATTATAAATCTGCGACCTGCATTACTAACAACAGCTGGTACCATTTTACACTTGAAAACAATGTAGTAAAGTTGGCCACATTGGATAGAAATTTAACAGTAATTTTTGTACAAATTGCAGTAAGTTGCAGAAAGTTGTCGGATATTTCAAACAATCCAGCCATTGCAGTGCAGAACATTGATTTTGCGGTACCGATCAGTGAGATGAATCCATTTAAAAACTGGTCACAGATTCAACTTTACTTGAGACAAGGGAAAAAAACTGTACCAAAAGGCTTATGGCATGTATCACAGAATTGGGGTCCATTTACTCCCACAATGCACCAAAATTTAAATGTGTTTTGTCAGAACTTTTTTGCTTGTGATAATTTTTGATGTGTCCAGTTCCAAATGCTACATCATTTTAAAATAATTTTGACTTTTGTTATCTTTTAGGCACAATGTTTCTATTGTAACTTTTGGACAGACAAGGTATTGCTAATGTAACTTTTGGAGTTACAAGTCTGTGATTACATTAGTGGAAATGGTCAATGGTCACCACCTGTATGTTCTCATTAAAATGAATTCATTCTTGGAAATTCATGTTCCTATTTAACATTCAGACTGAACTTACAGAGAAGAGCACAACATCTGAAGAGATAAACAAATCTGCCAATCCAGTCCGTAGAAAGAGAATTACTGCCGTACCAAACTTCAGTCAGCGGCGACCCCCTGTGACCTCAGGTAAAAGCAGCTCCATTTCCAAACCAAGACAGACCAGTAGGAAGGAAAGTGACACATTGTCTTCATCATCGAAGGTAGCAGAACAGAAAGAAAGGAGGACAGAGAGCAGGGCTGGTGGGGGTATTACTAATGTTAGGTTTTCAGATTCAAAGGAGAATGAAAAGGCAGCAGAACCTCCCATGGTGCAGAGGAAGATCCTGAGTCAAGCACTTAGTACGTCACAACACCATGGTAGGTACATACAGTACTAATCCCAAGAACTGTACGGTTTGTTTCAATATGATTAGATAAAGATAACTGTGGATGTGGTATGTTGCAGAGCCACTTTACAGTATCAATAAAATAGAGTTTGGCCAGTGGAATTTAAAGCAAATTTAGGAACTATTTTTTCCTCTCTTCATTGGTGAATACATTACCATGTGTCAATACTTTCTTCTGTTTGGAAGTTATGACCATTTAAAGAAATAATAACTTTGCAGTGGTTGTTTGCATTATTATAAACTTTGACTGTCCTGAAAGAAACATTATGATAGTTTAAGAGATGCGATTTTAATTTCCGTAACATTTTACCGTTAGTTTATGTTAAATCCAATTAAATTTTTCACCAGTTTAAAATTCAATTTTTGAATCAGCACTTTGATTTCAAAGAATAACCTAGATTTATTGCAATTGTTTGGTGGTATTTTATAACTTTTCATAACTGGAAGTCTTTCTTGGCATGTTTTTTTCATATTTTCACAAGTTTGAAGTGGTAGTAACTGAAGTTTGGAAGATTTGTTTTCATATAAATAGGAAACTCAGAGGAATCAGACCACTGGGTCAAGAAAGTCTCAGAAAAAGACAAAACAAGAGTAACCACAGGGAGGAAGGATGCACCAATCCTAGACCTCATCACAGACAGTGCTGTGAATGGGCTGGCCGGTGGACGCCCTGATGAGTTCCAAGAGGCCCTTCGTCCTGGAAACATCTACAAGAATAGGCTGGATGAGATGAATGCTTATAAAAAAGATGATGTAATGTACTTACTGTACCTGACTCTTGTGATTCAGTTTATTTTAGTCGTTCTCCATGGCCTAACTTCAGTTGGATTGTTTGTAGTGTAAAGATATTAAGATAAGATGCCTTTGCTTATTATGCCAATTAGTATGCAATTGTGATGTTGTCATAATTTTTTCTTTTGCACTTCTATTATCCACAAGTTGACAACATGGTAACATGACAGAATTCAGAAAGTTGTCATTGTGATGAGAACCAAGATTTCATCAATGCATCACGTTTCTGCAAACTGACGTTTTGCAGAGTTATTGCTATCTGGCCAAAACAAAAAATATCCAAAAACAAAAGTTTTTGATGAGAAACAAGATCTCAAAAAGTCCCAAAAATTGACGTTTTGACGAAAAACAGGATCTCATCAGTTTATCAATTTTCTGCAAAATGATGTTTTGCCAAGTTACTACTATCTTTCCAAATGAAAACATTCTGAAAATTGACATTTTGAGGAGACACAGGATCTCATCAGATTTGACATTTTGAAGAGAAAGGTGGTCTGGTCGATACATCAATCATGGACATTTTGCCATGTTTCTTCTATATCGTCAAAGTAACAAAATTCTGAAAAGTGACAGCTGTTACTACTATCAGTATCTCTACTATCAAAACAACAAAAGTCCAAAAATTTGCAGTGTGACTAGAAACCAAATCTTGTCAATGCCACAATTTTCTGCAAACTGACTTTTTGCCTAGTTACCACTATTGTGTCAAAATGACAAAATTCAGAAAATTGATGTTCTGATGAGAAACAGGATCTTGTCAATGCATCACTTTTCTGCAATTTGACATTATGCTGACTTACTACTACGTCGTAAAAATGACATGATTATGAAAATTGACGTTTAAGTGAGAGACAAGGCATCAGTGCATCAGTTTTCTGCAAACTGACATTTTGCTGAGTTACTGCTGTCTTGTCAAAATGACAAAATTCAGAAAACTGATGTTTTGAAGAGAAACTTAATTTCGCCAATGCATAAATTTTCTGGTCATTTTTTGTCATCTAGAAATGTGGAATCTTTTGAATGTATAACAATAACTACTTGCTGCCAAGGTAACTTGATATAATTGGGGAGTTATTTGTGTCCTTGGAATTAGTTCCTGGCAGAGGGGAACTCACATTCTGGAACTAGTGGTTACCTTTTACATGTACAGTATGTACAAGAGATTGCATCTAGTTGTTTCCTCTAACGCAAGATATGAAATTACCTTTCAAATTTGGTGCAGGATGGTTGTTGTCACAGTGGGGGAAAGGTTTTATTGCTGTAAACATTTGATAAAAACAGGAGGCTAATTTTCAGCTGATATCTCATATCTGTTTTCTTTTGTGTCAATGATTTTTTTCGTTAATTGGGGATAGGAGGGATGTGTTCTGATTAGATTATTTAAAGCCTCTGACAAAAGCCTTGTCAGTCTGTAATTAAAGTTATTTTGTTTTTTAATCATTACAGGCCCCATCAAGCAGGAGAAAGCGTTTCACTCAGCATCCAAAAAATGTGATTGACACCAGTAAGATGAAAATGAAAGACTTGATTTACTTCAACCCCAAGGACAATAAGATGAGGTAAGGATTAAGCTGGGTATTGGCAATGGTAATATGTTAGTGTAATGTACATTGTTATAGTACAGTACAGCAGAATGTTTATTTAAACCCAAAGTACTGCAGAATGTTTGTATCTACTGTAATATGAAACTACAGTACTGTTTGTATTCACTAGTAATGGGATAGTCTTCTATAGTTTGGCACCTACAGTAGTTGTGAATGTTTTGATATACTTGTAGTCGGATATTATATGTAATATGGAACTTCACTGCATCTTTTTAATCTGCCTTGAATTTGCCTAGTGTCTTGTTATCGTAGAAGTAGATACAACCAAAATGACATCATGGAACAATAAGGGAAGCCCAAACTCTGTTAGGCAAAAGAAATCATGAAATCACATAATGCATAAACAACAGAAATTTTAGGCAGTTATAACTCACAAATAGGTACTGTAAATGTTGTAAGCAGGTTTCCTGAAATATGGTCAGGGTATCTCAAAAACTCAAATGGTTGCATTTACTTCTTTTTTCCAAAGATGTAGTTAGATACTGAACGAACCAATTCTTGGGCTGTACTTGCATTATACATGACAAACATTTTGCCTTACAGAGCAAGGACTGTGCATGTCATGTGTTGGATTCATATGTTCGGTGTGTAAGTAGTGTAATAGCCTAACGTCATTCAGGTTTTCTATTTGTATGCTTGATATACAGCCTTATGTCAATCTTTGTTTTAATGGTGTTTATGGCAGTTGGTTACTATTAGTGAATATACCTGAAACATCAATTTGATAAGCATAATGGCCATTTATAATCCAAAACTCTGTTTTGTTTTGTTCATTAAAAACTTCATTATGACATTGATGTCAATATATACCCTTGTTATTCTTATAAGGGATGATTTCTAATGCATAAATGCCCTCTTTTAATTTTCTTGATGTTTGCATCATTTATCTCTTCCAGCTCTAAAGGAATGAAGCAAGGTGACAAAAATACAGCCACTTCAAAGTGAGAACTTCCTGTTTTGCAAATTTTATTGACACAAGTTATGAAAAGCTGTGTCTTTCAGTTCAAAGTGCATTCAAACTTTTGACTTATTCAAGTTATATGTGAATTTTCTTGGCTTAGCATTTGACAAATTTCTCAAGTGCTTCTAATTAATACTGTACCTTCTCTGTAGATCAAATTGGTTGGATGGAGGATCAACATTTTATGAAACAAGGTGAAATAACCGAGTCAGTTGAGAGTAGTATCATGTTGTGGTATGTAAGTGCAATACATGACAACAAAGTTTTAGAAGTGTGAGAATTGTTCACCTACTTGCATAATACAGTTAATAAACTTTTGCACTAGGATGTGTAATGTAAAAAAAAACTTATCAAGTGTATTGATCCAAATTTTGATTCCCTGCCAAAGACCGAAGGAATCTGCATGTGATGGTGATTTTGTATGTGTGTGTGTATGTGATGCTTTGCTTGTAAACATGATATCCCAAGAAAGGAAACTGTAACTGATTTTAGTCTTTGTGTGTAGGTTGTTCATATTAAGTAGATGATCCTCATTGTCTTTAGTTGAGGTCAAAGATCATCTGAGGTCACCAGAGGTCAAAGACTGCAGGAATCTGCATGCGATGGTGATTTTGTATGTGTCTATGTGATGCTTTGCTTGTAAACATGATATCCCAAGAAATTAAACTGAAACTGATTTCATGTGTGTCGGTTGTTCAATTGAGTAGATGATCCTCATTGTCTTAAGTAGAGGTCAAAGGTCATTTGAGGTCACCAGAGGTCAAACTGTGAAAAGATAAGCACAATATCTCAAGAAAGGGTAGCCTTCAGTAATTTAGTTCTTAGTGTGTAGGTTGGCTATATTGGGTAAATGATCCATATTGATTGGGGTGGAGTTCAATGGTGGGTGATTTGCTGGCATTCATAGATTTTTAGCAGTGATGGCACAGTTCCCCTATAGAGATTCTTGATCAGTGGTCAATGCTGTTTTGACTGCCTGCCTATAGTGATCCTCTTATAACCATATGGTGTGTTTTCTCTCTCTTCTTAGTCAATTTGATGGTATGTCCACACCAAGGAGAGATGAAGATGAAGATAAACTTGAGAGCTCACCAGAATCTCCGGTAACTGCCGCACCACAAGTCAAGATTGGTCCTGATGGTACCATCATAGTTGATACACAGAGGTACACAGTTAACATGAATTTGTTTGACTGGTTTTGATTTCTTCCTCAGAGCAAGCAGTTAACTTGTGTGGTCTTGATGGCATTTGTGGGTGTGCATGTCTGTGTGACACCTTGACATGTGAACACTATGTCTGATGGAGGGAATATTGCTTGAACTTCAAAGTTGGTGTGTAGTAGTCCACTGTGGTAGATGATCCTCAGTCTTTTTCAGGAAGGTCAGAGGCATAGAAATATCTATAAATTAGAACGACGTCAAGTAACAATAAGTGAAGTCCAAATTGCTAGGCAAAAGCGGTTCTCATGATGCTGTGTAACATAAATGCAATGGGAATTTTAGGATACTATAGTGTGTAAACAGCTTAAGGTTGGAAGGTAGTTTCCCTAAACATTGTCAGGTTATCTCAAGAAATCAACATTTGCATTTACTGCTGTTTTGCAGATTAGATATCAAACACATTCTCAGGCCATACGTGCATAATATGGCAAGAGTTGAAAGCATGGCTTTTGTCTTACAGGATAAGGACTGTGCATGTTATGTGCGGCTTCATTTGTTCAGTGTGTGTGTGCAATTAGCTTGACATCATTCTGATTTATCTATTTCTATAGTCAAAGGTCATTTGAGGTCATAAGAGGGGAAAGTCTTAAAACTTATAAAGGAAGATATCTCAGTGACTGAAAGTTTCTGGACCTTCAAACTCTAACACTTGGTATAGGGATGGGTGGCATGGGGAAAGTCAGTACCAGTATTCGCGGCAGATTAGTACCGGTATCATGGAATTACCAGTACTGACCATGTGTTCAAAGTGATGATAAAAACAAGAGGTATTTTGCCCTATATACTGTGGTAGAAATTCAGTAACTTGTAGTCATGTCTTAAAGTAAATTCATTGACAAAAACATTTCAAACATTTTGTTTCCGGTTTTTTTTAAATTTCCAAGCAGCCTGATTTTAGTGAAGTTAGACCTATACAGTTTGTTTGAACATCTATAACCTACAGAAAAACCATTTTATCTTTGATGTTGTAGTTGGTGTTTTTGTTTTTTTTTTGTCGCTCCATTACTGTTATCATTAATTGATACAGACTCAGTTACAATCAGCAAAATAGGATGGGGTTTGCAGCTACATAGGAAATTGAGCAAAGGTGTTCAAACCAGTACGTTCAACAATAGAGAAAAAAGAAAGAAAAAAAAACACATGGCAAAGCATTGCTGAGTGGGGATTGAACCTGTGACATCAACATCACAGACCTCATGGAGTAACTGAATGAGCCACTTTGTATGTAGATGAGTACATGGGGTTAAAGAAATATACAAAGATGAGCCCCCAGGGGGCCAAAAAAAAATACCCTGCTGGAACAATTAAACCTAAATGTAACTATTTCTGCTTTTACATAACTGAGTTGTTCATCTTTAGTTGACTTGCGTTTAGTATGATCCGCACATACTTTTTTCATCATTTACAGTAAGTTAGTGTTAACAAAATAGTCGTTATGTGTGGGCGTAGCCTGTAATGGAAAATGGCTGCTTTATTAGCCATAAGGCAGTAACCGCCACTGCGTATTGTGCACCGGTAAACTACGATCATTTACTGCGATGAATACATTTCCTTTAGAAGCTTTGAGCTTTGTTTTTTTCTGTGAGATATGGAAATGAAAAGTTTCAAAATGGATTTGGAATTTTTTTGGGGGGTCCGTTGTGGTGCTGATATGTAAGTATTAACGCCACACTTAAAAAACAAAGTTTTGTTGATTTGTTGGAGACGGTACCCTTACAGATAATTTTTTTCTGGTACTGGAAAGCATTTAAAAGTACCAGTGTTCACACAGATTATGCTGCTGGTACTGCAAATACTGGTATTAATTTGGGTAAACTGGGATACCACCCAACCCTACCTTGGCACCGGATAAGTGAATCTCTGTCAATTTTTGGGGAGGTCAAAGATCATGTGAAGTCAATGGAAGTCACAGTTTGAAAACCCTGTAAACATGGTATCGCAATGAGGGAAAGTTGCTGGAACTCCATACTTGATGTGAATGTTGTCAGTTGTGAGCAGATGATCCTAGTGATTTTTATGGAGGTCAAAGGTCATTTGAAATCACTAGAGGTTAATTTCTGACAGCCTATTAAGGAAGATATCTCAGCAACTGAATGTTGTTAGAATTTCAAACTGTAAACAGTTGGTTTCTCTTGATGTAGTGATCTCTGCCAAGTTTTGAGGATTTTAAAGGTTACATGAGGTCAGTAGAGGTTGTAGTTTGAAAACTTTAAAAACATTTTATTTCAAAGTTGGTATATAATTAGTCTGTTGCAAATAAATGATCTCTGCTTTTTAGGTCAAGTAGGTCAAAGTTCATTTGAGGTCACCAGAGGAGAACTACTGAAAACCTATTAACAAAATATCTCAGCAGCTGAAAGTTGCTGGAACTTAACTGTAACTGTTGGTAGCTCTTGATATGTAAATGATCTCTGTCATGTTTAGGGGAGGTCAAAGATCATGTGAGGTCAGTGGAGGTCATAGTTTGAAAACCTTGCAGACATGGTATCTCACGAACGGTAAGGTGACTGAACTTCAAAATTGGTATGTTCAATATGTTAGTTGTCTTTTGTTTTCATGAATACAGGCAAGGAATCACAAAGTCCTTTGAGTTTCTGGTTTGTCATTTATTGGATTGAGTGTCTAGTCTAAGCATTTGGTGTTTTCTTTCAAAGTAAGTCAAGGTTCTACACTTGGTGTAGGTAATAATAATAATTATGACATTAGTTTACTTGTATGCAGTGATCGGTCATAATACATTTGTGTCTTTTTGTCAAAATATTGTTCTTGCAGTCTTGTTAAGATGGTGACTCCTAAACGAAAAATGGATGAATCTGAAATTACAGAAGTTAAAGAAGATTCCTCAACAACTACTTACTCAAGTTTTCGTAAATCAAAATATTCTGTAGCATGGTCTGCTGGTGGTAAGCACACAGTCGGAAGTTTTAAGCAATTATGGCTTGTAAGGAATGGCTAACTATTAATAACTTTAATCTCTTAACATACATATTGTTGAGAGTGAATTGACAGCTTGTAACTCAGTTCCTGAGATGGCACCAGTGCCTTCAAGTTAAATACCGCTGAAGAATATGTTATATGGTTGTAATTGTAGACCTATTATTGTGAAGCATCTACTACCTGTGGAAGAAAAGTGTATGTTGCCATAGTGTGTTGCTGTTTACCTTCATGGCAATGTCATTGTCTCAATCATTTGTTGATGTTGTATGCTCTGCAAAAGGAAAATATGAAAATGTAGAAAGAGTTATTGTAACTTACACAGTGTTTAATTTTTTTTCAGAAACTAAGAAATTCTATGCTGCTCTTAGCACAGTTGGAACAGACTTTTCAATGATAAATGCCATCTTCCCAAATCGAAAGCGAAGAGAACTCAAAAATAAATTCAAAAGAGAAGAGAGGATGAATGGGGCATTAGTCGAGAAAGCACTTCGTAAGTTGCATCTTTCATTCAGAGACAAACAATTTGTGTAATAGAGCTGTTTTTGATGATCGAGGTTTCTTTTTCCTCTCTGCAGCTTTGCGTATTGTTCCACTGTGCATCTTTGTGTTTCCTTTTCCTCATTCAAGTGTGTCAGACAATCTTTGCTTAGTATAGAGGGGAATCATTTTGTATTTTGCTGAGATGAAAATCTATCACTATTTCCACTTTTTCAGGTGAAACAAAGGCTTTTGATTTCACAGACTTTCAAAACACAGAGGAAGACACAACCACTGTAGACGGGGAGCCTAAAAACGACACGAAGCAAATCAAGAAAAGAAAGAAAAAGAAACAAGATCATCCAGATGGTTAGTCATTTGTGGATTAATAAATTTTTGTTGCAATGCTGATGATTATGGTCGCATATAAAATGTAAGAGTAAGTGTAGCACTTTACAGTCACTCTTCATCAGGCCTTCAGTGGCAAGGGACTACTTGCCAGTCTCATCAGCCAAACAGATAATAGAATCAATCAAGCAAATTAGGACTATGCATTGAAACAATGGTAGATGTTGAGATGAATAGAAAATTGTAGTCTGTGACAACTTCTGCATTTGAAGTTCTGACACTAGGGTGACAGAATTGTATATATTGATGTCCACCTATTGGTACACAAGGGTAGACAATTTTTCCACTCATCAAAACTTCACGAAATACTTTTGAGAACGTTGTGTAATTGCAATTGACAGTGAGTTTTTGTTGAATGCTTCTTTCGTTCAGATAATTATGTTGCACCAAAGAACAGAAAAGTGAATAAGAAAGATGATGAAACTACAGAAATCGTTGAAGAATGCCTACAGTCTCCTAATGAAACAGCGTCCCCATCTGTAGAGCCTCTTGCCAAAGAACAAGCCAGCAAGGATGCACTTGAGAACTTGCAAAACCCTTTTGGTGTTAAACCTCTGCTCCCAAATACAGAAGATGTAAAGAGCAGTGGAGATGAAGAAGAGTATGACATGGATACTATTCTAGGTAAGCCAACCCGATCTGGTAGGCAACCAAAGCAGCGAGAGGTATTTACCATTCAAGATACCCTTTCACAACCAAGAGTTGTTCGTTCCAGTACTGATGTCAGCAATGGAACCAAAGGAAAAACTGGGAAACGTAAGAAAAAGATGAAGCATAAAAGGCTGAAGAAACAAAATCTGGAAAGTCTTAATACCTCCCATGAAATTGGGACAGTTAAGTCAGTTCCTCTGCCATCTCCAAGTGCTGTTGCTCCCCCAGACACAGCTGATCAGAGAGTACCACCTCTGCATCCAGAGGTTGCTCTTCCAGCAGCTACCCCTCAAAACTCTTTACATGCTAACAGCTCTGTAAAATCACTTCCAAACACAAGTGATCACCTTCCTGGAGAATCTCCTTCCTTCAGAACGGAACACTATCTTGTAACTTACCCTGATGGCACCAAAACGTTAATTCAAATGCCAGTGCCTGTGGAAAATGACAAATCCTTTGAATTTGTGCTGAATGTTTTGCCTTCACCATATCGTGAAGGGAGTACGTTACAATTAGGGATAGTTCCAAAGGAAGGTAACTTTTCACCTCACACTCCAACACAGCCATTTAATCTCGGAGGTGGAGTCAATTTTTCTTTACGCACCCCCATCTCTCAGATTGTAACCCCTGGGTCAACCCCAGGTGATGTGTCTTCTTCAGTGGGATTGTCTGGTTCCAGTAGAGTGGGAGCGAATCCTTTCCTGTCTGTTCCAAGTTCAAGTTCTCCTTTCAATTCAGGAATAGCCAACAATAATCAAAGCAGTCAGTATGTGCTTCATGGTTCTACATTAGTAAGGACACCTGATGACAGAACAGCACAGCTAGTCCAATCAGTTTCATCTTCACCTATGTTGTACAACAGGGAATCAATTAGGACAACTGCTGCAAGTAGCAGGTATTGTGGAGATGTTGGTCATGATGTGCTCAACTCAGGAACCATTGCATTACCTCAGGAGTCAGCTATCTTAAACAAGTCTCCCAGTCAGCTTACAGGAATCATCACTCCAGGCTTGAATCTGGACAATTCCTTCAACCAGTCCAGCAGTGCTCAGTCCATGTGTGCAGAGAGGATGGTGACTACATCTGTTCCTCCAGAGGAAACTGTAATTGCTTCCAATAGTAACCACTCTACAGTAAAATCAGGGTTTCCGCAGATTGAACATAACATAGAACAAGATGGAATTAGACCACCCCAGCAAATTCTTTCCTCTGAAACGCGGTCAAGTCATGATAGATTGCCAACCACTCAGGATGTTCTTAAAACAGCCTCAGAGAAAGGCCAGACATTGTCATTTCTTTTACCAACGTCCGGTCTTTCCAACACCTCCATCAGAATGGACAACTACCCCTCCAAGCAAGGTGTTGATCAAAGACCTATTGAAGAACTTGTCACACATACTGCAAAGTTGGTTGCTGACAATAATCCAGTCAGACACAATTCCAACATTGAAAATTCAGTGACTGACATTGAAACTGAGATGGTCTATGTCAGTGGTCTCGTGGACCCAATACCTGCTAGTTCTGGGGTATCTGATCCAATTATTGCTCAGCATGTTGATGTGTCCAGTTCAGTGCAACAAGAGGAGTTTCAAGTGACAGAAAGTGACGTTTTTGTCCCTGTCTGATGTGAGTGTGTATCATGCCAGAAATTTGTGAAAGGGGCAAATGTAGTAAGGAGTAGGAAAGACAAACCCGATAATTCATAGACCTGATTTAATGATTTGGCCCAAGTAAAGCCATTCAGTTGATTGTATACTGTGTTGAAAGCTGCCGGTGGATGATGCTTTCATTTCACAAAATATTCAACTAGGCAAGCAGTCATTGTGCATCGAGGCCAAAATATTTAACTTAAACATTACCTAGAAAAAGTGGTAAGATGTCCTTATGCAGACATTTTAACTTTCTGTGTTCTCTTTCCATGAAATGATGGACTGATTTGTTATCAGTTGCTTAATTCAATTCCAGACTTCCCTTTAATATCTCAAACTGCTTGGATAAAAAAAAAAACAGGACAGAAATTGTATATTGTATTCAACATGATTGGAGTTACACATTTTGCTTGTGATAATATTTGTGGCAGTTATTCAGTTTCCACACTGAAGGGTCAATTGACTGAAGTGGGTCTATAATGTTTATTTTTGAAGCTCAAAGAAAGTGTAGATTTTGTTTGAGTTGTCAGTTCAAGGATGTGGATTTCCGAAATAGAATGCTGTGCACAATAAAAAGTGGGTAGTTCTGGTTCAATTGGTTAGTTGTCATTGTAGTTTCAAAGAGTGGGTATATCATGAAATTCTCATTTGTTGAACTAGATGAGCCCATAGAAGTAGATAAACTAGAATGATATCACTGTAACTACTCACACACTGAAAAACGAAGGCCGAACAGTAATTGGGGTCATCTTACTGGGTACGACAAAGAACTCTGCCTTCAACATTTGCCATGTACTGTTTGCAGCAGGTATGTTTACAGCAGGTATGACCTAGAATATGTTTGTTTGATATCTAACTGTATCTTTGATGAAAACAGAATTAAATGCAACCATTTGGTATTTGAGATAACGTGATAATCTGCAGGGAAAACTACCTTACAACGTTCAGCTGTTTGTGAGATAAATGACTTCATTCTTGTTTATCTGTTTCTTGGGTGAACCTCAAACCAAACAGTCACTTTGTGTCTCTCCTTTTTGAAAAAACTGTTATGTTGTTTCTGGTTGTGGTACTGATGAACAGTGTGACTAAGAACACTACTTTACACTGGTCATAATGCAATGCAACAAATGTGAAACCCGACTTCAAGAAGTGTAATGTAAACTGTAAACATTCTAAATAATTTGTGGGTAAGTTAGCATGACTTTATACTGCACAGAATGTGGTTTTGTACGTGTCAGTTTGTTGTGCACAAAGGAAACTTCAGTTCTTTTTATATGCGCAGTATGTGTCTAAGATAAGCACTTTATTATCCAGCCAGAATTTGTTACCATTTCATTGCATGTAAAACACCTTGTAGTGGTTTTAAAAGAGGCTGCAGACGCTTTTTACAGTATTAACCATATTTTCCTTTTGATTCAGTAAGTCCATGAAATGGTAGTATTTTCAACAACGATCATTCTAAAAAGATTCGTCCAACTGGTCATAACACCAGAATTCGTAAACTCTTATTTTGTAAAAAAGTAAATTGGATTAGAAGTCAATTCCACACTGATTAATCAGTTCTGAGGTACATGACTGTGAAGATGGCTTGGTCATGAGTGTTGATTTTAATGCAAATTTGTGTCCAGTACCATCAATCGAGAAACATGCTTGTATGCATAGAGACAGTGCTTGCCAAAGGTGAATGACTGTTCACTTTCGTTGCTAGACTGCCTGGTTTAATGAAATTCTAATGTAAAATTTATGAAAGAAAAGTATGTGTGTATGAAAAGGAAATGCATGAGGTAAAACTTCGTGTGCTTCTCAATTGGAATCCATTAATGGAACAAACTTGTACATTGACCTGAGAAAGGAACAGTAGTGATCAAAGATGAAAAGAATATGATTCTTGTATTACTTTAACTGTCTCAGCTATCTATGCTAAAATGTAAAGTTAGAATACAGTATGTCAGTTCTCCTGCTGCTATGTCGTAGAATTGATGATGTGACTTTGAAGAAACTAAAAACATAAATATTTTCTTCTCATGTTTTTCTCTATTCTTCAATACCTCTTGCGTGCTGTGCATAGCCCACTTAAAGAATGTAATAACCAAATATGACGCTGAGAGTCTCTAAAATTAACATGACGGGCATAAAATGATGAAAACTTGAACTCCTGTTTTGAAATTAAAGGCCCTTTATATGAACGTGAGACAACTCTCACAATACAGTCCTACACAGTTGGTCGTTTTCTGTGTTGTTCTGTGCTAAGGAAAACCCATGTTTTGTTGTGTTATCTTTGCTGCTTCAGTATGCTCTTTCTGTCCTATTCCTTGAGGAGTACTCAGTCCTTTAGTTTTTTTCATTGTGTCTCTTCAATGCAGAATTTGTTGTTTCCATAGTTTTGAAAATGAACTAACATTGCGTCTGTTTATCGTTCAGTTAACAAACACCCTACGTCACTACTGTTGATGATGCAGTACAATGTCATAGGTGTGATAGCACATTGCGCATATTTTTTCACATTCATGCCGTACTTGGTACAGACTAAGTACTACTATACAGGGAGTAGACTATACAAAAAAACTCCTCAATCCCAGAATGTCAAGATGTGAAACGTCTTTGTAACGGTACATGTAGAAATAAATATGTTTCGATACACTAAGAACCTCTCACAAAGAAAACCAAATGTTGTAAAGTACATTTGTACTGTATATATATATGTATCAAAGAATTCATGTAATGTTCTTTTGGCATCATTTTGATATTTATTTGATTTTCTTTATGTTTTTAATTTGTTGGAACAAACGTTTTCTTTCGTTTATATATTTTGATAGAGATATCAATGCAAGGCAACATGACCAGTCCAGAATTTCGCCTCTAGTGTTCATTAATAGTAAAGAAATTGTGAGAAATTTCCGTGGTGTAGCTATATTGGCAGTTTCAGTCCTGGAAGTGACGCCAACATACATTTCTAGTTTGACACCAGTTAAAAGTGTTTTTGCGTATTTTTTCAATTTATTGTTTCAGCTTTGATTGCATCGGCAGGCTAGCTTGGGAATTGTGAGAGCCATAAATATATCAGTTGTTACCTTGTGTCTTTAAAAATGGTGAACATCCATTTTGTTTGCATTTCATCACACCTGCAATTGCAGTAATGGCGTTTCACTTGGCTTGCATCATCTTCACCGGGGTATTTGATTTTTAGGCTGCAGTTTTGCAACACTGGCGGTAATGTCATCACACTTACTTTCATAAGGATCTCTTTTGATGTTAAAGGGCTACGTCAGTGACCTTCATGTCGACATTATGTACAGGCTTCGAAAAATTTTAAAGAAAACCATTCCGTGAAAATAATGAATATGGTTTGTGCAAGCTCGTATCGTGGCATAGATAATACAAAGCACTGTATAAACAGTTGTCAGTGGTGAAACAAATATTTTCACAAAACAAAAGTGTCCATGTAAAGAAAACGGCAAGGGAATTTGTTTTGATTTAATGTCTTGCTATGCTTCAATCCTTGAGATAAAATTGGAAACAATTTGTAACATTGAAATCTATTTGAAAGATCTCATCGGATCCTGGATAAAAGAAATTACGAAAGTACACATGGACAGATTTTGATGTAAAGACAACTGGAAAAGTGTCATTTTTTTGAATGACGACTGCATGACCACACCTGCATGTACTTCATCTGTTGTTGTTTGACAAGCTTTCTGGTTTCCAGTTTACAGTAAATATGGCCTCGTGTTGACTCGAATTAGCTGACTTAATATGTCTTGCTACACTGCATGGTGTCGTACTTTGAGCCTTATAATCACTTCTAGGATTGCGGACCTGTCTTGTTAAACGTCGAAAATATTGCCAACGAACGCAAACAGGAATATGGACTCGAACATGTTTGTAACTCAGATAGGTACATTCAAAAGGGCACGAGACGTTCTTTAAAACAAAACTTGCGTTTACATTTAATCTGCTATTAATGAGAATTTTTTCCTATCTGTTAAAGATTAGCACTTTATGCGTGATGCGCTCTTATTGATGTCAAAAGTCATATCTATATTCTTACAACTGCTATTTTACAAGAGTATACCGGCAAATCCTGCAAATCTGACATGGCAGGTGTGCACTACTCTTGACAAAAAATGGTGAGGCATAATTAGATAATATAAATTTCATGAAGTCGGTGTTCTTAACTTGATAAGCAAACGAACTAGAGTTTCATCTTCATTTATCTTCGTTTTGTGTCTTTTGTTTGGAGGTCGTAATATCGCCTTATAGTGCTCTCTGCTTTCTTAGGTAGATTTTTTCCTCCAAGTACTGTCTACCTGAAATGAGAATGGAAAACTACGAGCTTGTGGAAAGCTTTTGAAACATTTTTCTTGTAAATGATTACTGCCAATGAAACGTGGGTTTGCTAGTTTTTCTTTTATACATTGAAAGAAGCAGTTCATTGCGTGATGATAATACCAGTGGACCTTATTTATTGTCAAGAACTTTTTGATTCCGGACATTGTCCAACGTCCTCGAACTGCCATTGTAAGGGATCAGGAGGCTCTTACTCATGTTTTAATAAACCAGGTCGTCTTTGGAATCACCTAAGCACCTGTACATACTGTAGCATTGCACTGCATGCACTCTATAGTTCAAGGTGACATTGCTTGTGTGTACAAGTCAACAGTTACTGACATCTTCATTCGTAGTAGTCAACACGGCGAACTAACATGCGGAAGGACGTAATTCTGAGGACCTTGATTACCGTTGTCTTTAACCTTAAGTACTTAGGAACTGAAGTAATCAGCTAAAGAAAAGTACAATCATCTGAATGTAGGACCTGCGCATGTCAGAGCCTATAGATGACAAAATGAACGCTGGAATATCATCTTTGTGAGTTGCATGCCAGTGAGTGAAAAGTTGAAGTAGGCGTTCCTGTTTATTGAGGAAATGTAACGAAAGATATTTTTATGAATACACAACGGTTGACTAAATAATATAAGTACCAATCAATATGTCTAACACATAGCCTGGATAAAAAATTACTTTTAACGTACCTCAGTCTTAGTCAGCGTTAGCCGTAACTTAACTATGGAAATGAATAAGTGTGCTGTTTACCTTCTTGACATACTCAATAGAACTTTCAATGACCTTCTTGACATCTCTTATCGATGGACGATCATTAGTTCGTTCTGCAAGGCACATTTTCATGACAGACGATCTGAAAACAAGAAACTCTCGATGGAAATTTTTCAAAGGAAAAAAATTTATTTTATTTTTATTTACTAAGTTTCGACATGATTTACCATAGCAACGACTCAATCTACAGGTGGCGTGCATATATGATAAAAAGTATCCTTTTAATTAGCAGTAAAATTATCACACCACCTATCGTTACTGAAACTGCGCAGTTCCAGTATGGATTGCTACCGCTTTATTGTAAAGTCGTTTTCTGAAAACATAATGCTCTCTCAGGTAGCCTGCAAAGCACATTTTTGTGTTAAAACAGACTTTGGCATGTAAAGGCGTTGAGGGTTTACAGTCTTGAAAGAAACTTTGGACTCTACAATTCTAAATTATTTGAGTGTACATTGAATGTCAATTTTATTAACAGAAGAAAATGGGAAGGGTGGTGGGATAGATGGGGTGTATGAGGTTGGTGTGTTAAAGACGTTTGTGTGTCAAATGGTAAAGGGCGGTTAGACGTCCTGAATATGAACTTGTTTGTTTGAACCAACCATAACAAACTTATACCCAGAGTGACCCATGTAACATTTCATCTAAATGTGATTAACTTCAGCTTGTGTTTTCCAATCAAATGCAACTCTTTTATCAGGTTCGTTCTGACTAACGGTCATCTGTTATTGACCATACGAACTGATCAAGCGTTCTGCATCAGGTGCAGTGTTTCTGACACAGCCCGAAGATACGTATGCAAAGGTTCAGAAATGCATGAAACGATTTTGAGTTAATTGAACAGTCACCAATTAGCATTTTCACTGACATGTTACACTAAATGCATGAAAACATTTTCATTAGCATGTTACTCTGAATGGAGAAAAACATTTCCACAAGCACGTTTTATTAAATGGATCTAACTTTCAATTTGTTTAAAGTTATCAGAAACAAAATGATACGCATTTAGAGAATAGTAAATATGAGGTTACGGTGGCATGGATTTCACAGTCGCGGACCTAGCATTTTCGATCAAAATATCGAAAATGGCTTATAGGGGCCCGGCCTGTATAATACTATAGAAATACCCGTTGTTCTTTAAGACATTGGCCGGGATGGGGGAGGGGTGCCGGCAGTACTGAGCGAATCTAAAAAATTGGTAGCGTAGAATGAAATTTGGCTGTAAACTCCCCAGATGGCCGAAAACAGCACCTCCTAAGTGTTATAAGCTGCATATGCACAGTCTTGAACTGGGATCACATTTTTGCAATTTCTCAAATTAATGAAAGGAAAAGTAAACCTTTGAAAATGCTAATACAGTGCCTATCAGATGGGTTGAGTTGATATATGCACCCTCTTTCATATATTCGTGGAGCACTCGACAAATAATTGGCTGGGGATGAACATATATTTTAGTCTCAAACTTCTTTTTTTTTTCATCGGGCAGTGCCGTCACAGTGGTTGTTTGCAGGGGGGGTTCAAGAAACTCGAAGTGCGCCGCCATAATGTGAACAGATTTTGTTTTCTCACTGAGCCTAGTACATGGATGAGGGGACATCAACGAGTGTGATCATAAGAAAGTATAGTATTACCTGTTGCATTAGCGCGGCCAGAAGTTTTTTATTAGGGGTGAAATGAGAATTGTTTGGAGACTGTATCGAAGAGGAACTTCAGCATCGTTTGGAACGGACGTACTACAAAAAATGCACAAAATCCACCTTAGATTAAAAGCCTTCCCTGGCTCAGCAAGTAAGCTCCCGGGAATGGTATTGTCAGTATTTTCATGGCTGAAAAATTCATCTCATTTTGTAAGTTTTTTGCTGAGGAAAATTTAATTAAATTTGCATGTTTCGTAATGAATACTGCACTTACTTGACTTTGAAGGCAGAAAAATGGCAACAACATTTTGTGGTGGAGTGGTGGGCGCTAAAGTACTCAAACCTACTTTCTTTACCTTCTTACCCTCTATTGTTTTTTTTTTCTCGTTCTCATCTAGTTCTGTCTTTTTGATTACTGATTTCTCTTGTGTGAAAAGCTTACAAGGGCGCTGGTTTTCCCTTTGAGTCGATGGGTGGGGTGAATGAGCACCCCCTCCTGACCATAGGCTATGGTAGTTCCGACACTGGGATTTCATATAACAAACTAAACGCATTGGCATTAAAACTGTGCCTGAGAGAAGTATTTTTTTTCCAGTAGTAATAAAAGAAGAAAACGTATAGAAAGCGGCAATCAAATCTTACAGTTCCCTTGGAATGGGGCATCCGACAAGCAGAAGGCTCAACTGCTTATTAGTGTCACTTTCGTGTTCAGAAACGATTTCTCGCAGTACATCAGATCCTATACTCCAAAGTAAAGGAAACCGTAATGTTAGCCCAAAAAAGAAAAAAGAAAAAAAAAGAAAATGTTGAAAGTAAAATGTTCTGTTGAAGAAAATTCAGACATGTCAAGCTCAGCGGCAGATTACACGCAAAAGGTAATGGTCTGGTATAGTATGGTTATTATACATGCTCCTCTGAAAGGAGTAAGCTCATCTAAACAAAGAAATCACTGCGCGTATCTTACTTAGCGAAATGGTGGGCGGTAGTGCTCTCGTACATAATCTTGTCAGGTAGTAAGGGAAGGAGGTTGACAGTGCCGTAAACATATATATATATTTTCAGTTGAACAGGCTACGTTGAGGAAATTGGACAAGAACTACACTAAAATGACTTCTGGAGTTTCATTCTTAGAAACCCCTCGATCTGTCACAGAAAATATTACTAACAAATTTGTAGCTACCAGATAGCGACTCACGTCTGAGTGAACATTGCATATCTTATTAAATAATGTAGTAATCACTTATGTATTCCAAGTTTAACTTGAAACAAATTATGCATTTGGTTTACATTTTAGAACCGTTTATATCAATATGAATTTCTTAATATCAACTTGTTTCTAATTCCTGAAGACATCGTTCAACTTGAAAGGCCTTAGAAAAATAGAGGTGTACACCATTGAACAAGTTTATCAGTTATGAAATGTTTTTGTATGTAAGAGGAAAAAAAATAAATGCATACTTACCCAGATATATTTCCCAAAACGTCACACCAATTCCCCATGCGTCACTGCATTCGCCATATTCAAATATCTGGCATTCTGGGGGTAATGACCAACTTGAATTCTCGTCCTATGGCACAGAATAAACCAATCAGTGAAAACATATTATGAGCCTATTTAATAATATAGTGTCCTCACAAGTGAAGAAAAGTTTTTCGATTTTTTTCATACTCAAACGACTAAAGATAAGGATTTACCGCTTCGATGCAAGCTTCAGAAAACGTCGTCGCATTTTCCAAGGAGCAAAAGTTTTGTAGAATGGACTTGTCGAATACATCAACTAATACGTGATAGGTGCATAGGCCAGGACAGCAACACTGAAAAACAAAGGGGTGTTTTCCGTTAAGTTTACAAGTCAGTCATCACATGTCTCAAATCAAATTCGATAGTTTGTAAAATGAAAATTCCTTTGTATTTGTGCCTACTACAAACATGGTAGGCATGTAAGATTTCAAATTACAGTCAAATGATACTTACAACCTCATTATGATCTAGATATTTGTAATCTTCTAGACCACCGATTTAAATCTTCAAGTTTAACTCAAATCAACTTGAAGTAATCTAAAACAGCTACCGAAAACCGTAAACAAACTTGGAACTTTCTTGCGATGAGGATGATTTAACACATCGGCACCATTATACCAGCATGCCTTAACACAAAGTGGACACAATTAGAGCGAATTGAGGTGTATACAAGGACCAAACACAGATGACACCGGTACGAAGAGAAACCGAAAGAGGAAAATAATCTGATTTACCCCTCCCACAGTACCAACGTAAAAACCAACAAAGAGAAGTTTCTTGACCTCGCAGCGGAACATTCCACGCTTGAAACCCATTTGTGATAAACTCTTCAACAAAGACAATGTCAAGGCCAGCTAGCTACTCATGCATGCCTGATATTGGGAAGACAATCCAAGAACATAGCTGAAGGTTACTATCACCAGAACCGACACAACAACCAGGTAATTATCTATACAAGAACAATTGCCCAGTTAACGGACAATGCATGAGCAAATCCCTCATCTACAAGGCCAAAATTGTTTTTGACTGAAACTGAATTAATACTCAAAGCTTCTTCACATCTTCACGGACTGAACAAAGATCTAGGATTCCTTTTCAAGTTATTCTTGCATTTCTATTGTAGCACCTGAAGTACCAGGGGTCTACCTGTTCTATACTGTGGTTGGAAACAGGTACTTGAAATTCAAATTGTGTCTATTTTATTTAGGAATGAGATGAGAACGTCACCATGTTATACTTAATAGTAGAATCTGACATGAGATTTAACTTACTCCTTGGAAAGCAAGGAATTCCATACCGCTAACAATTCCTTGTCCGTACTGTAATGCATTCAGCAGATAATCTTGGTAGGTGACGTGTCCAATGTTGGCATAATCTGACGTTAGATGAGAGTGCAAACTTTTCATTTTGTGGTGTTCCTGTATTAAATAGAGAACGGCTGTGAGATACAGCAAGAGAGATCAAAAGCAAGTTTACTGTAAGTTGCGCGGTATGCTGATCACGTAGTGTAACAAATTCGTCACTTCATCTATCAAATGAGTTGTGATATGATTATCTTAATTTGAAGCCAGTCTTGTATCCAGACAATCTGAGCTGTGATGTTAGCCTATCCCTCCGACTTACCTTTTCATATGAAAACTTGAGGTCAAGTAAAAAGATCTAACAAAGTATAATATTTGTGGTATAATAAGGTTGACTACAATAGTAAACGATACCCTAACTATATAGAATCAGAACAGGTCAAGTTTGCACCAATGTAATTGAACATTTTGATATAAAAAAAAAGCCATATTGTAGTGAACATTAGTACATGTAGCGATACCATTACCTCTTCTTGGTGAAGTCGTTGATAAACAATTGTTTAAGTCGGTTCATTCGTATACTTTCATTCAGTTCATACTTCGTTTGTCAAGTTCTTATTTATAAGGGGGAGGGGTGCAAGGATGTCTCTACAAAACAAGCACATGTTGGTGAATGTAAAAATGTTTCTCAAGAATTTGTGTTCAAACATTGCTCGAAACTTAAAGTGTAAACCGACAGCGAACGTTCATGATCGTTACAGTTTGCAGTCATTGAAAAAAGTCGTTGTGCATTTTAATTAAGTCAATGTGATATTTATAAGAGGTCTGAATAACAGAAAATACAAGACAATCAACTTATTTCTCGGCAGAAAAGTTTTCAATATTAGGAAGACTGACCAAACTAGGAGTTACCGGGAGATAGATGCCTTAGAAAGTATAGCCTTTATTCCCATGAAAGCAAAAGTAAACAAAATTGTCAATCCTATAAAAACAAAGCTTTGCTTCCATTTAAAAACTTAAAGGGTATGGCTGAAGGGAAAATATTCAAATCGTTGATGAATCAATGTTATTCAAAACAATTTTCTTTTCTCTTTTTCATTTATTCTTTACTTATTTTGATTTTAGAGGGGTGAGGGGTCCGCTTGTAATGAATTCCAGATGGAAATATGGCACTTCGGTCTCATTTATTGAGAGGATGCAAACTGAAAGTACCGTAGCCACCTTGAGTGACATGCACAGCGACAAGAAGATATGTTACCATACTGTTGTGATGAAACAATAATTCTGCAATAATAGATAGCCTGAGAGTTGAAAACTGGATAAGTAAGGTTTAGCCTATTTACGGTTTAAATATCCACAAACGTTTGCACACTTGTCTTGCATTCTGTAAGAAATATGAGAACTAAAGAAAAACGATGTGCCATGCACGCTTCACAGAGCTTCCTGCACAGATTTTGTACCACATATGTACTTGAGCAATATCGAGTAAGTTGCAAATTAATACATCAAGTCAAATTTACAGTACATACGTAAGTCTTCATTGTACTCAGATTCATTTTAAATATTTTAATGTTGACGAAAGATGAATACAGAAGATCAAAGGGACTGACCATTGAAAAAAATGACATTGAAAATTACAAATAACGTTCTCTCTCAAGTTGTTGGTGGAAACCATATGTCAATAGCATATTCCTGTTTGGAAGAGAAAAATAACTGCCAGCAATTTTTTTTCAAAATAATACCTTTGTCTTTGCAGTAACCAATCGTTCTTATGACGTTGTCGTGGTTGGGCATTCTGATTTTCGTATCGATTATGTTTCTCCATAAACGTTTTGTTTCCTTTGGCGCGCTCTCTGCAAGAACAACGCACAAGTTGATAAAAATCAAAGGCAATAATTGTACATGGAGGTAGGAGTATGCAGTATATTATGTCGTTCGTCTACAGCAAGGCGATTGTGAGTGAAATCATCGTTACCTACCGTCAACGTACAATAAAGCTACATCTAGACTTTCACCCCCTGAACATGAAAGTGTTCCACTCCATTTACATGATCCTTGCAAGGAATCAATTTTCGCAATGAAAGTAATGTTTTGCATCGAAAAGGTTTCTCCATCGTATGGATCGCTGACGCTATCATATTCTATAGTAGGATGAAAAAGGAATTACCGTATGTAACAGACAATTACTGTATGTAATACCTATCGATTTGTACTTGATTATGTGCATTGACTACTAAATGTTTAGCAACATTATAGTGCCTCACGACGAATCCAAAGGAAATAAGAATTAAATGATGGATTCTATGTACATTACATTTTTCCTTTTATCTTGAAACATCCTCTTACAAAGTTCAACATGAAGACGACATTACACTCTGGTTGGCAAAGTGTTAACTACACTGAGCTACACATTACATGTTTTAAAATGCATGCTGTAACAAAAGGGGGTGGTCGAACAGTTTACTCTTGGTTGGTTACCTTGTTAACTACTAACAGCAATAAAATGAACTATTTATTCAACATACGTACCAATTATCTGACTACCCTCAGAACCTGTGTCTTCTTCAGGCAATGGAAGCTGTAATACTGACAAATGTCTAGAAAACAAATAATTGCCTAATATTTCAATCACTTCTCGTCATCTGTACTCGTGATTTTAACAAAATAATACTGGTGATGATGTGTACTATTTAATAGATAATTCTGCATTTCTTTGTGATGAGCTGACACTTGTGACATAACTTTAAGAGTAGGTATATATGCCCAAATCGTTACTTTTAAATGGTTCTTTAAAGGGAGGGTATGACACTGGTCTTTTACGCCATCGCTCAATAGCTAACATCGGTAATTCCTTCGGCTGCGCACTAGTTTACATCGCAGGCATTATTATTTTGAATATTTTGTAAGGGGACTGTTAACTCCAACACACGTATAGTTTGTCTTTTTTAGAGGTCTGGTCGTGATAATATAAAAGAATGTATTATACAAGCAATGTCTGTCCGTTCAAGTTCATTCGTGTCATAAAGTCTACTTCTGTGTTTGTTGTTATATGTTTGAGGCGTTATATATTTATGCATTGATTGGCAACTCATGAGCAGTCGCGGGCCTTATGCATGTCCGTTAAGTTGCCCAACCCAATACTCTACCTGCTAGGAAAATTGGCTGGTTAAGTTAATGTGTTTTTTTAGCTTTGGTAAACGATTGGCAGATTATATTTGACAGTTAAGTATTAAATATTATGTGGTTTTAAAACTAGACTAGAAAACATAGTAAATCAACATTGATTAATTGTATAAACTGGCTCATCAAATAGAATAATTTAAACTTGTGTCTTGTATTGTCTAATATTTCAGGTACCGTACATTACCCTATATCTTCGTAATTACATTTTAATTAATATCAGTAGATTAACTCATTTACCTCCTAACTATATTCCTAAGACATACATACTTCATGCCATCTCAAAACTGTAAGTGTAAAATAATCTATTAATTTGTAATTTTACTTTCAAATTCCGTGGTGCAAAAATGGAAGGCAAGCCTAGAGAAAATGGTCTTGTTTTCAAGTTGGTGTTTACCGTGTAAAGGTAAAAAACTGAGAGACCATTGAAATACTAATTACCTTTCGAGCTGAACAATATCATGCTGCAAAGCTGTAGAGGAAGATTGAATAAATTTATAGACTGAGATTGTCACATAATTACTACATAAAGGGACGATCTGTATCTATTTCAAACAATACATTTGCTTTCTTATTTGACGTTTCGAAGGAAAGAATATGATTATACATAGTTACAATAAAATACCTCAAGCATGTCCTGAAGTTTTCCTAAAAGGGCACATTTTCTTGTTTGACATTCACTGAATTATTCAATACCTGTCACGGTTTAAGTCACATACTTGAAAAATAATCACACTGCAATGATCCCCATGTGACACAGACCAATGAATGTTGATGAATTATTTATGAACGATTCAATCTTGTTTTTGAAAATGTGTGACCGCAGACACTTTTTACGGTACCAATTAGTGCTACTTCATATGAACACAGCATTAAGGACTTGAGTAAAAATTGAAAAATAAAATAGACAGGTTACATAGCTATGAAATACGAAACGTGAAGTAACAAATTGTGAGCATTGTCATGTGGTTGTGATCGATATCAACTAAAAGATGCTGCTCTACAGTTTTGTCTGCATAGTGCCACAGTACAACAAGTATAGTCATAAACTTGACCAAAGCACAAACAATCACAAGCGCTTCCGTTTACAATTGCACTAAAAGAGGAATATTGTATATACGGTACTCAATGACGATCCTGCAATAGCAACAGTATGGTGACAAATTTTACCAATGTCGAAAGAATTCCATACACTTACAGCTCCAGTGGAACTGAATTTTTGCCTCTTTTATATGCCGTCAATAATTATTAAAATCAATCTTTATCAATCACACAAAAAAGAAGAGGGAACGCCAAAAAAAAAAAAAACAGCAAGTGAAAACAAAGAGAGGTTTTATATCGATCACTTCCTACATGTCGGAAATATGATGACTATATAGATGATTACAAATGGGACGTATCATTGTTTTGTTTTTCCATACTTACATCTGCATTTTACGCAACCAAAGGCAATGCAACTAATGATAACGACTACGATAAGCAATCCCACTCCAGAGCATATCACAAGGAGAATAGTCGGCTCGATAACAATCACTGGGAATGAAGCAGTAGCTGAAGTAACTTGAGAACTTGTATTCAGTTGTGTAGATCTGGCTGCTGGTGCAAAATTGAACAACCATATTTTCCTCAGACGTAAAATGTGTTATCATCATGAATTATACGTCTTAAATATAAAGTCGTGATAAAAGTGAAACAATACACCACTGATTTGATGGATAACATCAATATATTAACAGTGTACACAAAGATTATAATAAAAACACGACATGTTTCAGAAGGTCAACTTCCATCGTCAGGTTGATGATAAGACTGAATACGGAGAGGTGAACGTACTAACAATTGGGTTGTCAAAGACAAAATATTTAGAAGTAACACTTAGTTGAATAAAGAAAATAATGGGGATTCCAGTTGTTTGAGATTGGGCAGATTCCAGTTGATATGAAGGCTTTCCTTGAGTTTAAGCTGCAGCTTAGTAGGTGCCGAGTCAATGATTTTGAAAGAGTTGTGATCACACTTTGCCTTACAAGAGGGGGATTTGTGTAAGTAGAATAACTGGAATCCCCATTATTTTCTTTATTCAACTAAGTGTTACTTCTAAATATTTTGTCTTTGACAACCCAATTGGTAGTATGTTCACCTCTCCTTATTCAGTCTTATCATCAACCTGACGATGAAAGTTGACCTTCCGAAACATGTCGTATTTTTATTATAATCTATGTGTACACTGTTAATATACTGATGTTTTCCATAAAGTCAGTGGTGTATTGTTTCATTTTATTATCTGGACTTGTGCTTCGTAGAACATTCGAAAGTCATGATTGTAAACAATTGCTTTACTTAACTCTAAATCCAATGACTTTATGTAAAGCAAAAACACTTTACAGATAATAAAAATAACACCAAATAGATTTATCCTTGATCCAATGTTTGAAAGCGAAACTCTGGTTTTGCCTTTTTTATGTGAATACTTTAAATAGTCAAGTCGAATAATCATGATCAGTTGAATGACCAAGGATGCAGCTAGAGAAAAAATATAGTCTAGGAGAAAATGATTGTATTCAATTAGTAACTTTAGTAGCATTTGCCAGCCGCTGTACAGAAAAATAATTTGGCTAGCTTATTTAAATGAGATAAAATAAATAGAAAAAATAAGAATGGGGAAAAATATGAAAGAGAAGATAAAGAAAAGTAAGTTTGAAGACTCCAGGGCACTGGGCATACAGGAAAGGCATTATAGTAACAATGATGTTGTTGCCAATTTTCTTATAATTCAAACAATTACGGTATTTAATACAACTTTGTATTAGACATTTTCAGCTAAAAGCTCCCAAATAAGATTAATATTCCATCCAAGAAAATACTGACAATACCATTTTCTAGAGCTTAGTTTGGGAGGAGCCATTTCCGGCAATCTAAATTATGTAAAATAAGAACTCCATAAGTTTTACATGTAATTAATGTAAACAGTATATGTAAATTCTACATAATTTTGGTAAATTTTACTACATTTTAGTAAAATTGTTATAAACTCAATGTAAGACTTACACTAACTAGGTGTAAAATTTTACCTAAAAGTTATGGAGTTCTTATTTTACCGCTACGTTTTGTGAGTGCAGCACCAATAAAAGCCATTATCGCCCCCCCCCCCCCCCTGACTGAAATTGCTAACTCCGCCACTCATCAAATATAATATTTTAAGTAAGATTGAACTTACCCCGGCTTGTTGCTTGAGATGTATGCGACATCATTAAACTGACAGTGGAGTACGGAGCCATTATCTGAATTAACTGGGAGTTAGAAAGTATGACAAATGAAAGCATAACTTGAAAGAAATATATAAACTCAACCAGTACGATAATACTTAATAAGTAATTTAATCAGTAAACAAAAATGCAAATGTCTACTGTGCAATATATGATTAAATCCAATTAGTTTAACTTACTAAGGTAAAGTTCACCAAAAATGGACTTTTTTAACGTAAAGCACTTCCGTGTTATTCCTTACCCACTTTTTAGTGATTTGCTCAAGCCGTTGTGTTGTCAATACAAAAATTTGCAGTATCTGTGAATTGTACCTTGATATTAATATAAACGAGCGAAGGCGTAAAACATAGTACCGTCTGTTCATGTAAACCTCTTTGCGAAAACTAGTTATTACAATTCCCGTAAAGTGTTGGCTGTAAGTGGGATTTCCACCAAAAAATGAACACCCTCTCAATTAAAACGCTTTGGCCAGTTTCCTACACCAAATAATTAGTGTAGATTCCCTATATTTCGTAACGAGTGGCCTCCTTGCATTGCTGGTGCATCCTACATCGTTGCTCGCCCGCTAGGGTGAACCTTTCTGTCATTTACTCTCCGAATATCAGAGATGATAGTAACCTGATTTGAACAACATTTGTATTCGTCCGTTTCTGGCCATAACATCTATTCTCTTGCACTAAAGAAAACTAGTTTGTGGGCAAAGGTGATGTTTTTGTTTAAATCATTACATCTTATATATATCTCTTATCATGGAAAAAAACAAGGAAACAACGTCAATCAATCGTTTTCCAGAGGCAAGTATAAGAAAGCAGAAGAAACGATTAACCGCTTGTAAATTTATTATTCTTTCGGTACTGTTTGTACGTTACAATTACGACACAAAGGACCTTCAAATAAGCAGTATACAGTACTTCAATGAAGTAATGAAGTACTGTAATTTATGAAAGGAAGTTTGCTACAATATTTCCAATAGACAATTTTCATTGTTAGTTTTCCTGTCGCGTGACCTGATTGGTCACAATATTGGCGTGTGCAGTTCAGACACTTAGTTTCAATGTACTCTTCAGCGATGTATGGTCCGTAGAGAAAGTACCGACATTTTTGAAACTGGATTAAAAAACAGAAACAGATTACGAAAAAGGAGATAGTGATATGACATTAAAAAGCTAAAAAGTCCAGGATACGCTAGTAGACATGTTCTCTAAAAATGACATAGATAAAAACACTCTACCTCTTCCAGCACAACCACAACACTCGCACACCAATCATTTACGTACTATACCAAAAGGACCCCCTCGTTCCTCCTTTTGCAAAGACAGATAAAAGCCTACATGAAATCAATAAAAACGCGCAAACTAATTGAACTCATCCTCAAAAGGAATTTGAGGTTAATAAACAGTTTTATCGCCCCAAAATTAGCATCGCTTTGGGTTGGCAATCTCCACCAGAAATCTGACATATACTTATCCACAAAATCCAAAAACCAATTGTCCTATTGATCCTTAAATCCAAAAATAGCTTCATTATAGAGATGAAATCCTATTGCTTTATGTTGGAAGAGTCACAGAAAGTGATAATTTCGTAGTGAAAATGACTAAGATTCATCTACTCAAGCTCAAAGGAGAAGTCTCCAACTCTGAGGTTATGTAACGAGTTCTGTTCATGGTATTCGAAGTTTTACTCTTCTTTTTTACTAGGTACCATAGTTTAAGGCAAACCCACTGAATTTTATCCATACCTCAACAGAAACTCTGCACTCCCACTTCCCACCTATAGTGGCTTCATTAAAGAAGAAGTGCTCCGTTATGAGGTTATCTCTGCATGTAGCAACGAGACCGATATGAAAAAGAAAAAGATGATCAAAGAGAAACTTCTAATGTGAAACTACGAGGAAAAAGAATTTGCCACGGCCACTAAAGGCATTTCTTTCAAAAACCATGAGTAATGTGCTCAATATGTGCTTTAAATGTGCTAAAAACAGCGCCATGTTTCGAATGTTCTTAAGTTTTCTTTGCACCACTTTAAACACTTAAGAATTGTTGATCTGTTATCAGGAGCATGCAAAGAATGTACTCGCAAAGTTTCATCGATGTTCTCAATATGTGCTTTAAATGTGATAATATCAACGCCTTCTTTTGGGTGTTCGTGAGTCCCTTTTGCACCGATTTGGACACTTAAGAATTGCTGATCTGTTATCAGGAGCATGCAAAGAATATACGTGCAAAGTTCATCAATGTACTGGATATGCAAGTTATTCATTAATGGCGTTCTCAAGTACCTTTTGCACCATTTTATGTATTTAAGAACATCAGATATGCAATCAGCAGCATGGAATTGACAAGACTGTGCTATTTTCTTGTAATACTCACAGATAAAATTTAAACGTATTTTGGGGATCATTCAACCCTTTCCCTCCCCCAGACGCAAACTTAAGAATGTACATTCCTATGTTCGCACACCACTCCATTTCCATTCATGCAATCAGATATTTTGTACTCGTGATGTGAAGTAAATCTTCGCTAGCTCCCGGACTATTACGTCTGGTAACATACAGCATAGGGCACCCAGGAACGCCATTTCCATCTCTGGCTACTTTGCAAAACCAAACATTTTAAGGTTGAAATAATAATGAAAATTGGATTAGGCGGTTGAACATTATCTAATGCAACGAAGCGATGCAGCACCCGATTGGATTTTTTGGGTGGTTGGGGGGGGGGGGGGGGAACGCCCGGCAAACTATTAGCTTGTTGCATGTACCCGAGGTGAAACATTTCCAGGGGCGGGGTATTGCAAATGCTTCCTGCTTGAAATGAGTATATCGACCTTTCTGCTGCGGATTCCATGCCCTAGTCGACTACTTGTATAAGCAACAGAGGCATGTATCATGTGGCCAATCGAATCCTCTAATCAACGATTGCACCTCTTTATAAGCACCTTGCTTCAATTGTGTTGTTAATATGTTTTGTCTTAGTTTTCAATGTCATACAAAATCACACTTGTGAAGCCCGACAATTTTCCAGTGCCTCCCCCTCCCCCAGTTTAGGCCTATCAGTTCTCCAGAATTCCTTCAACTTACCATCCCTCACTCCTCTCTTCGTTTTCTTTTCTTTTTTTCTCTCCTTTATTTTTTCTTTTCTTTTTTTCTCTCCTTTATTTTTTCTTTTCTTTTTTTCTCTCCTTTATTTTTTCTTTTCTTTTTTTCTGTCCTTTAGTTTTCAACATTGCCAATCGCGCCCTCTGTCTCCACGCTGGCTAGGCCACTGGATTTCTTGTTTCTTGTTCAAAATTTTCTGGGAGTCTGATACTTCCATTTTCGTGAAAACTGCACCCCTCCTTTACATCCCCAACCGCTCCAGATAAGATATTCCTAGTGTCCAAAACTATGAAGGTGTGGTTTCCACTCAGCTGGAAAACATCCAGCCAGTACGGAATGACCCCCACACAACCCTAAACATAAGACCTTAGCTACGGTACTGCCCGATATGGTGGTGGCACTGATGACTGATTACCTTTCTGGAGGACGGTCTAAGGTAACGTTATTCCAGTTGGACAATTTTTGCTTATGTGGGGGGACTAGATGCAAAATGGTGCTACATTTGATGCCAAATATATTTAAACAATTTCTATTTTGGTTTCAATGGTAATCGTAGTCTTTGAAACCATACAGGTGTGTGTGTATGTGTATGTCTGCGTGTGTGTATGCAGGTAAACATGAAATATCAAGAAGGAAAGCTTGAACGAATCTCATATTGGTACTATATTGAGTACATAAACAATGTATTTTTTGCTAAACGTCAAAGTCTTCTTTTGTTTAACAGGTGTCAAATTGTGAAAAGGCTGTAAACATTTTTTTAAAAAAAATGAAAAATTGGACAAACCTCATATATGGTATGTAGGTGTACCATATTGCGTGTATGAATTCTATTTTTTGGTTTCAGTTAAAGGTCATTTCGAGTGAACAGAGGTCAAATTATGAAAACTTTGTAAACACAATACCTCAAGAGGAAAAGTTGGGACAAGCCCCATATTTTTGTGTAAATGTGCCATATGAAATACATCTATGCTATAGTTTTTGGTGAAGGTGAACGGTCATTTGCAGTCAACAGGGTCAAGTTGTAAAACATTGTAAACACGATATTATCAAGAAGAAAAGGTTGTACAAATCTCAAATTTGTTAGGCAGGTGTATCATTTGAGTTCATGGACCCTACTGTATTCGATGGAGTTTCAAAAATCATTTGGGATCTACATAGGTCAAATATTGACAACATTGTTAACTCGATATTTCAAGAAACTAATCACGGGCAGATCCTTTTCGTAGGTGTAACACTGATTTAAGAGCAAAAGAGTGTAGTTTTTGCGGCTTTCAAAAGTCAGTTGAGGTCAACATAAGTCAGATAGTGAAAACATTTGAAGCATGATATCTCAAGAAGGAAAGCTTAAACATATCTCATATGTGGTACATTGCTGTAATCTAAGAACACGTATTGTTTTTTTTCTTTTTTTAGGTAGACTTACTATTTAGTGTGTAGGTGTACCCTAATTGGTGAACAAAATTGTTTTGGTGAACTCAGTGGTGATTTGGAGCCCAAAGCTTTGAATTGTGAAAATCCTATAAGCACAATATCTCAAGATGTCACACAATGTCACAAAGATTCTGATCCAATATAGTTTTCAACAGTACTTGTCATGCGCACGGATCGGCCCACACCGTTAACCGATAATCGGCCCAAGGAACATTACGGCTACCAATATACGCCCTGTAGATCACTCGTGTAAACTGCTTGATGTTGGAGTACCATTCCTGTAGGATGTCATTTTTATTTCATGTTCCCAATTGTAATGGTAGACATCTTCCATGACCTATATATAGTTTTTTGGTTACTTCGCGTTTCGTTTCAAGTCACAAAACTTAAGTTGCAACTCCCTCCTCCCACTTCACAGCACTGATCATAATACCAGCCCGTTCACATTCAACTTGCTGCAGCGAGGTGGCATTTCTGTGGCACGAGGGTCAAGCATGGTTAATACCGCAGTGACACCCGAAACCTGTGAAAGTAGGTTGGGTGAATATATGAATTATGCAAGGAATGTCTTACAATTTCTTAGGCAAACAAAATTTTTGAGAAATGGCAAGCTGGTCCTGCCCTTAGTAGCCATGCCACTAGTGTAAGGTTAATATGGTTTATGAAGTTTCTTTTTTCAGTTACTGTCCATGTTAATGAAAGTCGATGAAACCAAATTCATTTCAATTATTGAGAGGTTCTAATTCTGATTCAGTTATAATATGAAGAGTTGTCAGAAGTAAATTAGCTCAATGAAAGTAAAGTTGAAGTATACTTAACAAAAGCATAACAATGTGTTAGAAACGTATGCCTATCGTTGACTTAATGGGTAATCATGAACTATTGTTTTCTTTCAAATTAATAATCTTATATGCGGAAATGCAAACATTGTTTACGTCAGTTTGTTTCCTAGGCCATTGGAACAACTAAACTGATTCATAACATGTGTGCCAATGGATTTCAAAGCAGTGGGTCATTTCAAATAAGTTAAGTGAGAATTACATTGTTTGTATTTCATGATCTCTCAGATAATAATATCATAGATGAGATTGAGTTAATAAGTGACAGTCAGAATAGTGCAGCGTATAGCACCCGCCACACTGAAGTATATGGGTTACACCCATCCGGCAGCTCTGAAATCAAATTGTCGTGCACGGTGACGACGTTTTCAAATTTAGTCGAGTACAACGCGTAACATGCCTATAGAGCACTTCAGACAGACAACGCTGTGCAGACTATACGAACTTCCTGGTATTTGATCTGCTTGTAAAGATTACAGAAAAGCATCCAGGCTTTTAAAAAATGTGTTACATTAACACCATATACTATTGGTATAAACCCATGAACGTAATTTTAAACACCATAAGTGTAACAAACTTGAACCATAAATGTATTAATTACAACCCACCAGTCCCTGATCCACATCAGAAACTTAACCTTTGAGTCTTAGGTTTTATCTGATGCATGCTGTTGTATGACTAATGCACTAATGTGGATTTTCTGTGGTGCATAGCCATGCTTTTTAGGATACGTGTGGCCTTATGACTTGCGCGGCATACAATTGCATTCACCTCAAGAAAGACTCTGTTGAACAATTATCTCACACGATTACATTTTGTCCATTACAGATGTACAACAATACAATCTATACCTTATATATCTATAGACAACTCCACAAAGATGACAAAGTTGTGGGGCACAAATCCGTTTACATATATGTACGTCTATGTTTATATAGCCTATATGTAAGTATACATGTATGTGTATATGTGTTATAACATGCTATCGATAGCGCAAACAAGGTATAGGTTACATAGTTCCACATGGGCATGCAGTAATGAGTCTAGGCTGTTTAGCCACCACCTCCTGCACTCCCGATCTAGGCTTCTTGTATGATCCTTTATTCATGGTTTCATACTTTTAGCTCCATGGATAGATTGCTGGGAGTTGGAAGAAATCACGTTAACGCCATAGTAATGTACTTTCATAGGAGTTAATTCTTTTTAGCTTGTTGAAGTCTGTGATCGCCACAAGTTCTTTTGGTCAAGATGCAAGTTCACCTGTAATCTATATGGTAATGTTTACAGAATATATATGTTAGGGACGCACTTTTAGGGGAACAGCATCCTTGCTCAGTAGCATCAGCAAACCACTGCTCAAAATCGGTTTACCGAGCCCCCGCGAACATCCCCCTCGATCTGCTCAGTCACTATTAATTTCTTTCGGGTTCAAGATGAGCAGTGTCTCCGTTTATTATCAGGTCTTCATACATCGGTTGACCGAGCCCACGCGAACATCCCCCTCGATCTGCTCAGTCACTATTAATTTCTTTCGCGTTCAAGCTGAGCAGTGTCTCCGTTTATTATCTGGTCTTCATACATTTAATTTATTTGTGTATATCCACCCTGTGCCCTGTATTTTGGTGTCAATTCCCGTGTCACGTTAACAGAATTGACGGTGTCGGTTGATCATTAAATGCAATAAAGGTAGTGCAGATAAGTGGGGAACATTGCGGTAGGCTTTGGAACACTCTGTTACGTACAGAAGAGTTGTAATACCCAACGTTCCGTATACGAATTGGTTTCTAAAGTAGTTATGAAGGAACTCCAACAACAAGGTCATCTTAAAATATCAAGCAAGAGCACGCTTACATCCAACTCATCCCATTTGAAATCCTACTGATTAAAATTTGTTGTGCTGAAAATGGGCCAGCAAAGTGCAATTTCCTATTTTACCGCCCGATCTGGCAAGTGTTGTCAAAGAATTTTCTCCCACGATACGTGCCAACTGACGGTGGCTCCTTTAAGACAGTATCAAACGGAGCTTCCTGTGAAACTTTCAGTCGGCCTCTCTGTAAAATTTTTGCATGAATGAAACAATAAAATTAACAAAATCTGGAAGAATCAAAATTTAGAGAGGCGAAAGACGGGAAAAGTGATTTAAGCTTAGAAAGAGCCCCAAATTCCGGAACTATCATTTTCTCACCCCCTCCCCTCGGTCTTCATACTAATTCGATTAGTCAATAACGCAATCCCCCAGCCCCTCTCATGCTCTCGAATTGAATAATCATGGGAATGCATCTGTTACTACAACATTCTGAATTCCAAACCAAATTGTGAACACGTCACACCTGACCACGAACTGACACCCTTACAGTCAGAGAGTTCCCGCAAGCTACGCATGGACATTGCTAACGTCTGCCGCCGAGAGAGGGCCGGAGCTGACTGGAATAAATGAGTTATTCCAAATACTCTCACCAAACCCCTCTAAAACACAAATCTAGATACAGTGCCCTTTTTGAGAAAGAATTGCCCTGAGTACAGGTCATTATATTACACATTTAAGTGTACCTTTCCCCCATGTGTAAGAGGAATGTATCTGTTTAGGCCGTAGTATAACTTTGTGGCCGTGAATAGTAACGTTCTGTGTGATTTTTTTTTTTTCAAACTTGGAGTAACTTATGCTAACGTTTGGAGTAACGCAATGCAAGCAATCCTAACAATACATTTAGGGCGGTTGAATCTTTTATGTTTCTTTTTTAAACTGTCTCCAAATAATGTACAATAACCAATAGTATATTGTACATTGTTACATTAGGCCTTGTTAGCTCGATTTTTGGGTACCTTACCGGTCATTCCATCATACTAATCGAAACTTTAAATTGGTATATAGTTGGTAATTAACAACCAACAACTTAAAAAAAAGAGAGAAAATAGAGAAGTAAGGACGATCTTAAATGTGGAAGTAATTGCTAGTAACGGGATGTTACATGTTAATATATGTTTATAATATTTACTTTGTGATACTCTCTACTCGTCAACACTGTACTTTCTTACTAAAACCTTCTAAATATGTAGATTAATTTGTTCCTCGCAAGGTACATGATCGCTATTAATGGTTGATAGAACACTGACATGTAGTTAACAACATGTTGAAGACAGTCTTACCTGAATGAATCCTAAAGGAAACGGACAGGTTCTCAAGAGTTTAAAACAGAGTGCAATCTTCCTGTGAGCATTCGTTTCTCTCTTCTGATGTGATCAAATGTATAAACTATAACTGTCAGTAATTGGCAGGATGCAAATAAGATGTTTATTTTGGATGACACTTGAACGCAATGAATACACCTATTAATCTACTCTTTCTGTTGTTAAGTTCTAGTTACAATTTAACTTTTAATTTTTATGTTTCTAGATTAAACTATCCCGAGTAAAAAAATCTTAAAGAATAAATGAATTATTGTTATCTGGTTTGGATCCTTTGTAAAACCAACTGTTTTATGGAGAGAATAAATTATTCTTATCGTCAATTTACTTCATACAAAGAACTGCAATTATATAGTTATATATTTATCTTGAGTAATCTGGACTTGACTCACAAAAAGAACTTGCACAAATGAACTAACTATTCTTCATGCTGAAATATTCTTTTACAATATTGACTGTCTTTTGCTGGATAAAATTGGTATTATTTTAACAACTCTTTCAGTTAAAGGAATTCTCCACCATCGCTTCCTGTCTCTTAGACTCATTTTCAGGAAATGTCTCAAAGAATTCGCAAAATGAATGATTTTAGTAAATATTCTAGGTAAGAGTCTGTTGCTAGACGTAGCACCGGCAAGTCTAGATTGAACATTGCCCTTGATTTTTAGCTCAAGCTGTGGGTTATAGTACTGTTCTGATCTCTCTTGATTGTTGATAAAACCTTCGTTTCACCAGGGAGTGGCATAGACCTACCTTTGAAAGCAATGTTCGGAGCTACCTAATTAATTAGTTGACTTAAATGACGTTGGTCTGTGAATGATATTGAACTGGTACCGACTAATAAAGGATAGAAATACCTTTGAGCTAATTACGAAGCTTACTTTTGCTTGGTTTGGTGGGTCTTAAGGTTTAAGAAGCAATTAAATTTTATATCCATCACAATAACAGCTCTGCTCGTTTCATATGCTTAGTAGGTTAGTATCCTACGGAATGCATGTTACTAGATGTAAACATTCATAGGGTTTTCTCTGAACGAAAGAGTTTGTGCGTCCAAGACCTTGCCAGAAACGGGAAGAGTGCAAAAATGGAAAACGGTTTTGTCGGTTCTACGTCACACATTTTCAGGCTCGTGCTGAAGCCCCACTTTCAAAGCGTTATTTCACATCTAAGGAAACTTCCTCTGGTAAAATATTTATGTTCAACTGATAGAACGGTAAAGAATCTCCTATATTATGTGAAGTGTTTTTGTGGTTGAGAATTCTTATCTTTAGTATATAAATAATGCGTACTAGTAAAAATTTAGACTCCTGCAACAACCACATACGACTCAACTTATCTTTACAGTTATTTTCTACATAATGTTGATCTCAGATAAAAGCAAACTCTCTCATTTAGCTTTATGGTAGCTACAATAAGCTTAGTTTTCACATAATTCAGGTTTATTTCCACAATTTTATTGGAGATGGTTAGCTATAGGTGTCGGAAGACCATAACCAAAGTACGTTAAAGGAGAAATCAGCCTGAGGGTTTCTTTTCACAATTTGTTTCACTACAATTCCCCACCGGTATCATACAATGACTTATAACTAACAAATATGATTAAGGTGACCGTTTCTTCTACCTTCAAACACCTCCCCAACGTCTCTATATTTCGGTGAACAATCAGTTTAGAAAGAAAAATCAACTAAAGGTGAATTTTCTCAGTCAAACCCTGATTTCCCCTTTAACAGTAACAATTAAGTGACTGGATGTAGTTTTTAGCTACAGATAAGGCATAAATATTTGCTCGTTTACTACTCTTCTTCAGAGACTTCTTCTGCTGAGACTTGTTTTTGGGCTAAAACCGCAGAGCTTCCGAGGGCTTCGCCCCTGGAACCGGTCCATCGGGGTTTTGCTCCTCGACCCCACTAGGGGCCCTAAGGGGGGCCCGTGGTCCCCACCCTGTACTCCTGGCGATTCGCGCTCAATTTGGTGAAAAGTTTTTGCCCCACAACATTTTCTTTTGCCCTTCATTTGTCCCCCACTTTTAAAATCCTGGTACCACCACTGCTCTTCTTGTTGAAGTCAGGTACACTGTATACAGAGAACAAGTTATCACATGTATGCCATGTTTTTACGGCCAGATTGAAGGATTCATGCTTGAATAATATACTGTTTTTAATGATATATATTGTATAGGCAATGTAGGGTCATTTCATAGAAGATGCCCAAGAGTATGAAGGACAATACATGGCCAATTTGTAATATTAAGTGGTATTCCATTTTCTCATAATGACATAGGGTAACATTGTATGTAGACCTAAGAAGCAGGGATTACGTTTTGTCATTTTGAAGAATGTTTGTTGATGGAAAGGGGGATCGGAAAGGCGAACACCCTATACGGTTTTAAAAGCTTACTTCAATAATATGTAAAGGTAAGTACAAGTGGTTGATAATTCAGACATATCTTTGGCAGAGTTTGTCTTCTTGTTAGCACAGTGTATAACTATATCTTGCTGAAGACTATGAAAAGTATATCTCATGTAGGCCATGGAGAGAAAAGATGATGTCAAATCAAATTCTATCCAGCGACATCGTGAAAAGGGAATCAGTAATTTTCAAGATTAAAAAAATTAAAGCAATGAGTGTGGCTTTTACAGACACATAAATATAACGTTAAAATAGTTGATGAAAATAGATTTATAATGCACTTCTTCTTTTACACGATGAACGACTGAAAATTCTGGAACAGCTCTTGATCGATAAGTCAGGCTCCTTGTATGATGATTCTTCACAACTAACACAAAATGTGGATTAGTAAATTGTCTGCTATATTGTGAATACATATAATTAATTACGTTGTGGAAGATGACGAACTTGGCAGTAAGTGATTCAAGCAGTGATTTGTAAATATTGCTAAACTCAGAAAAATAATGTCAGTTAAGTACATTTAACGAAGGAAACAAACTACTATGTATACTGGTGTCCCTTTGAGCAGAACTGATTATGTGCCTGAAAGTCATTTTCTGAATAACAACTAACTTTTTGAGTATAAATCATAAGCATCTGACCAGAAACTTTAGCAGTTTAGAGGTATGATGGCTTGCGTAATTTACTGTTATTTTCGGCCAAAATATGACCTTAAAGCACTGCATGTATCTTTCATATAGACAATAAAATAGCAGAGGTCCTAAAACAAACCGCTGAGGAACACCTTGATAAATTTATTTCAAGAAAAGTAAAAATGAACATTGTGAGCAGACGTGACTCCTCAGAGACCCCTTGAGAAAATGTAATTTTGAAAAAGGAGACTGATGATTTTCTGCTTTTTGCCATTTGTAATTGTTTTCATTTTGATTTAGATTTGTCAATGAATAAAGATTATTGTGTGAACTATATATATTACGTTATATTACTAAATACATTACGTTTGTATTATCATACACTCACAAAACGTAACGGTAAAATAAGACCTCCATAACTTTTAGGTAAGATTTTACACGCAGTTAATGTAAGTCTTACATTGTGTATATAACAATTTTATTAAAATGTAGTAAAATTTACCAAAATTGTGTAGAATTTGCATATACTGTTTACTTAAGTTATGTATAATTAATGTAAACAGTTTATGTAAATTCAACATAATTTTGGTAAATTTTACTACATTTTAGTAAAATTGTTATATTCACAATGTAAGACTTACATTAACTGTGTGTGAAATTTTACGTTTTGTGCGTGTAGATAGATTATCATAGATATGTTATCAAATAATCGAACACCCGCAACTTGAAAACAAACGGATATCCAGAAATTGTATGTAAAGTGGTGCATGTGATCGAATATTTTTAACTCTACAAAGACTATCACACATACCCCACTGAGAAGTGCAGATGGCATTAATACCTAGAGGATTTTACCACTTCAGTTTTTAATACTTGAACTTTTTAAGATAACAACATGATCATTTCCAAGACATTCCAAAACATGAAAGTCAGTTTAGAATTTTAACCTAGAAAACGTACACAAAGTAATCTTTTGAATTTGTGCACACATAACATATTCACACAAAATTTAACATTTGAAGCAGATGTAATTATTGCAATAAGGCATTGACATAGACATTGAATGTCTTATTTATTTTGATTTTTTAACAAATATCTTTCATAATTAAAGCCCAAAATGCTTAGATGAAACAAGCGCTAAAAGGTAAGAGAATTTTTTTGAAATATCATCGTGTTGAGGTGGCATGCACAAATTAAGACACAAAAGGACAGTCGAAACTACAAATACCTAAGCACTTAATGGTCCTTAGTCAGAAAAGGCCTCAAAGTGGTGTAAACATGAGTTGATTTCAAACGCATTTCTGTATGTTTTACAAGGCAGATCACATTTTTTTTTTGGATAGACGATGTATCAGACCATTATCTAGCACAAACTAATTACTGATGACTAACTTTAGAATTTCCAATGGTTTGACAATATTTCTTCCTTTATGTTGATTTTATTTAAAAGTTTGTGATAAAGACGTTTACTTCATGTTTTTATTTAAGTAATTAGTACAACACAGAAATCTTTTTCAAGTAATTTATGTTCCTCCCAGCTCATAATATTGTTCTCCTGTGTGATTTGAACATGTCTGAAAATTGAATGTATTGATCCGCTGTCCCAAGTGGTCTTCCTGTACAAAACAATAGAAGAAGAGTCACTAAAATGAAGTTAAATTGTATTACACACTCACTAGTACTGTTACTCACCAGAACGTTTTTGGTACTATTCTTTTCTTGCTTTGAAATTATGCAAACAAGTAAATTAAAATGTCATTTCATCTATTTGGACATCATTTACAGTTCTAAATTTATTACTTTTACTATTAATTCTTTATTATTAATTAAGCATTAATCAATTACAATACCCATGTTGGGTAGTTCTGGGGAACATGTGGGCAATTGGTCCATATTGACATCAAAACTATCCCGTATGTGTCGTATGGGTATCTGGGCTTGCTCATATGGGCCCCTTACAGATCTTGGTGCAAAATCATATTGGCCCCATACGGATTCACCTACATGGGCCCATGTGTTATCTGAGGTTAACGTTACCACATTGCTATTACAATTGTACATGGTCAATGACACTTTAGATAATTCATTTAGAAATTTTCCATTGCATTCAGTCTTGACTCTAACAAAGAACTGAATTGACACGTACCTTTTTGGCGAACTGCATACTATTTTCCAATACTTTCTTAATTTCCCTTAAGGAAGGACGATCGTCCGGTAGATGTGTTAGACATAGTTTCATAATAGAGGAGCTATGAAACGTACAAGACACAATGTGGTTGAATGAAATATGTTTAAGATCAAACTCTTGTAACTTGTCATACACACGCTCCCGCCCACACCCTAACACACACACATATCCTGTTGCTAATGTGGCAAACAAATTGTGTTTAGTATTATTAGATAAACAGTAGGTAGATAAACAATATATTATCTTACAGTTTTGCTGGAAGAGATGACTCTAGATTGAGAAGACCGAGTTTCCTTTGCATTTCAAACTCGTCCAGAGTAACGATTGTTTCTAGTCCATCTGATCCTAATTGAAAGATAATCTGTGGCGTTTACCTCAAAATACGTAAGTATTCCAAATCTTAAATTATTCTCAATAGTTTATTTAAGACATAAATTAGCAATATTCTTGATGTCAAGGGGAAATGGAATATTGAGCCAAGGGCCAGCTAGCAGTATTCTACAAAATGTCAAAACGATATCAAATCTGAAATGTGCACTTTTCTATGTAATGACAAAGTAACAACGTCTTGCTCTTTTACAAAACAAAAGTTAAATGGCTTTACCTCCAATAAATATTTCCCAGATTGCTATGCCAATTGACCAGATATCACTGAATACTGTGTATATGCCTGAAATCTTGCATTCTGGTGACAGAAGCCATTCTGTGTTTTCATCCTATGGATAAAAGAACCTTAAGTTTACGATTTCACGTACATGAAACGAGAAATATCAGTTGAATGAAAACGACCTTTAACAAAATACAAAATGTCTTCACCTCTTTAAGGTACAGTTTCATGAATTTTTCTGCATCTTTTCCACTGCAGAAATTATGTAACTTGCACGTCCCGTAAGAGTCAACTAAAATCTGCTCAATACATAGACCTGGATGGCTGCACTATAAGGATAATAAAGTGAAAATGTCCCATTACATGCATTATTTGTCCAGATTCATATGAAAAATAAAAAGTGGCAAAAGAAATATAACAGTACTCTTTAGAGTTTTATCAAGTTTTATCAGTAATACAAACAAACTTGCGCTCGTAAAGATATTAAGCTATGTCACAAACATTTCATTATAATTCAAAATAACATAGTCTTAACAGGTACAGTTAACATCTGTAGAACGATATTCAAAAATAGCACATTGTAACGTTTCACTGGACAGACCCTTTTCTAGGCCTCGTTTAAGAAAAGATTTTAAAGTGTAGGTTAAGCAAATCATTTCATTTACTGTTGACCTGAATGTAAGAACACTATAGTACTTTACTTGATTTATGAAGTCCAAGATGACAACGGAAACAGTTGTAAAGAATATTGTTGACAAAGTCAGAGTCAGACACAATTCTGGTGACATTATGTTGTACAGAATTTATAATATCATTTACCCCCTGCTGTACAAGGCATTCCATGCCGTTTACCACATCAAGTGAATATCTTAGAGTCTCTTCCAAGCTAGTCTTATATTGTACAGCTCCGACGTTGCAGTAATCTGATATGAGGTGCATATCCAAAGTTGTCATTTGAGAAAAGTCTTGTATAACGTAAAGAATTCCTGTATTAGGAAATAATGAAACATTTCAATGATTGTGGTTACAATCAATTGTTTTTTCGACCAAAACAGTCTATGACGTTGTTGTGTGAACATATTATATAATGTTATTTCAGCTCACTTAGGATTATATCCCACGTTGATTATGCAATGACGTAGTAAATAATAGTTACTTCAACTAAATTGGCCATGTAGATACCCATTACGTATGCTACCAAGCCACCGTTATTAACACAATAGACGCACAATGCAAATTCATATGATGAAAGTGTCCCTCTTACAGTCTCTTACATGTTCATGACATTTTTAACACACCATGGAAAGAGGCACATTGTACTTTAAAAGTCAAACACAGGTATTTGAGGTTTCTGCTCCATGGAACATTGCTAATTCACTATTTCGGCATTTTGGGAAGAGTAAATGCCAAAACACCCGAGAGCACACCTCAGGTGACAAGTTTGATGCATGAGCGTAACCCCACACCGCCTTTGATGTTGTGAGGTATCAACGTAAATTTATTTTAGAAGAATAGATACTACATAATATGAAATACAGTGTTCCCCTTTTAATGGGAAATCTAATCAAACTGATCTGTGAAGAAATAAAAATAAAAGTAATTTCATTGAGAGATTATGTCAGGTTTACAACAAAGGAAAATTTTCAACGATTGCATTACCTTATAATTGATTCACTGTGAATAAGCATTTTATCAAACATGAAGCTAGTGTACGAGTCGTGGGAATCCTTGTTTCCCTATTCTATCCAATCCCTATTTCGAAAACTGTTCTACGTACAGTAGAACGTACAGTTCTTAGTAAGAATTGATAGCCTTATAAATTGACAATAAACTATTAGTTGTTATCCCTTAAATCGTGCTATCAGTGATATGTGTTTAATGTTACCTTCAAACTTGCAATATCCGAACGTCTTGACGATATTCAGGTGCTCCGACATGTTTATCTTAGTAATACTGCAATTGTACCATACATGCTTGGATTCTGCAGTGGCGTCAACTGCAAGAACATTACAAAGAAGAAGAAAGTTTCCTCGGAAGTGATTGTGAGGTAATCACAAGACTAATGTAAGATATCCGTAATATCCGTAAGATATCCGTTTCTGTTAAAGCAGCCCACTAGATCCATAGCTTTTGTTGACATTTATGTATCTTCCATACATATCAAGAGAAATGTCATTAGCGGTATTTAAACTTTCTTATACTAACTTTTAGAAATTTTCCAAGTACTTAAAATTTACAATGATGATAAAAATGTAATCATACAACCTACAATCAACGTATGATATAGCTACATTCAGTTGTTCCCCTTGGCCACGTGATAAGATTCCACTCCATCTAAGAACTCCAGGAACCGAATGAAGTTGTGTTACAAAAGTTATATTTTGCCTTGAATAGATTCCAGACTTTTCTCCTTCGTACGGGTTTGCAATGTCATCGTACTCTATCAAATAAAGCAAGAAGAAAGAAGTGAAAGAAACTACCAACTCATCTAAAATGTCGTAAAAAAATAACACAATGAATAAAATTATGGCTTGTAAATTAAATGCGATAGACAGGTTCTACCTGTTTCTTTATCTACATTGTGGATTTCATATTAAAGGCTATAGCAATTAATTTCACATTGTGTGTGATCATCATATTGAACAGGTTGTTAGATTGATCACTTATAAATAACCAAATATGTAAAGTCACATGCTATATGATTTAAAAATTCTGGTAAAGAATTTACCTTCTGTTTTAGGGAAAGCTAGTAGGGCTACTCGAACTTTGCTTTCACTTTCTCTTTACGAATATGCATGCATATCATTATGAGAAATGCAAAATAAACAGGATATCAGTATATTTGGCTAAAAACCGTATACTTTTATTACGAATCTAAGCGAGTTACCAAACGTTTCAGACATAAACATTTTCCTGTCAGAATTTAATAATTGTTGAAGTATTAGTAGATTAGCGTAACGTTTTCGAGATGGATTCAATCTTTGTTAACTAGCTACCAAAAAACTGTTAGAACACGTTCATCTGATCAAATTACATTATAATCTGATGAATGTATTCGCCAGTTGCTTTCGTTTACAGCTGTACATACCCTACTAGATTAATAAGTATACAACAGGGAGTGAACAAATGCCAGATGGCAGTTTAGGTTGGGCAATGTGCGTTTCTTTTAAGTTTATTTCGTTTTTCTTTTTAAATTTACCAAAATGTCAAATTTTTTGCTCCCAATTTAAAAACATATCAGAAACTTACAATACCAGGTGCCTTTTAGAAATTACTACGTACATAGCTATTAACACATTACATAGCTATTAATCAAATAATAAGCAAGACGTCCAAGTCCATATTCATGCATCACACATGTGAGCGTTCGTACGAGGTTTACAAGGTTACGTAATAAAAACAATAGCAACAATTAAGTTATTATGCTGAAAGTTGTTCAGTAAATTTTATTGATAAATGGAACTTCTTCATTAAGCGGCACTGTAATTGAAGGAAACGACGAGTTCAGTTCATAATATCATTACATTGCCTGTTTTATTGCGATCGTATTTTTTTTTAAATTGCCGCGCTTTAAGTTGCCCCAAAACTCGCATTTATAAGTGTACAGTACCACATACCCGTCAGAGAACCATAGAAGCTACTACCTTCGTGAGATTCCTCCTCTGGTAATGTAGTCTGTAGCGATAGAACATGCCTGAGAACACGAATATAAAGTTTCAGACTGAATCAAATTACTGTCATTCTATCAGTAGACATCTAATTGGGTGGGTAACTAGATCTATAAATGACCTCTCTGTGAGCTCGTAAACAAGTATTTACCAAATTGTCTCAATCAAGCCGAATACCTAGTCAATCCCTGGGAACTCATCTGATCAGGATGATAGCATATCGGGATCAAACGTAGATCTACATTATCCCGCATATAGATCATGTGCTTTACCTGTTGTAACGAGTAAAATAACTGGAAACTGTACCTATGCTGGTTGCCATAAGAACACATTTATTTACATCCCACCTTCCATATACTTTTCAAAGCGGCTCGGCTCACAAAATCAAAAGGGCTAAAAACTGAAATTAAGGATGCACATTCTGAATACAAGACTTGAACCTTGAGACATAAAATACCAAACTATAAAAGTCAATAAACATACAAGACTTACAGGTAGAAACAGGGTTACATATCAAACTCTAAGAACAATATAACCACTAAAGATTGACTAGGATGGAAAAGAGACACATATAAAAAGAATTTACAGATACAACTTGAGACGTAAAATAATAAAGACAACACTATAAAAGTCAATAAAACACATAACGCAAAGAGGTGCAGGAAAAATAAGGTAACTTATTAATCCATAAGAATAGTATAACCGTTAAAAAAAGATAAGATAACAAAACAGAAAAAGTTTACAAAGAGAGCAAAAACTTTATGAAATACTGCACCTTAGTTATTCGGAGTAAAAGTACTGCCAGAGGAGGAAAGTTCTTAGACCAGTTTTAAACTGGTTGATATTATTGATTTGAGAAGTGGGGCTGCTAGTGTGTTTCGGGACTTCACTTATGAAATTTCTGTTGCCATAGTTAATAGTGTGAAATCGTTGGATTCCTTGGATGTCTTTTATTTTAAGATCCAAATGAACGCTTAGGATTGTATAACGTAAGCAGGTTTCTTGGGTAAACTGTCGAACCATTCCAAAGGATTTAAAGGCTAACAACAAGACATTAAATTTTATACGACTTTGATATGCAATCAGTAAAGTTTATACAGTAGAGTAGTGATACCACCTTACCGATAGCTACTTGAAATGATCAACCTGCAGCACTATTTTGAACAACCTGCACTTTGGAAATTTCAAAATTATTAATTTCAAGAAGGAGACTGCTACTATTTTAGTCAAATTTAGAGGTTATGAACGCATGTCTTAGACGATTAGCAGTGTCTTGAACTAATAAATGACTATTTTACCAATTTTCAAAAAGGGAATGATTTAAAAACACGCTTAACATGATCACTCATCAAAAGAAAGTTATCTAAAATTACACCAATGTTGTGAACAATGGTAGATATCAGGATAATTTCATCAGAAATATGAAGGTGAGTTAACGGTGTCACAATATCCTTACGTTTTTTTTTTTGAGCCGTGAACTAAAAAGTATAAATTCCGTTTTAGAATCATTCAGAACAATGAAATAGTAGCCATACCGGGATACCACTTATTCAATGGAGTTAATAACATCAAGTGGAGATTGACATGTTACAAAAAATTGCGTGTGGTTGATAAACAGTTTGTGGAGCGATCCATTTCGAACTAGAATATCTTCTAATTGTGGGCTGAAGAATAAGTAAAATAGTCCCAAAGATATGATCCATAGGGAACACCAAATTTGACTTAGGTGTGATATGGTTCAAATCCGTTTAGTACGACTTCTTGAGTCTTGCCTGTCAAGTAGGTCCTGAACCATGACAAAGCAACACTTGTTATTCTAAAACTGTTTTCGAGACAAAAATATCATGATCAAGTCTATCGAAGGCTCCGCTTAAGTCTAACAATATGGGGATGACATGGTCATTCTTATCAATAGCAGTTGTAATGCCAGATCGTTTTTTCTAGAAGAGCAGAATGATTAGCTCGATATGTTGACTGAAACTTTGCGTAAAGTTCATGCTTAAAAGGGGGGGGGGGTTCATGAATTTGGTTTGCTATAATGCTTTCAACCGACAGATTTGAAGAATATTTGCACATTTGAAACTGGTCTATAGTATGCCTATAAATCGGTGTATAGCACCTATTTTCTTCATATGAAGTCGTATAATATGTTTCAGATCTTGAGGAAACACTCCACACTGCAGTGTTGTCTGAAACAATGGCTTCAAGTATGGGTCAATAATGTGTCATAGAGTGGCTTAACAATGAATAACTTCTAAAGCTTATGATTTCCGTTAAAATTTTAGCACGGCTTTTACAACCTCCTCAAGGATGATGGGAATAAAATTACTATATTTCACGACACTATGCTGTGCAGGTTCAAGTGGTTCGGTTTTTATATTGTACCATTGTTTGTAAAATTTCTGAAAAGAAAATGAACACTTCAAGCAATTTAGATTCGTCAATTAGTGTTGGCTGTATCTTTGCAACCACCGCCCTCTGTAGAGATATATACCCACGTAATGACTCAAATACATTTTTCACATTTTATGAACATCGTGACAACCTATGACGACCTTTGAATCATAACATGTATAATGTCTTGGTTTGGGAACCCCTCGCTGTGTCTTGTCCATGGCCCCCTGAAGGCCTTGCTCCGCCACTGACTATACTGCTGTATATGCCATATCTTAGAAGAGGCTGCAAGAAATTTTAAACCTTTGTACGTACACAAATAATATCTTTATTGGAGAGCAAAATCTCGCCAGTGATGTAACTACAATTATTTATCACAGAGGACTGTTGGAGGAACTGGTTGAAGTGGAGAAGAGCAAGTATAATGACAGTGTCTGAGAGGACCACCACCATCAATTGACTCGCAGCGTACAGAAAAAAAAAATGTGGAAAAAATGCCTGTCAGACAGCAGAAAATGACACTCTCCATCCTCTTTCGCCCTTGGAGTTTCAGTCATATTTTCATGTTTTTCTTCGAATTCCAGCCAGGGTATTCCCCGGCCCTGCCCTTCCCCCCCCCCCCACTCGATGGTTACGCCACTTTATCTGTTAATTTTAACAAGTGCCAGTGTCTGAATTTGCAAGTCCAATTTTTAAGAAATATATAGTTGTTGGCACGCCTTTATTGAGTAGATATTCCTAATTGTTTCTCACGTGGAAACATAAATTTCACTTGTAACAAACTTTAGGCGTAACTTTGTCCCTGAGTAGTGAAACTGCTTTCAAACAAATGTTACGTACACAAAAAATGTAGAATATACATTTGTGGCTAAGTTTGTTAAACAACAGGGAAGTTAAGGAATATTGCCCACTTAATCTGAAGTTGTAATATTGGCCCACTGTCCTGCCATATAGCCACCCTGGATACAGATGAAAAATAAGATACTTTATACCTAGTAGACGGGTACATACCTTTGCAACTGTGTAATATTATGTTGTAAGGCTGTTGGAAGACGAAATAGAGGAGCTATGTAATGGCTGCTCACAACATATGTTTTTAAAAACTCACAAACATGAAAATAACGTGTCTAGTACCAGACACCTATAGAGATGAGATATGAATAGAACAACAATTCAATTACAAATGGTAAACCTCACTGATACTTACAAATACTCACATTCTTTCCATTACTGGTTGAAGTTATGAACTTAAATCAGGCCTAAGTTCTTTCATCTATGCTTTGTCAGTAGCATTGTTTTCAAACCTAGAGTAATGTTATTAACTCTTTATGATTTACTAAATTTCATTTTTCTGGCATTTCTGATATGACGCGACTACGTCATTACAAGTTTTAAACTTGTGATGTTCCAAATATATGTCATTTTTCTGTTAGTAAAGGTACTTGATTTCTTTAATGTCAATATGTGACAAAACTTTCAATCGAACTTTAGCAATTGAAATATTAGAGAAAATTCCACATTCCATACTTATATATATAATCAGACCTTTTTATTACAAAAGGTGCAAACACATTAACGTCATATTATTTTAAATGATCATAGCATATATATATGGAGGAAAGTTTCCGCATGTTTCTTTAATCTATTGTAGTGAAATATCGTTGTGGATTTAACTTAAGCCATTCTGTTAATTTAAATAATGGTGAACGTAGTAACTTAAAGATGCTTACCGTTACACTTGACACATCCAAAGGTAACAGCACAAACGAGGAACACAAATGCTAATAATCCAGCTCCTGAATATGCCAACAACGGTATGTACTCTTCCAAATTTTTTGGCACAACTGTCAAGAGATTTCATATACCTTTTATTAAAGCATATTTATGTCATAGAGATGTTATCAAATTCAATTAACCTTAGCAAAGTCTCGAAATAGCTCGATTTGTGTTATGTTTACTTCACATGGTTGCACTACAAGTGTAGTTGATAACATAAACGACAGCAAAATCAAGATATCTAACATTGAAAGAAAAGAAACTTGCCATGAATATGCGTAACAGTCGATGCATCTCCGAGAATACAGGTAATGTTGTCGTATCCACTTTTGGTAAATAGACTTAACACTGATCTAGCCGTGTCGATAATTCCATTCGTTCCATTAATCATAAAACGTTCTTCTGTAATCCCTTTCCATCTTTCGATATTATTGATCTTCCATCTGAATTGAGCCTTAGGCTTTGCTTGATTGCTATAGCACTGGAAATTGTAAAAGGTCGATTCGTTCAGTAGGAGAAGTTTTGGACAGCGTGTCTCCATACAAAGCATTGTAACTGTTGGATCTGAAACAGAAAAATGTAAACGTGTACAAGAAAAAAATTAAATCTCTGAGAACATGCAAATTGTATGCCGCACATGGTCAGCTATTCCAACAATTCTCAATCGTGGGCCTTGTATAATTAACTGCTTGGAAATTTCAATTTCAGGCCGCATAAAATCTAATGTTTCGACAAATTTCGACATTATCAACTTTGAAAAGAAATACCAATGTTAGGTGATAAGTCTCTGATCAGTTATTTTTTAATCAACAGTTCAATATAAGGCCATGTGTAATCAATTCAATAAAAATGCGAATGTAAGGTAAGGCCATACAAGATCAACTGTCACAACATAGGGCAATACTGGGCAATATAGAATCAAAGGTTTCAAAAATGTGATTGTAAAGTACAGCTAGGTAGTCTCATGCACAGTCTCTAACTGAAGTCTTTGTTTCGCTGCTTTTCCAGTTTTGTAAAGCATATTTAGGAAGAACTGAAGACAAGTGTACAACCATCTTCGATTTAGATTTATTAGATCTATTATATATTAGATTTATTCCCTTTCGTCAAGACAATTGTTTTCCCACAAATCATTAAAGCATTGGCAACTTCCCCTTTAAATTGGAACTAATTGCGTAATGGAAAAGGAAGTCAATCACCAGAGAATTACTTGAAGGATGAACTTCTGGAACTGTAAACGTGTTTTAAGTAAACAGACAGCTACACACAGCTACGACACTTAATTTAAAAGCCAAATCCAAGGTTGGATTCCTTACACACTGCACTAGAGCATTGGTCGCTACGCTGATATGCTATTCGTTGTACGTTTTTAAATTAAGTCGTTTTAACTTGAACTGTGAACAGTTGAACAGTAAATAACATAAAGTTTTGTATTCTTCTAGAATGGATATCAAAGGGTTTAGAAAGGCACATATGGGGAAGGATGAATTTCTCATGCTTATGATGACTTAAACTTCAATAAAGTAACGCGGATGATGTACGGTAAACGTGCAATTACACTAATCTAAATGAAATACAGCAGTTTCCGAAAAACATTCCCACCATTAAAAATGATCTGCCTATCACACTGTGAATACTCAGACACAATCAACACTAATCACGAACACTCCTAATGAATTACAGTTTTAGACAAGTTTACACCATTACCTTACATAATACTTGTGTTAAGTAGATATTACTTGTATTTGTTACTCTATTTCGTTGTTCTTGTTTACTTGGTACGGTCATTCTCTACAATCAATACATAGCATGGAGACTGCATCGTGTTCGATACTAACGTTGTAAGAAACATGTCAGCATCAAATTTAATCTACAAATTATGTAGCAGTCAAAGTGCAATAGTAATGCACGTGATTATGCATTTGCCAAATAGGCGAACGGATCTTGGTATCGTAATTGCAGTGAGGAGAGAATATATTTTATGGATAGAAAGGTTAACATATTTCTTTTATTAATTATATCAAGTTGAGATATGCAATACTTGCCAGTGATATGCAAAATGTAACTAAGCAACTTAGATTTTCCAATGATACAATCGTATATTCCCACGTTGTCGTCTAGAAAGTCTTCGAAGTGTAAGTAAATACTGGAATTAAGTGTGTTGCCCTTGACATTTGTGTACCGTTTATCTTCCGGAGGAAACCCTTCAGCGTATATTGTTTGATTATCCCTCATCCAGATGGGATTGAGCGACTGATCTCTGGTGTTATTGCATGAGATAGAGAATGAATTACCTCTTACGATTGTCTTCTCAATGTGAAGCTCTGCCTCTGTAACAAAGCAGGTAATTGTTATGTAAGCAAAAGCATGCATGCAAAGCTTACTCTCATTATATATTCCTTTTAGTTTTGTTAATGCCGCAAAATCAATAGAACCAATATTATTGTGTTAGTTCATATGTTACGGTCAAATAGAGTACCACAGATAAAGAGAAAACACCCACAGTTTTAAGACACTTACCGCATCCCAATGGGATGGATGTTGGGATGACCAATAAAAGGAGAAAGTAGACCGTCATCTTCTGTAGGATTGTTAAGTAAGAAATTTTTTGCTATATGTTGCTTAAGTTGTTAATTACATGTTGCTAGATTGAAGGAACGTTAGAGATATGATAGTTTGTCTATTAGGAATTCTTAGCAAGAATACATTACAAAACGTTTTACAAAATTTTTTAGGCAATAGAAAAAGAAATTATGACTTGTTTGAGATTTCAAGTAACTGCGACTCAGTGAGTGATCAAACTACCAACTAGCATGATGGAAACATAATAATCGCAAAAGAAGTTTGCCCATTTAGAATCTCATGAAGACTTTACTAGTTATTGTACGGTCAACATACTTATAACAGTTTCCTTGCTAAGAGCGCCATAAACCTTTCCAGATAACCAATGAAGTGTTAAAGCAAACGGTTGAATATTATGAGAGAAGATAGTTATTAACTTGAAAATCCCTGTCAATCATGGGCGTCGATTTGTTACTAAAATTGGGGGAACAACTGGCCTAAAAAATCTTTCCTATAAGTGGCTTAAAGCAGAAATGTGCTGCTTGAGGGAAGACAATTAGCCTTTATCGTTTATTCTCCACCATGCTCTTCCATTCGATACCAATCTGGAAAATACCATCTTCGATATGTTTCTTTCAGCAGAAATTTCATTCATTAGATTAATAACAAAGGCAGGAACAAGAGTGGTTATTTTTTTCGGCTAAAATGTAGCGGAATCACGCCCTGTGGTAAATATGCGGCACTTGTGTGCGAAGACCCCACAACGAGAACGCATTGCTTCAGGAAATTACGCTTTCTTTGGACAAACAGACCACGGTGGTATACAGCTGTTTACTATATATGCGAAATATAGTCATGTTTCTGGTACACCTTTGACATTGCAGGAATAACAGCACATCCTCCTTTAAGAAAGAAGAATATATAAGGGGGGGGGAGGGGGATGAGTAATGGCAGGACCACCTACGCGGAGCGCCAGCATTAATTATTGAATACAGCATTTCCGAAAGCAATAGGTTGAGGGCGAGTAATTAGAACTGTGTTGTTTCAGATAACATCGGACAATATAGTGTATGGCCTTATCTCACCCTCACTTGTAAAACATCCATGTACGGATATGTTTATTCATCTGAATGCATTTGTATCATTATGTAATTAAATGATAATTTGCAACGATTAAGTTTCGTTTTGCTGAAAGAATACGTATGCAAAAAATCATTAACATTCAGGCACTCTCGTTAAAGAGCACAACAATGACATTAAGAGTATGTCTGGTCGGAAGTGTCAGATTCACGGAATAACCAATTGTTCTGTAATATAAAACCAGTGGACATAAGAACAGGCATCAATTTAATTCACCCCTTTGTGTTATACCCCAGTCACTATGAAGGCCCAATGGGTTTACGATTAGTTCCCGACAGTCGGGTGCATGCAGATCTCCTCCTGGGTATCGGGTCATTTTCCTGAAGCGGACTTGCGCCGTGTTTATTTTATTTCGCTAAAATCAGTTCCAACCAAGTCCCAGAAAGATCGGTCATGTGGAACTTTCAGTTCTACAAAATGAAAACTTGGACCCGACAGAAAATTGGAACCAAAATTTTATCTTGATGGACAATGACCAAGATCTAACTTTCTTCGCATAATGAACCAAAAGTACACATAATGTTCCGGAGACAGTCAATCAAAACAATCTCTGACACTGCAGTGCTAAAACCGTGCATTTTTATATATTTGTTTACATTTAGAGACAGTGTGCGACTGGCATTCTGCCATTCACCTGAAAGAAAAAAAAAAAACACTTGAAAGAAATCTGCAAAATACTCGAAACTTCGAAAGTAATGTAAGGTAACAAGCAGGATTAACTCAATATGTTTTCTATGCTAATGAAATTGTAGGAATTTATTAAGGTCCACTAAAATCAGATAATTATATTTTGCATGTGCACTACTTAGTCATGGAGTTCCCATAAACATAACTATAATGTGTAAGAAAGACATTGTTTCTGATTGAATAAAGTTTACATACCCATCGACGATTGTTGCAATATGGAATCAAGCTAATAATGCAGTATATACAGTACTTAATGATATGGGTAGATTTGCTAGAAATACCTGAATTAATGCACATTTTTCTTTCGAACTTTATTATACAAATATTGTGAGAACATTTGATGATATAAAACCATAAATTTCTTGATTTTGTGTTGATAGTGATAACCTTTAGTGGTATCCTTTAATACTGTAGTTGAGAATACTTCAAAAAAAAGGAATAAATTATATTAAACAATTTTTATATAATATATATAATAATATATATAATAATATATTATTATTATACAATTATCAATCAACATGACTTTCACCTTATAAACTGTGAAAATTACGATAAGTCTGTTGAACGGCAACCGTACCTGCAAAATCGTAGCTTACCTCTATCTAGTGCTCTGCAGATATTGCAATCATTCAAAGTCCCTTGATTTGCACAATTGAAATCCCATGTCCATGTGAACTTAAGACATAGATGTTGTATTACTGTTGCCAATCATCACTTGAGTTATATGACAGGCTTTTCATTCCGTACATATTAAAATACTCATATTAAAAAAGTTCATATTTTCCTACTACTCCAATGCACTCGGTATCATTTAATTGTTATTTAATAACTAGTCTTATTTATTGCACACTCGACATGAGTAGTGCCAACTTTCTCTTTTGATGCGCTATTTGATGCGCTATTTGATGCGCTATGTTTCATTCTCCCGTCTTCCGCATTGTAATAAGATTGTAGTAAATCACTGTGATAATGACTTGTAGTTATTACTATTGTATATCAAATTTTCGTTGGTAGTTAAAGATAAACTGACATTACTCTGCATATAGAGTCATCCTATTCAAGACATATAAAAAGAAACATGAGAAAAACGATTTAGCATGTTTGACAGTTTGGAAAATGGCTGAGCATTGTTTGCATAGTCGTGCATTACAACTATGATTGATTGACTTGGGATAGATTACGTAGGTAGATGGGTATAGCAAGGGATAAAGTTTAAAGTTCACATATTTTGGTTACCAGAGTGATACTATGAATAGGATCTACATTTAAGTAATGTAGATACATTTCTAGATTCATCAGTAGATACTTTTACAAGCAAGAGGAATATATACTGTTCGAATTAAAGTAACCTATAAGTAACCTAAAGCCTATAGTTCTGCTTGTGAGATTTCCAGACTCGCTCTCCAGTAAGAGACTGAGCTAATAGCAAACTCCAAAGGACAAGAATACGTAGGTCTTGGCAATTCTGGTGGCGTCAGACCTGTTGCCTCAACGTTCATAACCTTTCAACATGACGGCAAGACATTATAGAATCAAGAAACTGAACAACAGAAGACCTAAAACTATCAGACCTAGTTAGTAAGAGACCATTTTAATGAAAATGTCACAAGTGAATAGTAAAGTGAATAGTTCTACATTGTTACACTATTCATTTTTTTGTTTTTGAGGAGGGAGCAAACCCATTTTGATCCCATCATAGACATGTGTAGATCATAGAAACAAAATTTAGTGAAGCCTTCTCGGTGACAGTGAATAATAACATTTGTGTTTGAGGTGTGACAGTGGAATGGAAATTGTTGGATAAAGGCTATGGGACCAGGTGACGGTCTTTAAAAAAAAAATCTTGCTTTAGTGTTCATTTTTTTGTGATTGCATTTAGTGTCAATTAGGCGTGGTTACTGCAGAGGATGACATACTAGTGACATATCCCACTGTCGTTCTGCTGTCTAATATGTAGGTAAGACCTACTTGCTGCATTGAATGAGGTCGAGTGCAACTTTAGTGTAAAGATTCAAATTTACTTGCGTACTATATAATTAAGATAAGCCATATGTTCGTTGTTATAACAGCATCTTCAATATTATTTTCTTTTTTGAGTTTGGCCATTCCCTAGAAAGCACACATTGTTGGGCCAACGTCGGCAACTGTCATTAACCTTTGGCAAACTGTTGTGTTGCTTAACGAACATTAGCCCAACACTATCCCAACAAGAGACAACCAACCGTTGGCCAGTGTACGCTGGACAAATGTTTGGTTAACGGTAAACAATCATCCGTTGGGTTTACATTGATCCAACGTTGGGTCAATGTAGGAAAACCAACTGTTTGGAAGTTCACCACTATCTTACCTTGAGCCAATGTTACACAACCTACCATTTGCAGTGCACAATTCAACCAGCGTCGGACGAAGGTGGGAAGGTCAACGGATGGTCGTTGTACACCCGATCAAGAAAAAAAAAACATAGAGAATTTCACTATCCATCCTTGGATCAATGTTGCAGAACCAACCGTTGGGCACTGCACATTGGACCAACTGTGGGCAAATGTAGGGTGACTAAGAGAAGGTCGTTGTACGTTGGATGAAGGTAGAAAAACCAACCGTTGGGTAATTCACCAAGGGGACTGATGGAACTGTAGATGATGTAATAACATTATATCTTACATTTTACAATATCTACTATTGAAATGAGGACTGAAGGTTGGAAACATACTTTTTACATGCAATACTGGTATACTAATGAATAAGGTCCCTATTTGGTAAGATGGTATAAAAGTAACAGTTGGCCCAACATTGCCCAAACTTTGGCTCAATATTACCACTAACACTTACCATCATGGTCTGCGTTGGCCCAACATTTGCAAATGTAGTTGAGAAAGACGACCGTTGGCAGTACGTTGGCTCACCGAGAACACAGAGAACTGTTACGCAAACGCTGGACTAATGTAACTTCACAACATTGGTCCAACATATTGTTGATATCTGAAATAGCTGCCTTAGATTACAGGAGGCAATCATTAATGTGAGATTTACTAGGTACATCGTTTTTAATACGTAATTCCCAAGGAAAGCTTTATAACAGTTTGTTTCAATGAATGTGTTGGCGTCCTACACATTAGATTTTTCGCTTTACGAAACACTATATTAGTCCAAGTTGTGATGCATGTAGGTTGACAATTAAACTTGTTTCCATACTTTTCCCTTCAGGTCAGTTGCAAGGCCTGAACTTAATTGTAACCGTTTCATGCCACTACTCTAATAAACAGAAAAAAAAATTACCTTATTTTTTGAAAAAGCAAAATGAAGGACATCATGACTACTGTGTAACCATATCACAGAAGACCTTCGTACCAGCTATATCATACACTCGATTTCGTTTTTATATTGTCTATACTGTTTGCTTCTCAACAGGACTCATTTCTTTATCTCCAGTCTACAACTTATGCCAAGCAACTTTGCTGAAGTCACTTATTAATCCATATGACTCGGCAATATATATATTTTAACTAAGCCAAACCACTTGAGAAATGTTTCATTTTCGGGTTGACTTCTGATATTGACTTGGGTAGGATAAACGTTGAGTTGCATATTACTGACTGACTTAAAGCGGTGCCGTGAGCATGTATGAAAAGGTTACCTGCCAATGTTTTAGTCACAGATACCGGACTTAGTTTCTAGTCCCTTTCACTCCAAAGTGTAGACCTCGAATAGCCCTGTCTGTGCCTTGAATCGAAATGAGTTGATCTTGGTCTGATCGCATGTGCCATGACCCGTCTTTGGCCAACAAAATGGCACGCAGTCACTATGACCATTCAACACTAACAAGCATGTGTATCACACAGAGAAAGGGTTTGGATGAAAACGCTCCCAGATTGCAGGAATGGCACTTCCCAGTCTCTCTGACGTTGTGTTTTTCATCTAATATTTTCTTTATTTCTTTAGAACACAGGTTCAGAAATTTATATCTCCACTACGAATGATGTAGAGGGGATGATAAGCGAATTGAAAGAAGAAAAGGTTAAATAGTTGTACAATCCATTGATGGATATCAATTGGCAGTGTGCATCACTGCATTGCATTACTGTGTGCATTACTGCATCGCACGTCCGTCATGTCAGGCATTGCACATTGCACGTCCGTCATGTTTATTACAAAATTTGGAGGTCAGTCTTTAGCTGCATTGTACCTATGGTCTATTATGCTTTTAAACTGTGTATGATCTAACTTGTTTAATTCATCGTTAACGTGCCAACAAAGAAGATGTATATGCTGTATATGTTTCATGACGTTACAACCGTGTTAAAGTGTTCAACAGACCCTCTCTCATGTCCGATTACACATGTATTACCTATGGACATGACACCTAATATCCCTTGCCATGCAGCTCAAGAAAGCCTAGACATTGGATTGACATACCTGAATTACTTTAGGAGAACGGTGTTTAATTGACCATGTGGATTATCACAGCGTACGAGTAACGGCATGCTTTCATTGTTTTTCTCTTACCCAATCAGAATTAAGATTTGCAATTTTTGTAAATTTGTTTTGCAAAATTAAACAAATGATCCAGCAGGGCACTACACCTCTTTAGATCAGTTTTCATTTCAATTGTTTGGCTCCTCTTTCGTTTTGATCTTGACCATTTAACTCAGCCTGTCTTTCTCTTTTAAGTAAAATATACTGTATCAATAGCAGACTGTTGAATATCTGTAACACTGCATATACTGTAAGATAAGTAATACAGCTGATCAGCTATTGCTAATTATGTCAATGAAGAGCTAAACTATTGACGATGAATCAGTAATGTTCAATGAGAGACTAACAAGTGATGAACAACATCACAAAATGTCATCTTAATATGTTTCCAAGATACTGCAATTTGAATATTAACAAAGAATAAATCAATAGGAGGCTACCACTTTGAGATTTGGATATTATAACCTGAAAACTTCAAACCTAAAAACTTGATTTTCTAGGTTTTATGTTTTTCTCATTATTTACTGTCACATATGTTAATACTTACATACTTACATAGATTGAAATCAAAATAAGATAAAGTATTATTTAGTGCAGATTATACAATTACAATAATAGTTGGATTATTGCATGATCCATTTCAGTAATTGAACAAAAAATGTATACAAGTGTTTGTGTTTTCGTATAAATGAAACAGAGAAATACATGGAATTCCTTGCAATGAGGAATTACGTGACATCAAGATAGATCAGACCTACGCAAGTCTGTTTAAATTCAACTGAAGTGAAAAGCGCATCACTCTTTTCTAAATTTCAAGAGAGTGTAACGTACGTGGGAAGGAAACAATACTTGTGAATGGAAATTTGGGAAGGATTTTGTCAAACACTTTTGCTTCATACGTCCAAAAGATATTTCCGCAGTCTTTTTTGTATGTATTGTTTGTATGTATATTTATGTATTTGGTATGGGGACTCTTCCCTTTGTATAAATGGTTAAAATTAATGTTAATCGGCCACAAACAATGTAGTACTTGTTACGCTAATAAAAACCTCAATGTGCGTTGTTTCATGTGCGTATGAGCCAAAGTTTAGAAGTGATACAACAATTAAAGTGTTAGGAACGTTTGCATCTTATGTGGCAATAACTCGCAGAGAAAGAACACACTCACTGATAGATTGGTTTAATGTGACCATCATAATATCGACGCGACACTTTAAAAAAGTTCCTGATAATTTTAGAGTATATTGGAAAAATTCATCTGTGCAGTAGTGCAAACATTTACTCTTGTTTTTATCGATCTGTGGCATTTGTGCCCTCTTACTTGGCACAGTTTCTATACTATGAAATAGTGGATCTTAACCAGAAGGGTAGGTGCCTGAATATGAGGTGCAGTGTCCGACTGAGCGATGACGTCATAGGGCAAAGGTCATGAAAACGAAAAAGTCATTGTTGGTATTATCTCAATGTGTGAATATCGTGAAAACTATTATAAATAAAAAGGAGACAATACAATTTTTGTAAATATTGATGCCGTCACCAGATCAAAGATCACGTGATTAAAGGTCAAATCGACAAAAATGTTCTAAAAACTGTGTCACGATCTCCTTCTAGACGATACATCGGATAAACTTCAAACTTGGTGGGTAGGTGCCTGGGTATGTCGTAGAGTGTCCGCAGGATCAATGACGTCATAGGTCAAAGGTCATTAAAACGAAAAACACATTTTTAGCATTATCTCAATGATTAAATATCCTAGCGTGATAAAACTACCATAAATGGAAAGCAGAAAATACGAGAATTTTTTTTTTAAATATTGATGACGTCACCAGATTAAAGTCACGTGATTAAAGGTCAAATTTACGAAAATGCTTTAAAAAGTGTGTCACGATCTCCTCCTAGACGATAATTCGGATGAACTTCAAACTTGGTGGGTAGGTGCCTGGGTATGAAATGTAGTGTCCGCGCGGCTAATGACGGTCACAGGTGAAGGACAAAGGTCATGATTACTGTAACGCAATAACATAAAACAGTGTTAGGTGCTGGTAGTACATATTTGCCTTTCTGTGAATGTGACACGGTATGTCAACATATAGTAGAATCATGGTCTGGGCTGAGTGTTTACGTCTGGTAGCAATGCCATTTCCTGTGCGTTGATAATACCTTCACTCAGTTTATGTTTACAATGTATCCCTATATGGATCTACTGCACAATAGTTCAGAACTCGGGAAGTTAGTTACTGTGAAGACAATATTGAGCCACTCATAATACACTTTTCAGGGCATTCAAAGCATCCACAGTGACGGGATGTGCGGTTATGAGGAATAGTCTGATGATCACGCCTTTCGGGGTATACTTTTGATGCACACTCGATATCTAGGCACATGTGTACGCGCATGTATGTATTTGTGCAGTGCGAGGCTTACGGGGTGTATTGCATTAAGTAACCTGAATATTCCGCACTTTTATACACAACGAGAAATCTGAATCACTGATGGAATATACAGTTCAGTGTACTTCGGGATGAGATTGGCGACTCAGTAGATTGCCTACTTCTTTGGTAGTGTAATCACATTTTCGGGTAACTTGGTTTATTGAAAGCGGGCACAAATGCCTTATTGTAGACGGGACTTCAAGTATAACTTTTTACGTATTTTAGGAGGGGAGTGCTTATAGTGGCTGAGTGGACAGGAGAAATAGGACGACAATGGTTGCGAATCTCTGTTCTAATATAATCAGAAAGAATACCTTTTTACTGTCTCGGTGACTAGGCTCAGGCACGATAGTTTTCGACTCTTTCATAGACCTGGTAGTGTAGTCTGGCCTTCTACACTGTCATCTCCATTTTTGCAAACTAATTTGTACTTGATTGTAGGTTGAAATAGAACAAAAGCAATTTGATACTTATATGTTATGAAAACATAACGTATGTCATATAAAAGCCACCTGTACATTAAAACAGAGCGAAAATCCAAGAGAAGGACAATGGCAAAAATAATTTATCAATTCATTTAAAAATGTCGTTTAACTTTAATAAGATCATCTTAATACACGTACATTGAATTCAGATGTGAGTGAGGCACTCGTGTTTCTACACGGAAGTGGTGTTGTGTGTGCTTAATATACTGCAAGTAGTTAATACACAACACTGTATGTATCACGAACACCGAAGCCACTCAGTTGATTTTAAGAAACTTATAAAATCTTGAAGGAGTTCAGTCCATGCGAGAGCTTTCCACTGAAGAATTTCGCACTGTTAATTATCAAGAACACAGCTATCTCAAGACAAAAAGATTTATATTCGGAATTTTTCAACTTCACCTAGTAAACTGTCGTGAACTTAACATATTGTCATAAAAAACGCACACTGTGTTTTTTCAGTAGTGAATAAAGTTACAAATACAGAGAAAGGAATTAAACGTCACGTTGCACACGTCACTATACCTCATGATGAATTGCCTGCACTAGGACAGTAAAAAAAAAAATCCTTTATAAATTGTAGATTTTTCCTTGTGGGGATGACAAGTAACGTCCCATGTCATTATGTAAAATGCAATTGTTTACCTCCGTGGACTATCATCGGGAGGTAAAAAAAAGTTACCTTAGGCAGGTGTAGAGAATCTTGCCCTCAGAAAGGTATCATGCAGACCTCCCAAACCCCCTTTTGGACAAAAATGAAGGAAACATGAAAAGTGAACGAACAAAAGAAGGAAAGTAATAAAGATGTTATCCATACAAAACTGAAATGGTTAACATTATATAAAACTATATATTTGTCGAATACGAAATACTTTGACTCTGTCATCTACAATAATCATAGGTCTTGCTCAAAAAGTCAATGAAGCCGCATACCTTGAACCTGTTGCTCAATACGTTCCAATAAGTAGAGCCCTACCCAATCTCCTAATCACTACCATACACACATGAAAGGATTTAGCCCACGTTGGCAAATGTTTGTGTCTTCCAATTAATGCTTTACCACTATAGAGATCGACTTTGGAGAGAAGGACAGTAAAGGGTGAGCTGTCAACCTGTGCAGCCGGCAACGAAGTTTCATTATGGCAATGATTTAAAAACGGTGAAACCCTATGACCCACGGCGATGAGATTGGTAACAAGATATGCCATATATGCTGATACCATGATGTTTCTTCATCGTCGTAGACAAAGTATTGAGTTTGTAAATGTCTTGAGTCATGAGTAATCTGAGATCCATACACCTTTCTATATGTGTACGGATACAACACTGGGCAATAAACACAAGAATAGAACTATGAGTCACTTATTTTGGTTGAATGAGTGTCTTATTTTCTGACTCTGACTCAATACCTTTATGACAAGGATGCTACAATCTTAGACAAAATGCCTTGGCCACCCCGGTCCCCCGTTCAATGTTGGCTGTAGGATTGCTGTTCAAAGAGTACATTCACTTCTATAGCGCAACATTGGAAAGGGGCGGGGGGGGGGGGGTTTCATGTTATCCTCTCACCTAAAATTCAGTATTATATTTGCAACGTACGACAAAGTGTCCCAACCAATTTGTCCAAGATTGTAGATGTATGCGCCTACATGAACCATAATTGTTAACTTATACTTTTTTACACGTTTAGTTGTAAAGTAAAATGTTATGTTACTTACAAGATACCAAACAAATTTATGTACGAATTATTTTTTTTGTTTTGTACAACAATTTGCACTGAATTTGTTTTCATATTAGAATGAAAGGTTAACATAGACTACCATAATTCACCCAGGGCAGATACTAAAAGTGGTAAATGTAACGTTAATTGAGAGACAAATTGGTGTTTTTTGTAATTATCATAACATGTTTCACCCACATAGTAAGGTACTACACTATGTGAAGGTCTAAAATCTGCAGACTTTAAGGCATCATTGCATCATTGTACTACGAACACCATTCAATGTAACGGCTGGTTACATCCTTCTAAATTTACAGTTGCTGTATAAATTCAGTTTGCTGTCTTCGATGTCTTAATAACAAACATAACGTTCTACATCAGTTATTGTAACGAACATCGTTAGCCATCTTACAACACAAATTGGTTTACATGTAAATATATTGTTCAGGCATACTATTTAGTGCTGCATAAAGAATCACATTCCTGATTTTGTTTTACACCTCAATGTCCTACTTTTGTGTGCCAATATTGCATTGTGTCTGAACACGAATGTTACTGACATTGTCACGAATCAGGCTTTGTAGCTAGATTGTGTGAGGTGGGTCCCTAATCAAAGCAATTTACACACCAAAATGAAAACGTACATTGTAAATAAAAAAAACTCCTTTTAAAGCTATGTACTCCTTGGTGATATCCCATAATGGAGGTAGCAATTACTACTCCCACACACGCTGATTTTTAATTCTGTCACTTACGTTCAGTAGTCATCTTCGTATATATCGTTTTTACTACACTGATGGTCAAATGGGTCTCGCATCTCTGCCAAGTGATAACCATTTTCCTGGAATAAAATAAGCATAAAGTAATGTAAAAGTGTCTCTACCAAAAATCTCATAGAAAATAGTTAAAACTACAACTTTTCGTCTGTCCATTGGTAGACGCATTGGTCCAGTGTATTTAAATTAATGTTCATCTCAGGGGGTATTTGCCATTGAATAAAAATGATATTGAAATAACACATACAGTAAGAGAGTCATATTACAGAAAGATTTTGTTAAAGTTAAAAAGTATCTCAAAATTATGATGTTTACAGAGTAACCTTAGTGCATGGGAAATGTGCTTTCCTGCCTTCTAAGCTGTATATTTATCGAAATATTTACTGTACGCTAGGCGTCAACCGAAGCTAACGCCGCGCTTAGTGTCGTGTACTTTCAAGACTGGCAAGAATCTCCCCCAACCAAATCGAAACACTTGGCAAAATCCTGACTATGAACCTGCACTTAACAGTACGACATACCAGTTCCGCAGAATCGTTGCAGCTCTCCAGAATGTTTTTCACATCCCTTAGAGGTGGACGATCGTCTGGTTTGTGTAATAGACACAGTTTCATCATTCTTGATCTGTAATTAAATAGCTTACATCATTCTAAAAAATCCTCAGATACCAAGGAAAATGTATCATTTAGATATCTTATGCGATAAATCCATTGTTTTGAATATTCCAAACTTGCCCCTGCAATTAAAATGCATCATGTGTAACTAACTAACAGGCGTCTGTGTTAGAAAGACTTACAACTGTTCAGGAAGAGTAGACTTCTCAAGAAGGAGACTTAGCCGCCTCTGCATTTCAAATTCCTCCAAAGAAACAGTTTCCTCCAAAACGTGAGACGCTGATGAGGAAAGTATACATTGAAATGTTTTTGAACTGAAATTGAATCAGCAGAAACCAATGTTTAGAAGAAGTATAGGAAGAAACAGCAATTTGGCACAATCATCTTATAAGTGAACCGGAAATTTCGAATTGTTCAGAAGTACATTCTGAGCCACCGGATCATGATTTCCTTCACCAAACAACTCAACACAATGCAGTAGGGCTATGTCGTATATCATGAATATCATATATATCATGGCAGTTGCAATGGGCACGTCACTGTAGATGCCGGACAACAACAAGTGAGTTAACTACGTCGTTATTGAGGACTTACCAATTTATGAGCTAATGTCGTGAAGCATTTAAGTAATTCGAAACATGTATTGTGCATATGTGCGTATCACTTATATTTACCACCAAGGAATAATTCCCATAGTGTTATACCAATCGACCATACATCACTGTACCCTGTGTAAGTGTTCAATACCCTGCACTCTGGGGCTACTGACCAGACGCTGCATTCATTCTGAGGATTAAAAAAGTGAACTCATTAATATTCAAATTGAGTGACCCAGAATAAAGAGATAATTGGAGCATTGTGCAAGCATGTAGTAAAATATCACTGGTTTAAAGCTTGACGGAAAGTCTTAACAAAGGCATGCTAAAGTATTATTCTAGAAACGGAATAGGAGGAGCTAGGGCGCAAACTTTGTAAGGCACAAAATATAAATGCAGTCAGTTACAAAAGTAATTTGATTTTTAAAATTGAAAAAAGAAAAACAAATAGAAAAAAACAAACTCAGTTCAAGCAAGACTATTGGAGTATTTGTTGCAGAAATCCAAGATGTCACTTTTAGAAATTACTTCAAAAGAGGAGCAAATGACTCAATGGATAAATAATACATTTCTGGACAGTGCCTAACTTGTGGATAAATTGAGATGATACTCACATTTCTTACAAACATTTTCAAAAAATCATCCGCGTCTTTTGCAAAGCAAAAATGATGTAACTTGCAAGTGCCGTCTATATCGACTAGGACCTGCTTCGTACATAATCCTGGATGACAACACTGGCAAGGAAGAAAATCTCAATTTTTTGTTCTGAAAACTTTCATTTTGAAAATGATTCGTTGAAAGCAAACACATCAGTTGCAATAGAAAAAGTAACGAAAATACATCTGATACGCAAGAAAGCAATTGCTAACAATTATTGGTAATGATTATTCACATGAGCACAGTAGCGGCACCAAGAACCCCTCCCCCAATTTGACCTCCAGCAGACTTTGCCTCTAGGTCCCACACGGGGTCGTAAGTTTCCATACTTAAAGTATATTGTCCTTGGACTTACTTTTTCTCCCAGAAATACTGAGAAAAAAACTCAGAGATCTGGAGGGCACCCATTGGGGTCTTGTCTTATGGACCCCATAAGTGGGTCCAAAGTTCTCATCTTGTCAACGAAAAGGAAAGGAATAGCCGAAATAAATAAATCGCTTAAAATCTTTTGATATAATGACGCACTTTGAAAAAATATACCTATCATGAGATTAAATTTTTCACCCAGAGATAGACTAAGACCTTAGAGTTTCCGGGGGTTTCGCCTCTTGAACCCCACCAGACCTAACTCGCTAAGCCCGCGCTTCGATTTAATGCTATACGTGCACTTTTGTGCCCCCTACAGTTTCTTTTGCCATGCATTTGCCCCTCCTCCCTCAATCTGAAAACCTGGTGCTACCACTGCATGAGCAGGGTACACTGGAGTCATGCATGTAGGTACTTTGTGACAGTTGAATTGGTTTCAAAACATTTCTAGCCTAATACCAACCTAACATCAAAGTTATTACATTGCATTTCAAATAGACGGCTTCGTTACGACAAGTAAATGAGAATCTATCTCACAATTACATCAGATTGTTCAAACATATTCCCTTACACCTTTACGGGCAAGAAATTCCATTCCAGTAACAATACCGAGTCCGTATTCTAGAATCTTCCTCAGAGTTGTATGATGTTTAACGGCACCAAAATTTGCGTACTCCGATAGGAAATGTGCATCCAAGGGGGTCATTTCGGCGTAGTCTTGCACAAGATATAGCAAATCTACATCAAGAGACAGTGTGTAGATATGTGTTTCAGTGTCGGGTCACATTGCAAAACACACTACTCAAAATTCGTGCCTCATACCTAAATCCAGCTAATACGTATTATGCAACACAAGTTGAACGACGTTGTAGATAATCCAACCTTAAGATATTTACTGAAACTTGATTGTACTGAAGTTATATTTCTCAATTTTACAAACATTTAGTCAAGAATAAATGATTAATTATTTAATTTATTAATTGTCACAGAACTGTACTAAGATTAACTAAGCCATAATGTATTTAATAGGCATATTGTGTGCATTGATGATCTAATGAATGCAGTACACGAATTTGAATGTTCGTCCTTTGTAGTAAGGAAAATTTTGTAATTTCGTCTTGTTTCAAATTCATCGTCGTTCATATGTTTTTTTTCTTCTCAAACCTCGAATGGAACATCCTTTTGATTCAGTATGAAAAGCGGAAAGGTGATGTGCGCATGTTTGTGTGTGACAGGGTGGGGTTGTTGACGGATTATTTTTGCCATCTTAATCACTTGTTTTAAGGAAAAGGAATGTCTTTCATCAATAGGAATTCTTGTTTGGTGTATGTAGATATCATTATTAAAAATGTGCTACTCATACTCTATTAATTTCCAGCAGTAGTTACATGTTCAAGCAGAAAATTGCAGCCGACAAGAGACCATTATATTTAACATCACAGTAAAACAAAAATCATGAAATGAATCTTTCATCTCTTCGAAAAAAAATGTAACTCTCATTTACCCTCCACATCCCACTATCCATTGTGTGCATTATGTTGACATATGACACAACAGCAAATATAGCCCGAAGACGATAGCAGTAAATATAATGATGAAATACGTCTTATCTGTTCGAGCACAATAGTTGTTGGCATTTACCTTCAACAAGGCAATATCCCATGGTCTGCAATATGTTGACGTGTTCCCCTATCTTTACTTTGCATTTACTGCAATTGAGCCACAGGCATTTTGCTTCTGAAGATGCGTTATCTGCAAAACAATTAAGGAACGTTGATGCAACTGAACAGTCATTTCAAAAAGGATAGGATCTACTGCTAGCACAAGTGGTGTTCAAAAAGATGATTTTAGAGGACTGGAGATTCCTGATTTAATGTTGGGCCATCTCTCTTTTTTGTAACACTGATAAGATTTTATGGGGGGGGGGGGTCAGGGGGCTCGGAGGAAGCACCCTCTTCAAGATCTAGAGTTTCGCTAAGCCTATGATAGTAGGCCTACCTTAGCAACATATCTAGTGAGTTTTAATTTGTTGGTCAATATGGTAAAATGTTAAACGTGTGGTGAAATCGAACCCCCTACTGAAAAAGCTGCAAACGAGCCAGGTTTTGACATTGGTCTTGAAGTGAAGACTTATCTGACGTTTGAGGGATGAGGTTTTAGATGAGACAATCTGTTAGGCATGTGAAATGTGAAGACATTGACGAGAGGATGACTCCACTGTATTAAACGGGAAACGAAATTAGGTCCAGTTTACTACATTTCACTGAATTCTTGTCAGTTTTTACCACGTGGCTTAGGTAATGCAGTAAAAGGCATGTTTAAGACTTATCTGTTGCACTTTTCCCTCACACCTATTAAAGACTTCTAGCATAGCAAACCGTCTCGACATAACTCATTGTCAAATAGCCCTTTTTGATATTGGTAACAGCGTTCTTTTATCTCTTTTTCATCATCTGTGATCATCATTATCGCGGCATGATGTTTTATTTTTGATATGAAGCAAGGCAACTTGGTATTCTTTCTATATTTAAGTAAGCAGTAAATAACATATTAGGTGTTAAATACATGTAGGTCGAATTGTCTAATGCGTGGCTGTCACAAGTGACATTATTCACCTATCGCGGTACAGGAATACTTTAACTTCTCGGCATGCCACCCCAATTGTTAGGAGAATATGGGAGTCAAGAGGTTTCTTCAAAGTTTCTTCAAAGTGGGATTGAGGGGGACAAAGACACTGGCTACCAGGGAAATTCCATTTATTCTTTATGCAATGCACTAAATATTTAGAGGCTATATATAAGCCCGTTGCGCCAGTTAGGGCGGACTCGCTTTCGTTGCATTTACGTTGTTGTCATCATTTGAGTAGCTGTGTGCTCCACTAGTTAGTTACGCTGGTCTATATGCTCCGTCTGCCTATACCACCCACGTAGCAAGTTTAGGCTAATTTGAAGAGTCACTTATTCAAGTAAAATATACGGTGAATCGAAGGAGGAGACTGTGAAGGCAGTGTACGAACTGCAGTGTTGGAGCCGGCCACTTGAGAGTGAAAAGCTATTGTAAATGGTAAGATATATTTTTTTGTCATACTCTTTAAAGTTGCGTAGACATACGATACCCGTAGTGTGGAAACTGCATCTTTTAAAATATGTCTGTTGTCTGTTAATAATTCAGTATATTTACTGTTGGTAAATTTGTTTTCAGGCTTTTTAATTTGGGATTTACCTAAACTCGAGGGCGTTTACCGGCAGTTCTGGTGCAACTCATAACCACCAAGGGACAAGCATCCCATGATATTACTTAAACCATGAGGGCAACTCGCGTCTACTTACCTACCCTCTATAGACATTCAACTGACTGTCATTACCTGGGACTTGTCTGGTTGTATCGATGAAGTTCTTTTAACTTCGAGGATGGTCGAAATACTTTTGGTTCGGTCAATTGTTATACTGGAAATTTACAAGTGTCACTCCATATTCCATACATCGTTTTATGGAAGTCACGAGCACTTTCATCTAAACGTACCATAGGTTATGGAGTATGAAATTTGGTAATTGGTACCGTTGATTTTTACCGCTCTAAGTTAGAGTCCCAGTATGCGTTGAGCAAACGTGCTATCGTTTTTTGTTTTTATCATTGTTGCTATCGTGTTGCTTTTCCTTTGTAATGATTATGGTACCATAACAAAAATATTCTTCTTACTTTCAAAGAAAGTGGTATGGGACTAAAAGTCTAATATATTTCTTTTCATTTAAGGGAAAAAAGAACCATTTGTGTGTGTGTTTTCTTATCGCTCCAGCCTAGTCATCTTTTGAGAAACGAACCCAGTCTGGACATTTCCGTGACAGTGGCCTTATTTTGTTTTTGTTTTCTCTCACCTGTCGAGCATTGGAGAGTTATTTGAATATTCAGAGAATTAATAGAAAATGTTACCTTAAAATATTGATCATGCAAACTGCGAGGCAAAGTTGAAAACAAACATATGATAAGACTATTCCGAGAACGTTAAAGATTGCGGGTGTATCCGATCATTTGAATTTACAGACATTAAAATCTTTTGTTTTTGGCAATGATCAGTGTACAGTTCATAAGGCTTAATGAATTTTATGAATACCTGTAAGATACGATATAACTACATCCAGCACTTCTCCTTCAACACGCGATAATGTGCCAGTCCATCTGTATATTCCAGAGAAAAATTCAAATTCCTGTTTGAAAATAATATCTCGAAGAGAAATGTAATGTTCACAAGAATTCGGGTTCACTACCTCGTCGTAACCTACGGAGAAGAAAATAAGACTGTATGCTGTACACTTGTAAGATACACATAAAGTGCACGTTACGTGTAACGTGAATGACTAGTTATTACAAATGCATTGCACAAAATATAAACCTGTTTTGAAATGACGGACAACGTAGGGCGGAGTGCGATTTTGCTACCCTGCACGTACCAAGTCCGCATTTGAGCTTCCCGACCTTTGTACAACGCAAATTTAGGCGACTTACTTTTTCTATGATTAGAAGCATTTGTAGATATCTGTTGCACCTGTAGCACAAATTGTGCAAAAGAATACTTACCAGATAGAGACCCATAGATACTACTACAGTCTTCTGCTGTTTCTTTGAGAACATTTCCAGATAATGGGATCTGTAAGGTTGATACACATCTGTGGGGAAGGAATATTTCACACAGATGTGACCCAAATTAATTTCTTCACACCTGAACAGCAACGTACAAGCTGCCATTGAAAAACTGTCGCATTTATTCATAAATGTGGAATTAGTAAGCTTTCTAGAATTGTGTAAGATTACAATTTGACCCTTAAATTTACTGAACCAAATGAAAAGATCTGTCAACTGGTAGCCTCTCACAAATTTAAGATAATTACAGGGTAAAGGACTTGCAATCTACCACGGTAGTCTGGAATGAGCATTTGTATCAAATTTGCCTTGCAGTAAGTCTGACTGGGATTTTTACAAAGATTGCTAAAACATACCTGTGAAGTTCATTAATGTCTTGTCGGATAGCTGTTAAGATAGACAAGGTTAATACAGATTACAGTCTAAAACGATCATCAAATACGTTTGTGTATTACATTGAGGAAAACATTGCAGGATGTTTTGATACGTCTTTTGTTCCTGTATTCATTAAAGACCATGCTCAAATGCAATTTCAGTTTTATCATCATATGAACAACGAACATTTGGCTACTTTCATTATGTGAAATTCTCGAGTCTTATTTTATTTTGCAGTGATTTCTTGCAACTAAAAAAGGTAAGATGGGGCTATTAACCCGGCATTTGTTGATGAGGTATAGCTCTTGTAAATGATTTGGAGTGTAGTGACAGCTCAACAGTGAATATCTCAACTAAGGGAGGAGTACATATGCAAAATGTTTCTTCTTCAGGCAGTGTGTGTAGTTTACTCAAGTAATGACATTACTAGTGCTATTAAAATTGTCATAACAATGGCATAGTCAGAAACCCCGAGTTAAGAAGTTTCGAGACGTTTTAAATTGCCACCATTGACTATTGCCACCATTAGCCTGAGCTACGATGTGACGAGGTCGAAGTTCTGGTTTGACAAGTAACAACTATGTTTTTTTTTTTTTTCATACCTAACACTGCTATACTCAATGTGTTGTTCATTCATGAACTCTGTAACACTGTAAGTAGAGTAACATTGTAAAGTAAGCAGTGTTGTTACAAGTACTTGTTAGTACATGTAAAGGACGTAAGGAATTCACTCTCTGAATATCAGAATCACGGTAAAAGATCTGGATTGCAGATCGAGAATTTTGTGTAACTTAACAATGCAGTGTAAGATGTAATTACAACTGTGTCTGTATGTCTTCTTTATGTTCTTGAGAGTCAAAATGACTACGACCAAGATTATAAGATAAAGTGAGTGTCACAAAGATACGACAAGATTTCCATTTTTAAGCGATATTCGGTAATAACAGCACGACGGCAGAATTGTTTGTACCTGATTTTTATGTATTGTTTATTTATTTGTAATAAGCTTATTTGGAATTACACCACGTATATTGGTGTAATTATAACTTGCAACAGTCAAGTGAATTACCGTTTATTGTATATATTTACAAATGTGCTTGATATAACAACTTGATGCATGGTCGGTTCATTGTCATAATCCCGGCGATTTATGAATGTTACCATAACTTAACCACATATATAAATTACCTTATTATAACAGCAAGAAGATTGTTCCACTTCATGTTTTGATCAGTTCTATACCTGTGAATATTTTTTTACGAGCTCTTTTAGTTGACCATACCGTATATAGGCCGACGGGACAATAATGTTGTTGACAATGTGTTTTAGTAACCCCGCTGTAGGACTATTAACGTAATGAATTGGAACCCATGCCTTTTGTGAGGTACGGTTGTGTTATCGTGATACTTGCAGTAGTAATTATTATTTAATACTGTTCATGAGGCTAGGCTGTTCTGACAATGACATTAGTGTGTAATGAATTCCAGGGTATATTTTATTTAATGGCCTAATAAGATGTGTGATGTAATCATAACTTGAGCTTTTAATGTTTATTTGTTAGGTTATAGGCCTACAAAATGAACCTTGGCGAGGGTGATGAGTGAAATACACTGGCCGACATTCTGACATCGAAGCAAGGCACATTTGCGGGAGATACTACAGTTTGTTTTACTCTTGGCGTTCATAAAAAGACAATTATCAAGACAACTTAACACAGGTCAATGCAAGTTCAAGAGGACGCTTTCGGCTTGCTTATAATTTATTTGTTTACTTGCGAGTAATGGTAAAAACCTTTACCTCAAGATACTTACAATTACAATTAACACATCCACAGGTGATCGCACCAACTAGGAAAGCGAAAGCTAAGAGCCCCGCAGTTGTATATGCTAACGGAAGTAGAAATAGCTCCCAACTAGATCTCAGAACTGTTAAGTGAAATGCCAAACAATGTGTCATACTAGTGAAAGGCTCACGTGTGCAATTTCTCGTAACAAACAAGTACAACGAAATACAGCCCTTTTCCGTGACTTTCCGTCCATGTCTTGGACTGACAGTGTCACTCTTCATACTCTCTCTTTAATTCATGAGTGAAACTGCTGTTGCTACTTTTGAGACCAACGTCAGATGTTTATCATCAAAGGAAGGAATTCTACTTACACAAGACTACATGAGAGATGCCTTTTCTTAACTTGTGTCTATTTAATTACTTTTGCCTTTGTTTTACAAATCCTAATACAAGTAAACTTGATATAATCTTATAGCTAAATCTATATCTTTGTTTTTCTTATTTCAGAAGTACTCGTTGATATGAAATGCATGTGTCAATTGCACTAGTTATTTTCTATTTTTCATCAGGTATTTTTTTACTATGAAAGGTATACAAACTTGAAGAACTTTACAGACACACTAAGTGGCGAAAGACATTGCCACGGTTTATTTAGTGGGTGGGATTTGCTCGAATACAGTTGCATAATCACATATCCCAGTCTTAACCTGGTTGTGCTAACTTTGAACGTTTCGTTTCTTTCATAATGTTGCGTGTACACATTATATAAAGAGGCGTATTACCGTCATTTTAATATGTATTCTACTTACCACTCAAATGCAAACTTTTGGAATTGTTCCCCAGCTGGCAAGTGATATTTTCATGAAATCGATTCACAGTCATATTCATTAGTGATCCAGTGACATTGACAATTCCTTCTCTGGTCTTTATTGTATACTGTTCCATTTTGGTTCCTGTCCTTGTTTCGATATTATTAACTTTCCATAAATATTCAATTATCGGGTTAATCTGGTCACTATAACACTGAAAACTGTAAATCGATGATTCCTTTACAATAAGAATGGGTGGACAGTCTTCATCCATACAACGCACGACTACTGTGGGATCTGTGTGTACAAGTTGAAGTTTTTTTCAGGCGTATAGTTACATGTGCTAACGGCTATCACATCAATATACTGATGTCACGGGCTAACGTTTGTGACATGCTTGATTTAATGTTGTTTATAGTCATGTTTGAAGTTACAAAAGTAAGCATACAGGAGATGTTACAATTCGAAACGCGATTATTAAAGAGGATATGTCATTGGTGGTATATGCCTCCCTTTCATATCTGTATCTCAAGTACCGCCCTTACACGCTGATTGAATTACATTTTAAGTAACCTTAGCCTTTTCTGCTAATGATTGAATGATTTTCTTTATTTAAATATCTTTTAAAATATCAATTAATCGTAAGTGGGTCTTTCAAGTTTCAACGATAGTAACCCCGTTCATTTGAAATGTCAGGTCAGTGACTTGTTGACCAACACCATTTGAAAGGAATCATGACCTGTTAAAGTCTGAGAGACCATAAAGACAAGAACATATTTTTGAAGGCTGTCACGATGTCTTCTGGGTGGAACACACTATTAAAAATACTAAATATTCATTGAACAGATTCATTGTAAATTCTTGAAGGTACATTTATGCAGCGAAATTACTTATTGATGCCATAATTGCAATGAGTGCAGTAATAAATGTAATGATTAGTTACAAATGTAATTCATGGTTAATGTAATGAAATGTTCAAACATATATGGTGGACATCATATTTATGATACAAATATATTACATCTATGGGTTATTCATCTTTCTTTTACGTACCTTTTATAGTCAACTTGTAAGAAGCATGCTTTTCTTTAGCAAAGAAACATTCGTATATGCCTACATTTGCTGTTAAGAAGCGCTCAAAATGCAAGAATGAGTAAGTGCTGTTCACGATTTCCCCTCGTACGTTGGTCAGTCCGATGCTCTGGGGCTCGAAGTCGTGAGCAAACAATATTTGTTCATTGAAAAACCAGATTGGACTGGCAGACTCACTTTCCTTGTGTTTGCATGGTATCGAAAGAGAATTGCCATAGATGATTACCTTATGTACAGGATGTCGCTGCACTGTGATGGAATAAAAGTACATAAGTAAACTGGATGTAAATTAAAACATTTTGAATGAGCTTCTGGAGCATCTCTCAGTGTATGTAACATTTATCATTTTAGTTGAAGATTTACTGAAATTGAACTACGAGGTAACCACAAGGATAGTTTGGTTCTGTTGATGAAACTAATGGTTTTGCAAACGTTTGCAAATGTAGTTCAATGAGAAGATCACTTTATAGGTATGGTATTTCTTAGTGGGTAAATCATTGCATCTGGTATATGCTTTCGTATTTACAATTTTCAGCTACCACGACAAGTCCTGTGACACTCTATACACCAAAGTGACGATGTACTTACCCTGTGAGGTAGAAAGAGATGTGTGAAGGATGCTCAAAAGTAACAAACACACTGCCATATCCTGTGACCGCTACTGGAGAAAGTGCACAGAAACTTTAAGCTCAATTCCAAATCATAACAAACAACAAGTAAATGGAATGAAACAAATGTTTCATCTTTGTTTATGAGGCATAATGCTGTAGCATCGACAGTAAACCAGAAACTGAATTCGTGTAAATATACGTTCCTCTTAAATAGGAGTCACTGATACTGCATTTGAACCGATTTCTCAGGGAAGTTTAAATACCCAGATCAAGTTCCAGGGCGATTAAGCAATCATTAGAATTATCATAAAAAGGAATTATTATACAAAGCGTTATTACATGTAAGTAATATCAAAATCTTACCTGATAGCTTAGCTTCCAACCTGGCTCGTCAAAATGTGTGGCCACGTTTTGCAAAAGTAACTCTAGTGTTTGCTTTTAAATTTCAACGTTGTTTTTAGTTCAATTTTGTTGATTATAAACAGTTACGTTCAGTTTTATTAGTTCATATTATTGAAGAAACCAAAGAAATTTTATACTTGGCAGTTTATTCTTATGCTAAATGTTTGGCTTACATACAGAATGAAACAGCCTGCACCAAATTCAGTTTTGGTACAGTTCGACTACATCATACGTCATAGGCATTACATGACTGAAAGTAAGAATTTCTAATAAGTAAGAGGTCAGTTGGTAACAAAACAACGAACTTAAATTTAATGACTTTGATTAGATTGCTTACCTATAAACCTTGCAGTTAGCAACATAGAATAAAGTAATTGTTAAGATCTTTCACTTTCTTATGTAGTGGTAGCAGCACCACCGACTTCAGACTATAACAAAGCGAGTTCAAGGGGAAATAGGACGTTTAGAATTTGCCAACATGGCATATAAGAAAATAGTCGTAATCATTGCCAAAGCATTCAGTCTCATCAATAAACAGCTGCAAAAGCTTCAACTCCTCAAAACATTATGCATGCATTGAGTAACGGAAGATGCATCATTTGAATTGGGTGAACAAATCTTTGTTGGGCAACAAACAACTGAATTTCTATCTGTGAGAAACTTAGTTCTTGAAAAGAAGGTTACTGTCCTTCCTTATTTTGAATAACCTATCATTCTATGTCCACAAACATTGGTCTTGAAAATACGTTTGTTTTCCGTGAAACAAACGCCTTATTTCCCTTTAACGTTGTTAGCTTTAAATAAAAAAATGAAAACTACCGGCATATGCAAACATGCTTAGTGAATTTGGCAGTACAGTCAAACAGGTTGAGCACTTTCAGAACACATTTATCTGGATATTATTCTATGTATTTGTTGTTTCTTCTTTTTTTTTTCAATTATTCCACTTGTCATAAATGAAATTTAACTAAAGGTTACATGAAGACTAAGGGAGAAGAAATATGATCATTTTTTATGTAGGAAAAGATATTAACATTTACAATTTTTACGTTTATGCATTCTAGGCGAATCATGTAAGGAAACAGAGAGAAAGTAGGAGCAATGACATTCTTTGGTCTATACATTTTTACAAACGTAACGTTAAGTCCCACCAAACTTGAACCATATGCTTCAGTCTTCACTTGAAGTCTTCCAGACGTGGTCCCCGTCCCCACTCACGTAGACACCTTTCATCGAAATATGTGATAGATCCCCTGCTAACACAAAACGTTTTTCAAACGTTTTCAAAACGTTATATAACGTTTATAACGTTTTGACTACGTTGTAAGAACGTTTTGTGTTAGCTGGGTCCTTTTCAGACAGAAAGCTAGTATCCCTGTTAAAACACTAATCCCAAGTGTCATATTACTGGGTGGGGTAACTGCTCTTATCTTCCATCCTCTCTAGAGCATGGTTCACGTTATGAATATTGAAAATCGCGAGGAATAACTCAGGCAGTTTACATGATAGGTACCAGAAGGCGGACTTGACTTTGAATTTTTAGTACTACTAGAGGTTTCATGATCATTTGTAAGTTTAAAAGGACGATCACGTGAGTAACGATAATTTCTGGGAGAAAGAAATTCTTTTATTTGGAAAGTTAATGCAAAGGTAGCAAATGGTGTGGGCTTTTAAATTTTAGTGTATGCACTATCATATGAGTACAATTGCAGGGAAATTCATGAATGATGCAACACCCAAACAAGGAAGGAGTTAAATTTATTACCTGTGCTGTCATTGCTTCAGGTAAATTACGATTAAGGTGTGAAAAGATATTAACATTTGTCACAGGTGAAGTAGCGATAAAGGTTAAGAGCACAGCTGAACATGTCAAACAGACAAGAAAAGACAGAAAATGAAACCTTAACGTTTGTTTAAACTGTTTATTATGGTAATATGAGGTAACAAAAAAGTTCACAGACAGCAACTTTGATTATAACATCTTCTTAGTAGCCATGTGAAGACCGCGAAATTTAAAAAAAAATACCAAAGATAGGGCATCAGTATTTTTTTGAGAGCATGACAAATGAGTTTGTACATGGTTGTAAAATTGTAAGGTTAGTGTAGGAAACTGAAATAAAATCATGTCATCTCTATCTAAAAAGTAGCAAAATAGATATTTACAATGTAACTTTGTATGCTGCACGGTCACTGCTTAAACATGTGTCTTAATGGTAACATAGCATACACATAATCACCAGTTGAAAACAAACAATGACACACTGGTACGCAATATGTTCCTCTCGATAAAATAATTTGCACAGGTACCTTTCTTGGATGTCATGAAACATGCATCCAAGAAAGAGTTGGTCTTATTCACCGGTTGCAGAGTGAAACCATGAATGAAAATACGTCGCAATTATGTCTCTATACATAAACTTTTTTCAGATATGAGTTTTCAAAGTTTGATGAAAACGAAAATATGATGACGCATATTATCTCTTAGGTACTTAATTACTAGGTTTCAAATTAACAAGTCACATCAACATTTGTAAAGAAGAAAATACATGCTTCCAAAACAAAACTCTCAGTGTCTATAAAATTCTCATTTGACCTTGAAAAAAACCTTAAGTAATCAAAGGATAACAAAAGGCATTTCAGGCGAGTCCCTCCAAAAGACGTCATGAATTTGCATTTTTAATCAATGTGTATTCATGATAAAGCATTAGACAGGAATCCGCTTGTAAAATTGCCAATATTTGTGTGAAAGGTTATGCAATTGATTGCTACTGATATGCTGACCCTGGCGAACCATAATCCTATCTCCAATTGCCGGACTGATATACAGATGCAGTATTAGTCACAGGGCAGCATACAAAATTAAGTGAAATGAAGAAAGGGATATTACGTATGTGTAATAAAACAATCCGACCCGATATTCCAGTAAACAGTTTTGCGTATCAAATGAAATAAAAAAAGAAAATATTGGAGGAGGATATACATTTAATTGAAGTCGTATCCTCTCAGGCAAGAATTGAAACAAAAATTAACCTGACAAAATATAATTGGCAATATTTACAATAAAATTAACATAAGTCATTGGTCAACGTAAAATACTGGTGCTGGCCTCATCTCCAGTGCATGTTAAAAGATTGCTTCGGTCCCGTATGTGAAAGCAAATGCTTGCAGTAAATACAATTGTGCCTAGGCTCTGTCCTTTACAATCGTATGGCTGCCAAGTTTTGCGTTTCTACAAATTGATGTTGCTTTTCTACGTGATCTACAGTATCTCCCACTGGATGTAACGAATTCTTCCTCCTGTATTCAAGGAAACACAGTTAGTGCCGTCATATCGTACACCAATGTATGTATTGTTTACATTCATCATCAAACATCACTTTGCTTCTTGTTTCTAAGCTCCACTCCCAAGAAAAAGTCTTTGTAAAAACATGGCTCCTTTGGGATGTGGTGAACATCTGACACTATAAACTTATCAGGGAATTCATCACAAATACCGACTCCATGATAAAAGCATGTATGGGTGTGTCAGTTGAAGTTTAACACAGACATTCTCTGACCATATCAAAGCTGCTATACTTTTCTCACTTTTGCGAATGCATGTTTAAACCTTACAAATTTATCCTCCATTGAATATTTAGTTTCACGTACCGATTTTGAAGCCTCTTGCCCTTTTTTTTTCAGAACTATTTTGAAAGAGAGAGAGATAGATGGAACAAAGAGAAGGCACGTATAACTATTCTTCAATGTGCATTTTAATTAGGTCAGTTTATGCATTATGTAATTACGATTGTTTAACGGATCTAATGTTACGTTTATTAAAGCTTCAGATTTTCATACCTTCATATTATGGGTGAAAGTTGCCCTTGTTTCCTTGTCCATCTAGACAGCAAATCACAAAATCAAAGTTTCAAGGACGAATAAACTCAATGACAAACATGGTAATGAAGAGTGTCCCTAAATGTCGTTTTGTGTTCCCTGTTGACCTTTCGAGCTGCCACTCCTAATCTGCCCAATACAAATTCATGTGATATCGTTTCATCATCATCGTCATCTTCAGCATCATCACTACCACTATCATCATTTCAAGTATCTTACTGCGTAGCAAGAAAGCCTGTTTATCAAACAAGTGATTATATCAATAAGAATTAGTGTTCACGTGAATCCGTTTACTTGTATAAGCTGTGTATAGTCAGACATCTGTTCATTTTGATGGACGAATTTCGAATTAAAATATGAAATCATCTTTCATTAGACTTACAATTCCAGAGCGGTCCAGGATGTCTTTCATTTCAAACTTAGTTACCTTGGAGAATACGACAAAAAATATTTATTGTTTTGTCGTTCATTCAACTATTAAGGAACAATCGTAAAACTACCTATTATGCCTCATTGTTTCTGAAGTTACTTTTATGCTTTCAAACAAGTTTCATTAGTCTTTATCAAAATTCTCAAGTTTAAGTTCAGTTAATAAAGAGTTATAATTGACAAAAATACAGCAATGGTGAGAAATATTAAATCAATACTTTCACTTGCTGCAACCAACAAAAGCAAACATTGAACAACGATCTACAAATCTACAGAAAGTTGTGCCCAATTCAATTTCTTTATACAGTCTTACGCAATATTGTTCATTCATAAGTTGCTTGTTTATTACCTTATACGACTGAATTATTTCATCCATAAGCTTCATTGTGGTGTCATCCTTTATCTGTTAAATTGAAATGCACATTTTTTGGACAAGAGACTCAGTTTGGAAACATATAGTTTTTCAGCTTTCCAGACTCTTTTTGAATTTAAGGAAAAGACACCTGTATCTGTAACGACTCTCTGGTTAGTCCACAAACATGGAGTATAACTAAAGACATAATGTTCTAATATTAGAAAGCCTTTGACGTACATACATCTTGTTTCGTCTTCATACACAAACTGTTTTTAAAATCAGGCTGTCGATGACCTTTAATCTTTCATTTTCAAATTCACTTAATTATGTGCAAAATTAGTATTTCGAAAGAGATCATTGGCTTGAGGAAATAGATGAATAGAGGAAATACGTTGTCGCCTGTCATCTCTAATGTGAAATGGGAACAAAGTTTGATGATACTTTACAAGACACTCTCTGTCCATTCTTGCCTTTATTATTTGAAAACGCTAAAGTTTATTTGGAGCATATTTATCTGTATGGTGTATTTGATAAATTCCACACTAGACTGTGTAAACTGAATATCCACTAGTCGTTGGTATAGACTGTAAAGAGATTCAAAGCAGTGCGAAACTCCTCACGTCAGAATTATCACCAAAATTCGTCTGTTTTCGCCTGTAACTCCAGTGATAGCAACAGTTTGTTTTGTTTTCTGATGCAATTCGATTCGCGCAACTCACCAATTGCTTAACGGAAGCTGTTGCAACATATCGAATCCAGTTTTCTTTGTTCCACTAGAGAAAAATAAAACCAGGTTAAATTCATTAACAGTTATTAATTAAAAGTTATTATACATGTATAATGTCATTCAGAGTGATTATATTCCAGTCTGTCAGAGCGATGTAACTATCCTTTTGTAGCGTATTTATCGAAACATCTTTTCCTCCCTTTTTTACGAAATTCTTTGAAGCCAAATAATATTCAGCAAGGCAATATGATACATACACAAACTGAATAAGATCTAAATTGTGAATTTTAATTCAAAGGAAACTCAAACAGTGTATTAGAGTATTAAGTTTTCGTTTAAATATAAGCAGTTCCACTTACAGCATCGCTTCGAATATAAACGACCAGTAGTTGTTCAAACACATTGTCTGACATCTGAAAGAAATTAACCGAAGGCCGCAAGAAGTACGTTATATAACATATAGCGGTAGATTTGAGACCCACATGTTGTTATCTTATTAGTATCAGCAAGGAGGTTCTCCTTGTAGAACCTCCTTGGTATCATGGCATCACGATGTAACTTGTGTGTATGTGTGTGTGTAGCTGACATACGGTTCAGAACTAATTATCTGATATGCAGAAGTCAACACTATTAAATGTGTTGGTCATGGATAAATCTCAGCTTTGTCATGTCTGCCTTAACCCACTTGCTGTTATTCTATAAGTATCAGGCCATTACGATGTAACATGTGCGTGTGTGTGTTTAGCTGACTTAACGTTCAGAAGCAATTATTTGATATGCATAAGTCAACACTATTAAATGTGTTGGTCATGGAGAGATCTCAACTTTTCCATGTCTGCCTTAAATGAAAGGCATGAGCAAATTCCAAAAGCAATTGGTTTGGAAAACACGAGCTCGGCCAAGGACATAACACAAAGAAAAAACAAACATTTCTGCTCACCAACTTTTCTTCCTTTATTTTTTGCAGCTCATCTTTCTTGTCACGAAATTTTATCTGCGAAATTGGTTACAGTATACACACTCTATTGCTTTAAACTCAGTCAGCTATTTTACATCTAAAATGCGCGAAATTTTACGCATTTAAATGTTTTATAGGCTTATAGGCTTGTTAAAATAAAAGCAAAATAAAGAAAATAAAATTTTGTGCAAAATACTGTGTGTCGGGAAAATATCGCTCTCATCATAATTAAATGAGAGGGTCTATCAGAAAGTTGAGAGATAAAAAATTAATAATAAAAATATAAGTAAGAAGAAAAAATGAAAGACAAGGTAAATAAAATGCAAGTTTGAGCCCTTCAGCGCCCTCCCCATACAGGAAATGTTTATTGTGTTGCCAATTTTCTGCCTTCAAATTCAAGCAAGTACAGTGTAAGTCACTTTATCAGAATTTTTTAGAGCAAACCTCTCAAATGAGATTCATTTTTAATCCATAAAATATTGACAATACAATTTTTTAAAGCTTTCTTGCCGAACCTGGGAAGGGCGATTTCCGACAATCTGGTGGGTGGGTGAGGGGGGTTATGCATTTTTTCTGGTACTCTCTGCTCCAAACGATGCTAGCGACCCTTTCAGATTTCAAACAATTAGTCCTCAAACAATTCTTTGTTGACCCCTAATGAAAATTCTGGCTGCGCCAATGCAACAGGGGCATACTCTATTTCCATATTACAGAGTATCACACTCGTTGATATCTCCTCATCCATGTCCTAAGCTCAGTAAGAAAACACATCTAGCACTTAGTAGAGTCTCCTGAAACCCCGCGAACAATCATTGTGACCAATGAACCAACCAATGAAAAAAGTGTGAAACTAAAGATATGTTAATCTTTATCCAAATATTTTCCAAGTGATCCAAGAGTATATGAAAGAGAATAATTTATGGTCCTTGCATCAACTCAATCCATCTGATATGTATTATCATCTGCAAAGATTTACTTTTTATCTCATTAATTTGCGAAATTGCAGACATGAGATCCCTGATTCAGGACTGTAACGGCAGCTTCAGGACTTTTATTTAAAAATATTACATTCATGATGGGGTAATTTATTAGATTTATGAGATTATTATTATTACTTAATACATTTGTGGAGGTTATTACGTTTATGTTTGTTACTAGCTGTAAGTCTTGTATGGACGGAAGTTGCTCGGTGCGTTCACTGTTCTGATTTTATGAAGTGATATTTGAAACCTCAGTCTCTATAAATGTTTGCTTTTGATGTCTACAGATGTCAAATCCTCATGAATCCACCAAGACTGCAGAAGATGGAAAAATAAATTTTAAATTTGTTCCATCAGTTGATGACAGGTACTTTTACAAAGTGATAGATCTCAGAGCATTACCCTGCACACATCCTGTACAGTAAAATCGAAATATTTTATTTCAAAATTTGTACTGCTCTCTCAAACTGTGTTAGCCATGCCCCGTTTCTCCAGTTTTACAAACAGAACTTTAAACACCTCCGTACTCAAGATAGAAATGGTGCAAATAAAGAACAAATTACGTGTCTCATATGGCATTCCACATTAATGAACAACAAACTACTTTTACTACTTCTAAACTGTACAGTGCTTGCCAAGCATAATATTTGTCCTGTGATATTCCTCGAATCCTTCGAAATTCCTTTATCACTTCATTTGAATTTTATTAAGTCCACAGAGGCTTTGCCTTGATGCAATCGTATCACTAAAACAGAGTCCAAAATTGATTTTCCACTGACGTCGTTTTACAACTCAGAGTATTTGATAGTTGCAATAGTATGATGACAAATGATAGTAGGTAAGTGTTGTAATAATATGAAAACAGATTGAATGTAAATAGAGAAGAGTTGCTGTATATTAGTAAATATTTCTATGCATCATCAATGTACAAGCATCATTAATATACCAGCTTACTTTCCTGTCTTTCGCAAGTTGTTGGAAAACCGCAGAATAGATTCCATCTGTAATCTACTGAAAGTAAGATAAACGTGTAAAACATGACTAAGTATCGTTAGCATGAGCTGTTCATCTTTGCATGGTTCTTCTTTCCTATACAGTGAAGACGAACAATAGAATAATACAACCAAATGTTAGCATCATATAGCAGAGTGCTATATTGACATACGATGCTAAAATTGGATAGAGATGGAAAATTAAATGGAGCTGTCAGACTTACAAAGCTTTTTTCCAGATTTATGCGTAAGAGATTCATGCAAAAATCAGCATACATCTGTAAGAACAAAAAACTGCATGAGTCAACACAATATTTACCATAAAGCTTTGCTAAGTACAGTCCAATACATCGATAGTGATTGCGAAAACATTTAATAAGTGCAGCAGAACAGTAATTGTTATGATGTAATATTTTTACTGTACAAAATCTGTCTCGGTAAGAATTTAATCAATTATAAGACAGAAATAATTGTAATTGAAACAGTTGTAATTGAGACTCACCCAGGTTTCAGTTAGCGATGACAATACTGTCTTGTGATAATCATCTTTTTCTAGCTGATAGTTTGAAACACATTCAAATACAAATTAATACAGAGATATGACATTAGTTCTTAAGTCAGTGCACATATTTATTAATCCAAAAACAAAAGTTTACGATATGCTTAAGAGTACAATATGTTTCATCATACACTACAGATTCTGATAGATCTAATTGAGACTACTTACTCACTTGATTCTTTACTGATAAAAGCATATATGTATTTGCAAGTGTAGTAATCACAGGTAGTAGCCTATCTGTTCTCATGAGCCAGTGAAGAATGGGACCGACGAATAACAGCCCCATGAATGATGATATAGATGGTGTAATAGCCCCCTCAAACTACGATGATTCTCATATCGTACATACACATGACCATTAATGGATGAGTAACACTTCAGTTCTCAAGAACTTGTGACCAGAGACATTCTCAATTTTCACGTAAGATTTTTCTGTAGCAGCAGTTTTGAACTAAGTATACGCAAGGTATTTCTCTAGGAATAAGCAACTTACTGAAGGAATTTTGCAATACAGGAATGTATAAGCTTCACTTGCTTTGGTTTTGAATTACTAGAAGGTCTATCTCCAAATCTCACGCCTTGTCTCGACTCTGTGCTATGATTTGGGATACTTGCGCTTACACGTTGTTGTTCTGTCAGACTTTTACTGACCACATTTCTAGTATCCATGCGCTCCGGCGTACAAAAACCTCAAGATCGAACACCAGTACTTAAATATTTGACAATAGTTGTAATCGCTTTATTGACATGAACAAAACATTTCAAGAGTTCAGCAGAAATCTAGTTAATGGCATTGAGAAATCAAGGGTTTTTGCATTGAAGTGCGTATTCTGAAGATTAAAGATAGTTCACTTAAAATAAAGGCCTAACAGAGAAACTCCAAAAAGAAGAGTATGGCTGCAAATTCGATATCCCATCGTAATCCATAAATGTAGTCAGCATCACCTAGGCTAATTACATTCGATGTCATTTCCTCACATAAAATATAAGTGTCACATATCAGACAATCAAACTACGTGGAATATACGAAGAGCTTTTAACTTCAAGGAGGGATTGTAGAATGACTTACTAATATTAAGACTAAATGTCTCCCATACGTTTTTGAAGTCAGTGGGCATAATGTATGTCTCAAAAAGCACTATCGGTCCATTGATTCTTGTGCTTTCTAATAATAAACAGACACCCAGTGATGCATACATTTTCTCCCCAAATCAACTTTAGGTCTGACTCTTTTCTCTTGATATTTGTGTATGTATAATTATTGTATTAATTTTATGATTTTACCTATTTACAAATTCCTTCAGCGATTCTCAATCATGCAATCTTCGCATTTCAGTCAATCATGTTATATTTATTGTTAAAATATCTTGCATTGATTTCTTAATTAAATAATAAAGAGCTGTTTTTGTTTCTTAAATAATAAATAGCACTTTCCTCTTATAAAAGCATTTCAATACAATACAAGAAAAAACTTCAAACTAGCTAAGTTTAGTAAAGTGGCAGTGTAGGAATTGTACATATAATCTTAGGGACTCTCACTTTCGATACCAACATCTTACTCACCACTTTTTCCTCGAGACTATGTTCTAGTATAGCTACGAAAACGTTTTCTGAAATCTGATAAGAAAAATAAAAAGGTCCTCAGTATCTTGTTTTCATTGCAACATGATATTTCTCAAGCGTGTGTCTGCTATCAAGTCTCTGTTTTGCTTGCAAAATTGCGAAATTTAAATTGATATTACAATTTTTTTAACCCAAGTAATGATGTAATCTGATCATATGCTCTTACCTTCTCTTTGCAAAAACTGAAGATCAACACCTGTAGAAATGTTCTCGTTATGTCCTGCAAGAATTAACAATATTGCTGAGAAATACGTTTATGTTTGCTTACAAAAACAGTAACAGCTGATACTAATGTAATTGTATTTGAAGGTGTCTTGAATAGGTTGTAGGACCTCTGAAGTAAATAATAGAACAATTATGTAATTCAACTTGAAAATCACGTAGAAACTGAATTAATTAATAGCTATAAAGGTACTTAATCTTTCTACATACCATGCTGTTTTCCACAGATTGCATCAGTCTGTCCATGAACTCCTCTTCGTCTAACTGATTTGGTAGTAAAGAGAAGTATTACATATATGTACATTTGCACGCTGGTTCTGCTTCGAAGCATAATCAAATTGATACAATAAGGCAATGAGTGGCATAAATGTGGTATGTATAAAAATAAAATTTGACTATTGGAAGTATAAATTATGGCACCAAATTGTTGAAAGAGTTTTTGTACGTCTGTGTTAATTGCAATGTCGTCGTGTGGTCCGAAGTGTTCATTTGAATATTTTACCCGATATATGGAAAGAATAAAGGAAAATCTACACGCATAATGAAAATGATATTACTTAAAGGGAAATATGGCATTTGTTTAAGAGAAAACATCCATGTTTTGATACCAATGTTTGTGGACGTAGAATGATTCATTATTGAAAATAAGGAAGAACAGAAGCCTCCTTTTTAAGAAATAAGCTCATCGCAGATGGAAATTCAGTTATCTGTTGCTCAAAACTAATTTGTTCACCCAAACTTTTCAAAATTCAAATGATGCATCTTTCATTACTCATCGCATGCATAGTGTTTTGAGGAGATGAAGCTTGTTAGTTGTTTAAAGATGAGACTGAATGGTTTAATAATGATTACCGCTACTTTCTTTTGTATGTCATGTCGGGGTATTCTAAACGCCCTATTTCCCTTTAAATAACACTCTCCCTCTCACTTGAGTTCAACGTTCTTTAGGGTGAAACAAGTTGACGTTCGAAAAACGAGAAGTGTGAACACTTACCAATGCTTTCTGCAATAGCTTCTTCAGTAAAGCGATCGATTTTTCCTGCTCAGCACTCTGAAATGGTATGAACATAATATTAAGTTTACTGCAAACTTGACAACGTGCCATTTAACTAATAAGTGATTGTATCAAAACTATCACTTATTTTGCTTTAAGGTCTACTTTAAAATTGGAGTGAAGCATTGAAGAATACAAAGCCATAAAGGTTCAATGCGGAACTCACCTTTTTTACGCAGTCGTGGATTGACTGCAGTAAATAAGGGTAAGGAATCTGCATGAAAAAAAAAAGAAAAGATTAATTGCTTGTTGTGAACGTTGAACTGATTTTCTTGTCAGTGTATATAAATGATGCACGGGTGTGCTGCGTTCACTTAGCATAATATATCCTGAAGGTAGCTACCTTCAGTGCTACTAATACATGAAAGGAGCTGCTTGTCAAAGCTCTGTGTTTTAGATGATCCCAATTATTTATCCAAAATTGCATCGGATTTATGTCTAAAGTAAAATGTTTGAAACATATCGTTACCTTCTTCTCACTTTTGTGGAAGCCAATGTTTTCAAAAATGAACTCGCTTTGTGTCTACAATGGGAAGAATGTCAAAGGATATGCAATAAAATACTAACCATAAAAATGTAAACTTTACAGAAATGTACTGTCCAACAGTAAGAAAGTTATCTTGCTTGTATATAAATCACTACATCATATTTTAGGGCATATTTTATCCTTCTAGAATGCATTCTCTGAGTCAATTGTGAATTCAAGGAGTCATTTTGGATGCGATGTCAATGATTGTAAATGTAATATATAGGTAATTTGAAGGTAAATACATAAGTGTAGTTCTATAATGACAACGAGGTGTATACTTACTACTCCTAATATGTAGTAGTTAAGTAAGGCATCTGTTATTTCCTTCTTCTTATGCTAACAGAAATATATAGACAGTTGTTGACAAAATGACAGTAGAGGAATATGATTTTTACAGGAGCAACTACCAACTTAACAATTTTAAATCAAATTTGTTTTTGTTTTTCCACAAGGTCAGTTCAGATGGGAAAACTTTGTATTACTCATGGACGAAAAAACATCCTACTGTGACCCGGCCTGTGTTAGAATCCAGAGCCTCCCGGCCACCAAGCTTCATTGCTCCAAACGTACTTTAAACGTACTTTAAACACTTAATGTCTCGAGGTAATTGAGGGAGAGGGTGGTGTCTATTTCCTCAAATTACCTTATTTCCTTTAGCTGCACTTTTCATTATATCACGCTGTAGCTCATCAAATGTGATCTGTGCATAAAGTAAATATTGCGTTAATGCAAGTGATGTTAATAAATGCAGCTCGATATGGTGATGTAATAATGATTTTACAACTCTTGCCACTAAAACCGATATTAGATATTTACATTTTCTACGTGTTATTTTTCCTTCTACATTTGAAAGGGAATTTTCTATTATTAATGCATTTGCCATTTGTTATTATGTTTAAAGTTAAACGACTTAAAACGAAAAGTGTTCGTATCACTTACTTCTTTTCGTGATAAGAGATGACGTGTTACTACAGTGTACTGTGCAATGGAGATCTGTTTAGTGAAACAAAATTCACATCATATGAAAATGTTATGTATCGAACAAAACATGTTAATATTCGCACGTCATATGCGGTAAGACTACGCCTGTTATACTGCACCATTCAATCAGATCAGTTAAGAGGAATAGTATGATTTGTTTATCAGGAAATGCAAAGACTTGTTACTACTGTGACAAATACCAGCTTTCCAAGCAAATACAATGGACGAACAAATCTGCGGAAATGATGTTGAAAGCAATTGGTTACCACATTATAAACAAGTATTGGACAAATGTCCTCTTGCCTGACCACGAATTATGCGTGTACTGGAATATATTGCATTTCTGGAGTCTTTTCCATTATTTTAGTAAGTAGTTAATATTTCAAGCCCTGTTTATAGAAAATTTCAATGGTGACTTAATGGGTCATCTTCACACTGAGTAAAGTGTACGCAAAATTATTTTGTTTTTCACCATTAACATATTCAGTAATACTAGTGCAGATCCGGTTCACTCTCCTACACTCAGAGAGGTAAACATCTAAAGGGGCACTCTGAAAATACAATGTAGGCGTGGGAGGGGGTAAATGTCTGCAAAGGCACTATAAGAAAATCTCCTTAAATGAAGTAAGAGCATGTCAAAATTTGCACGTATCTAGAAGTTTTCTGGGGAAAAAATAAGCCCCTTGGGTTCCTGGCCTGTAGTGCCATCCCACGAGTAGGTTGATAAGCTGGTAGTCTGAGAAACAAAAATACTTAAATGGGTTTAAGTAATTACAATGGTGAATTTGAGCTAGGGCTTTTCACCATCGTTGAAACTATATATAAACAGTATTGTTTCTATGTATTAGCAGTCATATTATGAGCTACAGCGATCTGCTATAATTGTATAACGTTTGCTTTAACGATTTTGAGTTTTGTTTTTGTCGAAAATCGCTATGCGTTTTGCAAAATGGAAATTGTCCATCCTGTGTCTCACACGTCTTGATTTGTACGAATTGTTTGTACTTTGAATATGTTATGTAACCTACGTTATGTTTCCTCCTCAGATAAGGGCATGTTTGCAAGGACCATTTTCATTTTTTCATTGGTTCATGTGATTACTTTAAAGAAATGAGATAAACTAACCTTTCCCGATGAGAGAATCACACCTGCTACTTCCAAATAAAGTTTCGGGGAAATCTGTGAATAACAGTATTGGAATACCAAAAATAAGTTGCAGTTAGCACAAACACTTCACCAAAACTAATCACAAATTAAGCTTACCTATTCCAAGCTGTGATTAGCCCTTCACTGTACCAAAAGATTCACATCTGACTTATAACAATAAGTATCGTATTTAATGAAAATTGATATAACCCAATTTACTTACCAACTCATTTTTATGATAGTTTTCTAAGATATCTTCTGCTTCATTCCACTGGGACAGTAAAAAAGGAAGTGAACGTGCCATATTTGCAATGCTGATAGAGTGCATGATACAAACTTTAGATGAGTGACATATCGACCTGACATTTGTGAGGGGAACATATCATTAATGATGTGAAACTAATCCTGAATAAATTTGCCAGCATGTTTAACAGTCTAGAATAATTTAATTGCGTAGTACAAATATTTTAGTAATGATAAATAACGTAAGTTACCTTGTCATCGCTCGTGAAGTATTTCGTCAGCACATTTTTGATGTCTACAAATTCCACCTGTGGGGTTGTGGACGATATGGAATTAAAATGTATACATAGGGAAAACATGTGTGCTAGACAGTGTGTTACTTGCCAAGAATAGCACAATAAAGTTTTGATATGATCTAGAACCTATTGCGAAAAAAAAAATGTTCCAACAAACTCACATAATTCTTTTTTAGCAAATCTGTTGTAAGGTAACAGTAATCTTGAACAGTGATCTGAAAGAGAGGCAACAGAAAATGGAGGGTATAACAATATCAAAGACATATGAGTAAGGCCTCAATAATGTCGTGAAATATTTTGGCGGTTCTATGTGTACGGGGATTACAGGAAATATGTCCGTTGTAAAATTACGAGCTCCTGTTGTGTACTGGTGCTCGTGTACATCTTTCAACTTCACCTACCTCTGAAGTTTTATGATTTTACATCCAATGCTTCGAAAAACACGCAATTGTAACAGTATATGTATCAAGAAACTTAGATTAAAAATGTGGAAAATATAAAAATGTAGAAATGTCATTACAACGTACCTTTTGGGATGCAAAATTTTCATTCACAGTGTTAATATATTTTTCGACTGGGAGCTGTAGGGGAAAATGTTACGCCAGAGATTGAGCAGAAAGTAGATGACCTGTGTAACGCGGATATTACTCGTTGGCCAAGGAAGAACCTTATTTGTAGAACAAGTTTCCAATCAATATAGGCTTAATTGATGATCCTATAATTTGACCATAGCAACAGTAGCAGGTGGGCAATCCACGGATTTGCAAATCTCACCCATATCGTTTGGCACACCCCTTTTCCCGAAGTACTTTGATCTGTATATCTCATCAGTGAGTGAGGATGCTCGTGTCTATAGATGTGCTAAATATTCCAGTTACTAATGATATAGTAATACACCGCATGAATATCAAAGGGTACGAATACCTGCATGCCCGTACACATGTGCCTAGACCTGAAAAACGCGCTATGTGTGACGTAATATTTTATTCGCAGTGCAAATAACATCTTCTAGTGCGTAAAGTTTTGAACTATTGTGCAGTATGTGTATATATGTACACGTTGTAAACATATACTGAGTTAAGCTACTGTTAAATAAACGCACAGGAAATGACATTGCTACCAGAGTTAAACACTCAGTCCAGAACATGATTGTATAAGTTGAAATATCGCGTCACAGTCATGGAAAGGCAAATGCGGAAAAGTTATGTTGACATAATACACTTAACACTGTTTTATGCGTTGCAGTAATCATGACCTTTTAGCTTGACCTGTGACGTAATCAGTCGGGCGTAAAAATATACAAATTACCCAGGCACCTATGTACCAAATCTGAAGTTCATCTGACTTATCGTCTAGGAGGAGATAGTGACAGAGTTACTCAAAGCGTTTTTGCTGTTTTGACATTTTACCAAGTGATCTTTGACCTCGTGACGTATTCATTACCTTAAAAAATATTGTATTGCCCTCTTTCCATATATGGTACATTTATCACTATAGGATATCCACACATAGAGATAATGCGTAATTTTTTTTGTTTTGTTTTCGTGACATTTACATTTGACCTTTTTTTTTACATTGGCATTTAAACTAGGGTGTCATCAGTCTGGCGGACACTATAAGGCATACTCGAGAACCTACCCACCAATCTTGCAGTTTATCCGCGTTACCGTGTTAGAGGAGACCGTTACACACTTTTAGAGCATTTTGCATTTTTGCAAATGCTCGTATTGTCTTTTTCATACATGATAGTTTTGTAATTCTACGATATTCACACAATACGATAATGGCAAGAATGTGTTTTTCGTTTTCATAACCTGAGATCTTTGACCTATGACGTCATCACTTGGGTGAACACTACAACTCATACCAACGACTCATGCACCTACCCACCAAGTTTGAGGCTCATCCGACTTGCGGTCTAGGAGGAGATCGTGACACAAATTTGGTTGTACACACACATATGGACACCCTCATAACCCCTTTCGGTAATCCCGATTGACGCCATTTGTATACCACGAGGTACCCCCTCATAAGGACTACTGATCCACCAAGTTTCGATTGAATACTACAAAGGGGTGTAAGGTGGGCCACAAGTGTCATTTGGCGACTTAGACCGCGCAAGAAAGTACAATATCTCCTCCTATATATGTATAGGGATGAGATAATTCTGGATGTGCCAGATGCAGTAGGCCTACGGTGAGCTTACCTTCTTGATTTGTAGCAAAGAAATGATAATCTTAGCGTATTCCTCAACCTTTATCTGTGGAATTGAAAGATTGACATGCATTTTCATTTCATTCGTGTTACCTGAATCTGTAAAATCCAGTAGTTTGAATCCTTCTTTCCGTTATATTTTGATTACCAAATACCTAAATAATGGGATTTTCGATTTCAACGAAAATCAGCATGGACGCCATCAAAGGTATTTCGGTAGGTGCAGGTAGGTTTTTCAGAAACGTTTCAGGGATGTGTAAAAATTCAAAATAGGTTTCTATTGTCATAAGAGCATTTGTACTTCTTTAATTTCGCTGCAATTACAGATCGATTTCTTTGAATTTTCATTTTTACCCCCGTTTTTGTGCCGTAACATCAGCTTGAAGTTCTATTGGCATCAATAATGTTGTTAGTGTGCGGACCAATAGTTGCATGGGCGCAGCCATACAGACTGGAACGTTGTTGGATTATAGTACAGATCATCCGTAAGGGTAAGCTGCATGGGTGCAACTTTGTTTAGTTTTTAAATGCACTATGTAAATTGTATTGTTAGCCAGTCTCCTGTGGCTGTTTGTCACTAAATGTCACAACAATAAATACCCGGGAATAGCCTGAGATAATCGTTGACGATATAAATAAACTTACAAGTGTTCAGCATGATTTGCATTGGTTTTACAACTAGTGCCATTCTTGCAGTCTTGTCACATGTATATACATGTATATACATATATATACATGTATATACATGTATTTACATGCATATATATATATATATAATATTCAAGGTAGAGTAATTATGTTACGGGTAAAACAGTACAAAGGCAATAAGAGAAGATTAAGAAGTTTCTCCATTGATACTCTCATTATTGTTTCCAATATTTTAAGCGTGTGAATAATTGAGTAGGAAGTAAGAGAAACGTACTTCTTTATAATTTTTCTCAGCTTAAGTTGACTTACTTTGTGGGATAGAAGCATCTGATTAATTTCATCAAATGAGATATCAATAGGTATCTGTAAAAAATGACAAAATTAAAAAAAGCTCTCTTTGAAAACAATGCAGTATCGAAAATGAAATAAATAACCTTATCCTAATCTTCCATTGTAGTTTATATTGCATAATGAATGCAGTAAAAATAAAATTGCCATAATGCAGTATTTCCAAAAGATGTTGTAATTGTTCTGTCGTTCCAGATTTCTTGCTGCGTCAGATGAAGCTAACCTGCTTTACTTGTTGTTTGTAAAAATTGTCTCATTAGCTTTACATTCCTTCCCATATTTCCTTGTCGTGAATTGTGATACGTACAGTCATAAAACATGAAATAAAGCGATAAACAGTACATATAGGAATATATGTAAATTTCAGTCAAAAGGTAGAATTCAAAATGTCTTAGTTTTAGTCACTGACAGTAAATAAAATATATTTACCTCCTTCCTTTCGTCAGTACACATCTTCTCCGCATTTTCCATTAGTTGTCTAAAACTAATCTACAAGAAAATAAAACAGATGTCACGTTACACTTACCCCACTATGTCTACTGTATCATTATGAAACATAAAAAAGGAAAGTAATGACCCATTATTAGAAATAAAACAACTGCTTATGAAGTTTAAAAACTATATTCATTCCTTAATCAGTATCATCTAATTGTCTTTATTCCTAGTTTACTCTTTTAAAAGAATTGAATTTCAATGTACGCCATATTGGGATTACTTTTTTCGTTGCCAGAAGAGGACTTGAAATAATAACGTAATCTTGTATGGTAATCTGTGGACGCAAAATAAAACAAACACGAGTGTATATGACACATATTGATAGTGAGACACAAGATTGCTTCATTTACTTTAGAAGAAACCACCTTTTTGTCAAAAGGTTGGTAAATGAAAGTGCGGAAGAAAATGAATTGATGGTAAGTTCCTTAAAAGTAGCTACCATGTTTAATAAGTGGTATGAATAATCTATGTGTTGCTTAGTAGCCTACCTGCTTAGACGAGAGCATCTTTAATATGGTTTTCAGATATTCCTCGTCCGAGAGCTGTATTCAAACGATGAAAACAGATTTAGATATTACTTTCCAAAATGCGTAATTTCTCACAGTGACAGTGATGCCAGGACTGTTTTTTCCTATTATCATTTCGCAGTCCTTACTCGAACTGCTTTGCATAAACATCTGCTAGAAAACAAGCCTAAAGTACTAATGAAATACAAATGTTCACTTTCAGTGCGCTTATTAAATGAAAAGAAACTTTCAGGCCATATGCCCATATGTTGTCTTATCATTCCATTGATCAAAGAAAAAGTACTCAGGTGTCTGAACACGATAAGCACTTTACCTGATGAACTTCAACAGCTGTCCTCAATAAATTGATACCCTGGTTATGATGAAATCATAAAGGAAATGTTTCATTAATAATTTGTAATTAGTCAAAGGCAACCAGTTAGTAATATTCACTAAGTATTTGTTTCATTCAATTTCAAATTACTGAGTGAAAAAAAAACTTGCCTCTTGTTCGGGTAGGAGAGACACAAAGAGGTTCATCATGTGCACCAGAACCTGTATATTAGAACATCACCCATTATATAGGTGTACTGAATAATAATACTACCAGTTCCCCAGAATATTAATGTCGACCATATAAGTCATTTACTTTTGTTCTTTTCAAGTGATGACGTGGTTTGAAGAAACTGTAAATATAGAAAATTCATGTACAACTACACTGCCTTTCATTTGAGTGCATCAAGTAAATAACAAGGGAAATCTACTGAGGTTCACAATGTCAATTCCACACAAAGTCTCAAATAAGGACTGTTATTTTCAAAACAGCAGGTAAAATTTAAACCAATTTTGGCCGTTAGGGAAAGTTTTAGGAATTTTCAGCATCATTTTTGGTTATTACATAGTTTAAGGCAACTAAGCACAGCACTACTGGTGTATCGATGAATATAGAAAAATATAACAAGAAGCAAAATCGTTTGTTTTTAATTTCTTCAAACTCACGCGATCACTTTAAGATCACTTCAATGTAAAAAAAAAGGAACAAAAAAACTATACATAATGGAAATTTTTGTACAGAACTCATTTCAGGTTGTTTTAATTTTCTTTGTTGTATTCTTTTGGTAATGAAATTAATGCATGCGATACGTTCCAGAAAAACGTCTGTTTATGTCAAGTTACCTACCTTGTTGTCTGCTTCCTTTCTTTTGATGAAAGTTCGAAGATATTCAAAAACCTCCTTCTAAACAAGTGATAAGATCGTATTGGTTGTAAAATTCGATTTGATGTAAAGTTTATGTTGTTAATGTATCGTGCGGTGAGAGTGACGACAAGGTTACCCCGGTATTGTTACAATAATTGGTTAGGTGCCCCTGTCGAAAAGGGATCCAGTTGATGTGACTACTGCGACTTCTCTGCGACTTGTCACATGCAAAGGTGATGTGCAGCGATTTCACAGCAGAGGATCCTTAGGCAAAGGGACTTTGGTTCACCACAGAAAGTGTTTGCTGCCCTTATCTGCACAAGCTGCATGTGTTGTTTTTGGTTTGGGTAAATACTGGGTCATAGTAAATTATCTTCAGTACAGAACTGTAAGGTACACTGTATATTTGATACAATCTGAACAGAAACTAACCAAACTAAAATTCAAGGACTCAGCTGTGATCGAGTCGCATAAAATCTTAATGAACATTAAACTGAGAACTAGAGCAACAAGTAAGTAGACTTGGACAAACATGTAGGACGGTTTGTACAAAAAGCCACCTATTTATACGTCTCCTTGTACTTCTATAAAGGGGCAAATTAACTCTTTGATTTGTTCATACACATTGAATAGACATGCATTGGGTCAATTATCATACAGTTTAGTATATCATGCATAACGTTTGCATGTACATAAGTGTTTTTCCACGAAAATGTCATTGTTGCTAAATAATGCTTAATCCAGATGATACATCACACTTATATGTAATGGAATTACAGTCACACATACTATAATAATGTAGCTAAGATTTATTGGCGTAGATCACAGAGTCAAAAAGGCCTGTTGGCTTGTTTTTAAAGAGTGTCCACAAGAACCTTGTTTCATGAGTTAGATATTTATGTCTTTCAGTCAGGAGACCAACATTAAGTTAAAGCAACACAGTATCAGCGAGATTCAGCAAATGGTTTTATCCAGAGAGTAATGTCATATTCCAACGTGTTTTGTCCCGGGTTATATCTATACTATGTTCACGAGCATTAGTTTGATGTATTTCAGTCAGGTAGAAAATCACACAAAAGTGAAAAATTAAGGACATGTTAATTTAAATAAAAAAGTGCAATTTTACCACCTGCTGAAACAAGACTATGCACGTCCTCGAACATCTTACATGACTGCATACTTATAGTGCACCTGTACAGATCTCTTCACATGCTGTAACACTCTACAGGCGATCCAAAATTCCAAAGATTTCTTCTTTCAAAATTCCATGATTGAAAGTCCAGCACCGAACAACAGTAGCTGTTACTTATTCACCATGCGCAGTGTGTCCCGTATAGTGGTGACTGGTGTGAATGCGTGGAAATAATACAAACTATACCCAAACTGCAACTACACAATATAATCAAGTAAGTACAATGATGTACAATCAAGTAAGTACAATGAATGCTGTTTTTTACACTCGAAGCAGTACTGCACTTGTATAGACAGTACATTTAACACAGGCAGCATCTGTGGGAATGGTAGAACTGCATCCCACTAAATAAAAAAGTACGACAAGAATGCAATAATAATAATAGGCATGGTAGGTCAGTTTCGAACGGGATTGAGCTTTGCTCCCGGTAAAGTTACATTCCCGTAATGTGAAATTTCGTGACTGGTGACAAAGCGTGTAGTGGCAGAGTTATGTTTCCTTGCAGTGAACAAGCGACGAAGGAATTAATCCTTTCTAGGAAGTAATGTTACCTCTGCTGCAAAGGTGCTGCGAAAGTCGAAACACTTAGAAACCTTGCTGCTGATCCATTTGCGGAAAGTCACAACGAAGACGCGGCAAATTAAAGCTCACGATCAGGGGTAAGAGCAAGTTTACATGTAACTGTACATCGGTAAGCGACACAAGAGGCTTACCATCAGACCTTCAAAATAATTGGTTGTGTAACGTGATTCTTCCCTTTAAATTGTTAAAATAGTCCAGTACAATGACAAAATACTTACCCTGTTATGTTTAGAATCATCTAATAACGTTTGAAGATTCTTTGCTGTAGCCTGCAAAAAGTCCAAGAATTGTAAGAGTGCCGCTCAGTTCTGATCTATGTTTCATCATCAGCTCAATTCTTGATAGGTACTATGTTCTACATTTTCAAATAATATGCTGTATAATTGCAAGTAACTTCAAACTGTAAAAATTAAAGGACACATAACATGTAACACATTAAAAAGTGATAAGGTCATTAATTAACTTTAATTAAGTGAAACTCGGATTTAGTAGCAGCAAAAGTGTGCTCTATAAATATAAAATAGCTTTGATCAGTTACAAAATCCTAATTTCTTCCTGAAAGTATAATTTAATACTTCCTGATAACAGCGACCCAAACCTTTTGCTTTTGACATTTCTTATAAAATTTTAAGAATGACGTCTCGAAAGTCTGAAAGAACAAATAATAAGGAAGCACATGTCTCATTCATTGACCTAAACAAATAAATTACTTATTGCCACCCAACTAATAGAAGTTTTCAATTATACATCAAGTGGTTTTAGATACCATTGATTTCTTATTGCATTTATGTTACGTTATGTCTGCACATACAGTGTACTAGTTCAAACGTTTTAATGTATGCTTTTTTACAGTAAGAAAGTGCCTATCACATCAATGGACTTTTGAACTCACTTTTGAAAGCATCGGTTCACTTTCACTGTGGTAGGCGTCGGTAGTATTACCTGTCTCTTTTGTAAATCTCACGGCTGCAGAGTGACAAGAGCATATATACAGTCTTAAAGCAACTGGGTTAAAATGAAAGAAAATTGCAAGAATATCACACGATTTAATGTTAACCAAACAAATTAACTTTTACTGACATTACAGAACGATACTGTTTTTACCAGTATTTTCGTGCGATCGTCGTGTACAACGGCAACGAGTGATAGAAGTGTCTTTTTTGCGTAGTTGAAGATAACCCAGAACAGCCAAGGGGACAATGAATAAAACCAAAAGTACCATAACCATAGCGACAGCGACCACTCCACCTTTGCCGGCATGCGATGAACATTTACTTTCTATGAGAGAAGAGACGTAAGGGAAAATGTAAGATATGGTGCAGTTTTCATTTTGGTTTCATGTCTTCCAATGAAAATGACATCTTATCCTATGTCTTATCCTTCATTTTTGATCATTTATTGTTTTTCACATTCATCGTCTTATTGTGTTCTGGCTTAAGACTTTCGTAAAGCTAAGGTGACTAAACGTGCAGTGTAAGGACCTAATGGTTACAAATTTACTGTTTAATTAGGTCAATTGGTTTTCCGAAATATTTAATTTACTTTGTTTTCCTTATACTACGTGAGTGATGGTAATTTGTAATGACGTTGTTGTTAGATGTACACATACTTTATTCACAATACAATCTTAAATTTTATGGTGCAGAGGAATATACCACTTTGTTCATTTAGACATTGTTAATGTGGGAATAATGATATTGCATTTCAGTAGCCATGGGTATTCATTGTGGTGAGAACCATCCTTTAAATTCTGAAACAATCTCCTTCTCCCATGTTGAAACCTGGTAAAACATAAACCAGGTAAGCAGTAGAAATGTGGACCTGTAAAATTTACACTACTTTTATGACTTGATTGCTCTATTCTCTAGACGCCCCCTCCAACACAAAGTTTGCCACCAGTTTCATTTACATTACGGGAACATTTAATTATCATAATTATGACTATCAAGTCGAATTCACACGATAATCTCCTCATTATGTGTAGTTTTGCTTGCCATCATATCTACAACATTATCAGGCTGGCAGCACAACATGTGCAAGAACTATAACAATTATACATGTTGTGAACACTTTAGTACATTAACAGTTGGTGTTAGAAGGCGCAGGCGCTGGTATTTGACAGTAACCATAAGGAGAAATTTCATAATATCATGTCAATTAATGGGTGTTGAATTGTCATACCATTACAAGAAAGTAATCACACTACCATGCATAGTACCAAAAAAGATAAACAAAGTCAGTTACCAATTAGTTAGGAGTACTACGGAATAATTGTGACTTACAATGATGAGTTTCTCACATTATTCTTTTTATTGTATTGTGCACTTAAGTATCATTGTTGCTTTCATTGTTAAATTATTTGATATTTCAATGATAGGCTCGTTTGTATTGCTATTCGTAAGAGGATCTTCGATATTGATGCTGTTGTCAACATTTAAGTCTATCTCTCCTCATTGCAAGCATTATCATGGCATGGTTTAAACTGTTGAATAGAAGTAATAAACTTACGTGGCAGGAGTTCAACTTTGGTTGATTTAATTTGTCTTCCTGAAGTATGTGGTAACGGTAAGCATGTGACTTCGGCTATTGTACAACTTTGTAATATGTATTCAACTGACAGTGTTGTGTCAAATGTTCCAGTACTTGGATGATCTATGATGCTACTCTTCTTGCTTAAAATTGTCATATCGGTTGATCCAGATCCTGTGTGTATCTCAATTTCAATAGGCGGTCTTGCACCGTTTATGGTGCAGTTTATAACACCGTCGTCTGTTACAGAGGCATTTTGCTGACAATGCTCCTCACATCCATCAACAATTATACCAGGAGTTGTTGGCATAACTAGAGAATATTAAATATAGAGAATAATTTACACAAAAGTAGCAATCATCAAAAGTCGAAGTACGGTACATATAATTGTAACATTACATGTATGTCTTTTTTTATAGCGCTGTATGCATACATTCACTGACTGTTTGTCTTTTTTTAAACTATACAATGAATGAGAGATTGCTTACACACTGATTGTTCGCATTCGCAAATATACGTATAAATTCCAAACTGGAATACTTTCCTTCCAATAATGATAATAATTCTTTTTTTTTTTTAACTTTTGTAACCATAATAAAATATAATGTTACCAGAATCGATGCAAAGTAGCAACTTATTACTTTTTCCCCTTCAGTTTAAAAGTAAACTCACTCAGCACTTTTAGGTGAATAGAGTGCTTCGTAGTACCGCTTTCGTCACTTGAAATGCATTCAAAGGAACCTTCCTCTTTGAATGTAAAATTTCGAAATGCTACCTCAGATTGATGAACAATTTCGCAATTAAATTGTTTTGAACAACTGTAATGGCCCCCAATAGGCCACACGTCCATCACGATTTCCTTATTTCCATTTGTGGATATTCTTTTAAGCCGACCGGAAGATTTATTATTCCGAGGGCACGTGATATGGAAAATCTCACCGCTGTTGACATATTTATCTTCAGATGATATTTTCGAAAATGAAATGTCCCGTTCTACTAAGCATGATTTGTTTGTTACTTCACTAACTGGGGGACCAGTAGCCACACAAGTGAAAAATGTCAACCCAGAACCGATCTTTCGATGCTTGAAAGTAGCAATCGAAGTAAAAAGTTGTGTTGTTTCATTAAAAAGTGTAGTGTAATTGACAGGATGTTGAACCGGAAGCAGTGAACTGCCATTATAACTAAAAAATGTCAATACAGCTGCAGGTCTCGTATCCCTGGCGATGCACATGACGGCGGTTTTATCCTCCAACCGGCTCTCTTTGCAAACTGCAGGGGACATTCCGCAATCAAATACATGGAGATCGTCTAACGTAACTGGAAAAGATGAAAAAAGACTAGTCTCGATTTTTTCTGTATCTTTATATTCGGTAGGTCAGTTTTCCTTATGATGTAACCCTTCAAAAGCCTTGCCTCAAGTATCCATAGTGTCAACAGTCGAAATAACTAACATAATACATCGATAGGCAAGATCGAATCAGTGATATATTGGAGATTCCTCATTAAAACAGAATATTGTGCTCTGTCGGTCAATCATGGCTGTGAGTCTGTCATTAACGGCCATAAATGTATACCTTGGTATATTTGACATTGATATCACGGTGTCACATGCCCAAAAGAAAGGAAAAATGGTATTAAGAGAGCTTTTTTAATCAAGAGTTTACCTTTGACCAATATCATCGTCTCAGCCTTTGAGTTTGATCCATCTACATGCAGTATGGATATCGTATAGTTTCCTTCGTGCTGTAAGTTTACCGCTTTAATAACCATCGATCCGTCATCTTCGATGCCATATTCACCGGATAAATATCCACTTCCACTCTTCTTTGAGCCATCGATACGTAAGAAGGATGCGTCTGTGCCAGAAAAGTACCATCTAACAGTGTGGAAGTCCCGTTCGTACAGGCAAGAGACAACAGCCTTCTGGTAACGTTCCAGGTAATATTTCTGCTGACATTCCACTTCTCCTGTAGATAAAATCGTGGAGAGAAAAGGATAAAAACCGCATGTTGCAACTCAGACAGGAGTATCTTGAGTTCATTTACACTGTGGCAATATTTGTTACATCGTGATGTAGGTACACGAAAACATGATAACTTCGATAAATGATTCATACGTTTGAATACCGCATACTCATGTTTGATTATGAAGGAAACAGTCATGAGTTAATACATGTCTGTCTGACAGACGGTCATAAATATATGCGTTTTACAGAAGAAACGTACCATTCAACAATTCCATTTGTGAGCAAACCATCACTTTCATAAACAGGAGCAGTCTCGCAACTCTGTTAGAAAATTCCATGCTTACTCTTAGTAGATGATTTACTTCTCTGACAAAACTCCTGAATGAAGGAACATAAAGCAAATACCAACGAACAACAGCAAATAAGTCGAAAATACTCATTTATCCTGACAAATATGCGTAACCGAAATGTAGGCTAGAAATAGTTCTACCGTTCAAACGAAATGATTACCGTAATCAAGTGCTCCCGACGCCAGGTTACAACAGTCAACAAGATTGGAATTTTAAAATTTGTTACCCATTTTTCATGAGTTAGTAATCAGAAACATTAGCAAAAGAGTATCTGGTGTTCTATTGTAATCATTGCTACATTGTACCTTGCTTTTGTCACCATGCTGTGACCACGAGTTACTGCTTTACTTATATCGTGATTTTAGAAAACATCAGAAGTTTAAGGAAAGTAATAACATGAATCTATCAAATGTTTATCATTAAAAGCAAAATAGTATGAAAATTTCGAGAAAGGTAGTGAGGAGAAAAACATTAGCATACAAGGTGTTAATGCTTACCGTTTATCTACACGCTATTCAGATTGGAAGGATCGTACTAAGCTATGGTATAAGATTTACGTTACGATACATCTCAACGTGTCGTCAGAGGTTTACAGCTAGGCAGCCTAAACCGAAACTAAAGTGTCCTTAACAATGTTAATTGCTATTCCGAGTTGATTAACTAAACAAGATAAGAACTCTGTGTGTGTATTGCGTGTACAATGCATTAAATATGGACCAATTTATAGGTCTATGTTTGTTACAAATACATATAGTACAAAGTTCATTTGTCCATCAGAATAGTAGTGCTATGATATGTTAAACATGTTGAGAACAAGATTGCTAAATGGTAATACCAGGCAAGGAATAGGTATTCTGACTTATTTAAGCCATTTCAAACGATTTTCATATTCTTGACCTTGTGAAATAAACTTCCCATACACCACACGGAATGTTCAAACTTCGACCCCTAGAAGAGTTTCTAACACTACGCATGTGTACGAAGGGCGCGGGCATTATTATGCAATTGACTGTGATCTATGTGGCTTGTGGCTTAAATAAGTTCATTGCCTATAATTCGGCGTTAACTTCCTTCAAGATATTTGCACACATGTGTGGATAAAATTTGCTCTGTGTAATGTGAATTGGTATTTCTATTGTCTATAAGATTTACATTTTAAGCTTTCAAACGAACATTCGATTATATACGTTGCCATACCTTGTTTGTGTTTAAATTCCTACATCACCGACGACATAATAAATATAACGCAAATTCATAAGGAAATTACCGGTGGCCATGTCTAAGCTATACGGAAGCTTTGATGGTATACATTTTGGTGCTAACCGATCGACCTTTCAAATGTTTTAAGATATATATAAAAGGTTATGAAAAATGTTTTGCTTCCCTTCAGTTAGTTTCGAATTCAAATCTGTCTCGATAATGTAAAACAGCATTTATAAAAAAACAATTTGATTACTGTCAGGACTAAATCTGACGATGTGCCACTTAATTTGACACTGCACACTGAACCACACTATTGAAAATAAAAGTCATTCTATACTAGGACATCTCGGTTAATCATTAGTTCTTTCATACTTAAAACAGAAACTGTGACTTGTTATCGCGTGGTCTGATAAGGAGGAACGAGACAATTTAATTTCAATTTTAACTCAATCAATACACCGTTGGTCTTAAGTATTGCAATTGCTTGAATATCGTACAATCCCTCGTACGTCCACATAAGAGTGGAGCACACAAAAGAGTGTGTCAGAATTGTGACATAATACCACATCTTCATGAAAATCGCCTAAGACTATTGCATAATGGAAAAGATGGTACACGGTGCTGAAAATGATGGTTATCATTTGTGTCAGATAGAAAACAGTACTTATCTTCGTGATTTTATAAGAAACAGTCACATTGTGTTACTGAATTGGCCAGATTATGCTAAAAATTCATATACATACATTTACTTTCCCAATGCTTTCAAACACATTATCTGTTTTCTTTTTCCTATTTTTATCTATGCTATTGGCTAATGAATTTATTACATGTTGTTATTCGTACGTTAAAATGGGATTGACTTCAACCTCAGTCTTCTTTTGTTCTACTGAGGTTCAACTTCTTACAAATTGTCATGGCCTTAGGTCAGTTTTATCACCCCATGCTGTGATAATCCACATGGTCAATTAAACATCGTTTTCCTAAAGTAATTCAGGTGTGTCAATCCAATGTCTAGCCTTTCTCGAGCTGCCTGGCAAGGGGTATTAGGTGTCATGTTCATCGTAATACATGTGTAATCGGGCATGAAAGAGGGTCTGTTGAACGCTTTAGCATGGTTTTAGCACGATCATAACGTCATGACAGATGCAAATGCACAGTAAGAAAAAGGTATTAAAAAAGATGTCAAAGATGAAATCAATATCGCGATATGTCATTACTTAATAAAGCTAGATAAGGGAATACAAAACGATGAAGAGACAAAAGGAAGGAAATGACACCATGGCGTGACCTCATTGTGTATTACAAGTAAATCATAGGTTGGATATTGTCAAATATGTGGTGTTACAAATTGGAGCAGTCTCTAAAATCTTAAAGCTAACGGTATAATTAAATTGAGAGCATGAATGTCAGCTGTTGCACAGCTATTCTACACAGAATACTCATCAACTGTATTACTACTATCTCCAAGAGTTCACATTCACCGAAAAGGCATAAAGTGCCACGTGGATTTACACTGCAAATTTAAAATCAAGCTGCTTCATATGTATAGCCTACTTATAGAACGAGTCGCCTCCTTCACATATCGCAACGAAGAGCAGCAATACTACTTGATTAACTTGATAAAGATAATAAGTCGGCTTTGTTACAACTAATTTTGGCTCCGTTGTGTTATTTTCTCAGCTGGAAACTCAACCATGGAAGTTTGTTTCTTTGAATAATAACCTGAAATAAAGCATATCATGTTTTTTCATACGTTTGAAGAGATTCCATACGTAATGAAGGCGCAATTTACATAAACAGACTTACACTCTGGTTGAGAATATGACTTAATTGCCAATTGATTCAGGAGATTTCTCCCAAGACTGACTCTTGGAATGTTAGAACAAGCTTTGCACCTGTTATCTTAAAGATAACTTTCACAAAATGATGTTGCAATTAGCAATAAGGATAAACTTATTGAGATAAACATGCTTTCGACTTTCATATCTTAATCATGCAATATAATGAATATGTTTTTATCTAAATATACATTCACATGTAAATCAATGTTTGACCAACTCATTACTGTTTTTTACTTACTTAAGCGCTCTGCATATATGATTATGGTATTTTGGATGCATTTCAACATAACGAAGACCCAAATTTAGCTGTTTACTCCAAATGATTTACACGAGCATGTTTAATTCACACATGCTATGCACTTAAATCAATTAAACTGAATTTTTGTTACGTATTACACCCTCTGAACAATAGGGCGATGTTTCCTTACTTCAATAAAGAAATTTAGTTGATAATTGTAGCATCAGTTTTTTCAACAACACATTAACTTCTGTTTATTAACACATAACTTCTCATTAAAGAATGGCACCAGTACAAACGTTTATTTCGATAGTGGTTTAGACATACTCGTATCAACAATAGTGAAATATTTTCTTACTTCATATTTTGCATAACTAATAAACATTATATGTAAAAATTGAGTGGTTGAGTGAATTGGAATGTCCATACACTGACCCTATGACTTAACAGTCTTTACGTTTACAGCTACTTACGGAATGCCGCCTTAACTACCCATGATTGACATTCATTTTTAAGTGGTCTTAAATTTAGAAAAATTATATAAAAATTAAATAGTTTCCATTGATAAGTTTTGCAATCATTTCGAACTGCAATAAAAGAAAAGAACTTGATTAACACTGAAGCAATTCGCGCAAAGAAAGACGTACGCGTCAAAATGTTGTGATACTTTACATTTTATTTGAAAACAAAAGGGGTTGACCTGTTGAAGAAAATTAGAAGAAAAAAAAACCTTTCACTATGACGGTTGCATTTTAGCAACTATTTATAAGTTGGAGTGACACACAGTTGGCCTTCAGCTTAGCTCGTAGTAGTGACCTTGCCAATCTACTCCATCGATTTCAGTGTCGAAAGGATCACATCCATAATCTAGTTTGTCACCTGTCTTTATGTTCTATTAAAGAGGAAGATATTTAATAAGACGAAAAAATGAAACTCCTTATTATGTTACGACATTTATCAAATCTTTATTTAGTCAAATTTACACTGGCTTTTCATCACTCTAAGTTAATTGAAAACATTAAGTAGATTAAAGGTTACAGTAAGGTAGCAATTAAGAGCTGTGCTTTCTTAGAAGTACCTTTTCGTAAATGTTCCGACTGCTTTTCAGTATAGACAGGATATCATCAATTCTGGGTCGAGCTTTTAGTTGGTGTGCAAGACACATTGTCATAAGTGTTTCGCTGAGAATCAGATCAATCAGGGTAATTGTTTTCATTGTTTTCATTTTACATTCTTACATTTTCTTATTGAATCATCATTAGATAGGGGGAGTATGTTGTGGATATGAAAATAAAAGTAGCGTAAAATGCATTTTGTGGCCAAATGATGGTGTCAAAGTTTTAATGTAAGATTCTGATGCCGGGAAATTGATGTGATTTCCTGTTAACTCTTGACGCACAGGAGTAGAGGTAAGTAATAACAACACAGGTAAATAGAAGGGGGAGGGGAGAAAGTAAATAAAATGACAGCTTTCACAAGGCAAGTTCACCAGAAAAGGAAACAAGAAACACTGAATAAAACATAGGATAAACCATAAATAAATTAATACGATGACAAATTAATATCCTTACAGTTCGACAGACAAATTGGATGTCTGAATTAATGTTTTCAAATGGCGTTTCATCTCGGACTCTTCTTGAACAACGATTCTTCGCAGAGCATCAGACCCTGATCAAAGGATGAAGAATTAATTAGGAATATAGAATTGTACACAATTTTAACAAATTTGAGCTGAACTCTAAGAAATGAACATACTTTGTCATATTGTATCATCAGCATTTACATACATTTTCATAGATTCATCTTAAGCAAGGTTAAATTTCAAATATATGTTTTGTAAGGATGAAAATTGATCACATAACTAGAAGAGTGAGAACATTTAATTACGCACACAGCAATACTTTGAAAGGAACGAAAGGAACTGTACATATACTCAGTGTAACGTGTTTGAAATGCGTTCAACTGCAAAGTACGGCATCGTGATATCTTGGGTATTTTTCACTTGCAAGTATTGATAAGAACATTAATTATTTAAGAGGAGATAGAACGTAATGAATAACAATATATAACTATTTCGCTTGTAGTGGAAACACAAAATGTGTATCTCAAACATGTTAAAACTGTTTGGTGTAATCAAATACAAATACCTTACCGCCCAAATACGTTTCCCAGAATGCAATGCCAATTGCCCACACATCACTGCATGTAGTATATTCATCCAATAACTTGCTTTCAGGAGGCAGTGCCCAGCCGATTTCTTCATCCTAGGTACGTTAATTGAATCAAGCTTGTTGTAAACCTGAATTATTCATCAAAATCAATTTTCATGCATAACATTTCTTTTATTTACAATTGAAAGCCTGAACCTTGTGTTGAACCTCCTCAGCTATAGCCTGAAGATTCATTGTCATACGAGTCCAGTGTAACTTCAAATGGATGGCATAGGTTAAAAAGGAAATAACTCTCACTTCAGAAATGAAAAGCTCCTTAAAGGAAATGGCATCTTTCAGAGGACAAAAGTCGTATAACTTGCAGGCCGATGACTCACTAACTAATACTCGTTTAATGGATAAGCCTGGATGGCAGCACTGTGACATAAATAAAAAAAATGACGTATTGGATATTTCAAGTGGTATGTTACGTTATGTTGTATTGTTTTTTCTACTGTAAGCAATTAACAAGGAATAAGCATTTCTTCTTGTACATAAATCGTTTTTAACGACTAAAAATAAATGCATGGTTTTCAGTACTCCTGCAAAGTAAGTAATCACATAGTATATTAAGTCATATGACAATCTTTTCAATAATAGATTCCTCATATTCTGAGCCCATTCGTACCTCCTGCAAGGCAAGAAACTCCATACCCTTCGTTATATCGAGTGAATATTTTATGGTATCAATCATATTAGTTTGACGAACAACATAATCAGATGAAAGGCAAATATCTAGTGTCTTCAGTTGAGCGTTGTCTTGTATCAAATAGAGAACACCTGCGTAGAGAAAGCAGAGATTTGTGGGCTTCTTGGAATATTACTGAAAATTCAGTTTAAAAACCTACGAAACTCTTTGAAATTTTGAACTTTGAAATTTTGAAATTATACGTGTTAGTGAGACTTTTACTTTTTTTTTCTGAAATATACCCTTATATTTAGACATGTTTGTGACATATATGAGAGGCTTCTTTCAAGAAATAAGATAATAGGAACTAACCTTCACTTTTGCAGTAGCCAAGTGTTTTAAGGAGGTTGTTGTGTTCCGGTATGTTTATATGTAAATAAGCTATGGACTGCCATAATTGCTTCATCTGAGGAGGAGCGTTAACTGTGGTAAAATATATGCCACAATGTAAATTAGAAGACGTTGTTACCACTCCAGGTTTACTTGTATAGGTGAATGCATTGCTTGAATAGGGTGATTAACATTTTATAATACACTGAATGAAAGAAAAATTGGAATGTACAGTACAGCACTACCGTCAACATATGATATCATCGCATTTCTTCTCGATCCATAAAAGTCAGTCACCGTCCCATGGTATCTAATTCTTCCTACGAACTTTTCAAGCCTTTCCCCAAGGCAAATGTCCGTGATAGCAAATACGCCTGTGTTTACTCCGTCGTAAGGATTATCGATATCATCATATTCTATGGATACGAAAAAAAAATATAAATGGGTATTTCACATCACAAGCATCGTTAATTTCTGAAACTTCAAGCTGGACATAATTTTAGTACGTTGCCCTATAAATATCTGCATATAAACATAGTTGATTGGAACACTAACAAAGCATATAATCTTTGCATCTTTGCATATTCTATAATAAACGTTAAATGTTTGTCTGTTATAACATGATCACATGTGTTAACCCCTTGTGCTTAAAAAAGTTACAGCTACAAAAGTGGTAGGGTTCATGTCTACTTCTTTAGATTTTTTTCTCGCTCACTCTCCCAAAGTTGAAGCTATACTTTGTAAGGGGGAGCAGTGGAATCTGTGGAGAGAGGTTAGAGGAGGATTCGAACATAGGATATCAAGATTTCAATTTCATCATAAGTCTTAAGCATAACCCACTACGCTATGAGAGCGCCTTGGTCATTGGGTGCTCGAAAATACAATTCATATAATCCATGTAATCCATATAGTAGTATGTTGTGAGCTACCTTGAATATTTAACACAGGAGGCTGATTAAAGCGGCAAAACCCTAACCTATGTTGGTGTATTGTAACACAGGGCATTTGCATGTTTATTATGTTAGCCAGTAGAAGCATATAGAAGCTATAAGTATGTTTGGCATGTGTGGAATACACGTGGGTGGCGCCACAGGAGGGACCCTAGCTTTGCTCTACAAAGTGGAGTGGAGAAGGAAAGAAGATGGAAATAAAGAAAAGAAGGAAAGAAAAGAAAAAAAAAGGAAGCAAAAGAGATAGAAAAGTAGAGGGACGTGGACAGACCCATGCTACCGATAGTCGATAACGTCCTCTGAATATACGACTCCGAACTATGCTTACCAACCCATGAACCATAGAAACTGTCAGCGTCGTCAATGATTCTTTCCGGTGTGGGTAGTTTCAGCATAGATGTATGCCATTCACTGAAAATGAGGTGAAATTGAATCAATCAAATAGAGGGTTACCAAGAACATTATTCACCCTTTGGCTGAGATATAACATATCTGAATCGAAAATGTTTCAAGGAATGTTGCTACATATAATAGTAATACTTAAATAGACGTACGAATCAACTCTTGCCACATAGCACTCCTCCAAGGCAATTACAGTTTCCTACAACTTGGCTCAGATCACGTCACTTGAAAATAAACATGCACTGTGAGAACAAAACCATACGTATGAATACAAGGTTTCTGACTTTACAAGAAAAGAGTTCAAAACGTCCAGTGTGAGGAGTGCGTCATTAGAAAAATTCATTACTATAAGTAGGAGTACAGAAAGTAAGCAGCATTCTCATTTACCTCTGCAAACGGCTCATATTTCTCTGCAAATCTGTTTGTAACATTGGAAGATATTATTCTTTTTCAGTTACAAATATCAATGAAGGAATATGCCATTGTTGAGTGAGTAATTACTAAATAGATACTATAATTTGAAGCTTAATGTCACGACTATTACACAACTGCAACGTCACGTCTGAACACGATGTTAGAATATCAAGTGTTCTGAGGTACTTGCCAACCTATTTTCTTCACATTGGCAAAATATAGAAATAAAAGTACTTCAAAAAGCCTTAATTAGTTCTATGCGATATCTTTGACTAATCTTTTGTCTAAACGAAGTCTCATGGAACTAACTAGGCTTTTTTGGCTGATTTATGTTCAAAGTGCACTGGATATGCTCATTTCTCCTAAAGATAGTGTCTTTTTTTCCTGTATTAGCAATGAATTGAAAGATTTTCAACTTGTTAGTGTGTAATGTACGACATATGGACATAAGTGTCTGCATATCATTTGTACTTGAAAGTATAACATTCTGCAAATGGTGTAGTCGATGATGCAAATACTCACTGTTGTACTTTACATATCCATATACGACAACCATTACGAGGAAAACAAAGACAAAAGAAACCACACCGGTATAAATAACGACTTCCCCGTAGAATTTCGTCCTCCATGGCTTAACTGGATATGAGAAATATACATATAAATGAGTAAAGAGTACAGTTGGTATCAAGACAAATAAAGATGAGGTTTGCAACATCACTTTGAACACATGTCAATGAAACTTGCATTTGTGGTCAAAATTGATGAGGGCACACAATGTAGACTGAAATGCGTTTATATTGATTGGACAAAGTGTTGTTTCGAAAGCTCTGAAATTTGTACGTAAATATGCCGTTAGTTGTATGGTATGACTATGCTTGTGATATATTAACTATGATCAACATTTTCCATGACAAATCACTACTTTTAGAGCTTAGCAGAAACTGACATACATTGTTTACATTAACTTCACAATGAAAAACCACAGGAGTGTTCCAAGAACAATAATAACTTACCATGAAATAATATCATTTCAGAAGTATTGCCTAGGGAACATGTAATGCTTTCGTCGCCAATCCTAACAAGTATTGTTAACTTTGTACCATCTGCTTTCGGGAATTTCGGCTGTGATATCTCTGTCTGATGTTGTTGTCTCTCCACGCCATTCTCTATGCGCTCTTTATTTAATGTCCATGTATATTCAGTAGATGGATTTACCTGATCACTGTTACACTGAAAGGTGTACACTGATGATTCATTTAGAACGAGAAGTGGTGGACATTTCTTATCCATGCAGTGCAAAGTAATCGTTGGATCTGATGCAAAATGCAAATTAATACTATTAATGTCATTCGTCAGTGCATGATGTTCACAAACCTGTATTTCTCTTATTTTAATATGCATACCGTAATAATGTTTTACAAATGTTGGTTGATTTCTTTTGAGAGTCTTCAGGAAACTTTATTATTTCCACGTATCTAGTATATCAAGTAAGTGTTGGAGATTCTCAGAAACTGTATAATCACCAAACGTACAGCTACAAGACGTAATATCAGAATTATCTTCTTTTACCCTATACACAAAAACAATTATCGTGCAAGAAATTAAAACAATTGTTCATAATTCATTAAAACTTCTATTTTTAACATCTAACAATGGTCAGTAGGACGGAATAAATCTTCTGCATAAATTTTCGTCTTGTCGTCATTTGCGTCATTATACTGTCAAAGCTGTACAATTGTAATTGCGTAAATTATTGTAAAATATTAATTAATTGCGTAATTATTGTAAAATATTAGGAAGTTTGTTTGAAATTTAAGGGGATACGTGGGATATTTGTCAAATTGTTTGCTTATGAGGAAAATGGTTTCAAGGTAAACAATTCAGTTGTCTGTTTAAGTTGATTAATGACATCAGGGTAACAAAGAAGGTTCTAGTAAAACTCCGTTTGCAGTATCTGCACTTGAAATAATTTACTCCTTCTGCAATCCAGTAGCAAGTCTCTGGTATGAACGTCAGTTTTGATTCGAAGCCTTTCATGTCACTATAAAGATTGCCAGGCATTGACATAAATAACGTTTGATTTAAGCACAATCATCCTCGCCACTCAATGTCGAGTTATCTGGAATACAGTTGATATGGCAATTGGAATTTGGCGAAAATTTTGTAGGTCCCCATACGTGTAGCATAGAAAAGTGTATTTATCACTTACTGAGTTTCATTCGAATATGTCATAGTATAACATATCAATCCATTACATAAATAAGTTAGAAAAGTGTATTTCCTATCTGTCTTGTGTTTATCTTCTGTTAGATTTTCACAGTTTTGCAAGAAAAGGAGACATCGCTTACCTTTGATTTGCAAGTAATATGTTATTGCAATCCTTTTTCCTGTATAACAAGTATACTGTCCAACGTTCACACGTGAGAAGTAATCAATTTTCAGATTTGTGGTTGAGTTGTTTGGTCTGTCTCCTTTCACATTGAAAATCGAAATATCTTCTGGGGCAAACGTTGGGGCAAAAATGATTTCTTCGTTGAACCGCCAAAAAGGAACATTTGTATGGTTTTCACAGCCAGTGCATGATAAATTAAAGGAGTTCCCGACTACCACCGTTTCATTTATACTGACAGACGCTGCAAAGAAGAGAACACATCGTATTTCCTTAGATGATATTGTGATTACCATTATTACATTCTCAATAAGTGACATGTAACTTATAATTACGGAATCAATGGAGTTATACAACACTACTGTACTTGTGAAACTCCTCTTTGACAACAATATTACATTCAACGATTTGACTTACTTTTGATTGTTCGAAAAAGTACTTGTAATAATACGACACTCAGTAGGAACTCGGGTATTCTCATCTTTAAAGAAAAAGTGTTCGAAGCAATTTGAGAAAGTAGTCAATACGCACATTAGACATCTTATGTACCTGATTATACGGTTAATTAAATATAATGCATGTCTTTGTCAAGTAATCGTCCTAAGTTTAATTATGTCAACGGCGCAGGATGGGGGGGGGGGGGGGGGGGACTGTGTAAAGTACCCACTTCCAGACTGGAAAGGCAAAGGGGTCTAAGGGTCGAATTGACTAATACTGATTTGCAAACTGGTGAAATTTGTCAAACCTGTGTACCGCTTGGATATATTGTTTTTTTTTTTCATATTTTACATTTTAAAAACTAGATCGTAAGCACTGATTAAATGAATTACCCCAATGTACCATTTGTCTGGCTACCGGCGTAGGTATGTTGTGTTTACACTCCTTGGGTATGTTACTCACATTGCAGTTACATTAATGTCGTTAGCTGAAAACTACATTCAAGTGTTTCAGACACTGAATTTGAAATAAGATCATGCAAGAAGCGGGTTTGCACTACCACACTAAGCAAAGATACATTGTTAGCGCGGGCCATGCATACCATTACCACGCTACACATGTTTCTTTTGTATGTATCAAACCGAAATGGTGAAGGTTGTTTCACGATTAAGCAAAAAGTATGGCATGGAACAATGATCGTAATACTAAGAAAAGAAGAGAAAGAAAAGGGAGGAACCCTACAAAGGAAAGCCAAAGACATAAATTTTGTCAATAATTTGAAATTCCAGCCATAATTCAGGACCATCCAACAAAAACAGGTCCATACATCTCTGTACCGTGTACGGTAAGAATAAAAACGTTAACTTTATGAGTCAATGATCCCTATTAGCCCCATGAACCCTATTAGGGGTACCTCACTATGCACACATAATGTAAATTGGAATTACCAATATGAGAATGAAGAAAACTGAAGCCAAAGTGTGTATCTGTGGCCTCGGTCGACGTGGTTAAAGGTCAAATGTGCTCTGAAGAAAAAACGCGTCGCGATCTAATCTTAGACAAGAAGTCGGAGGAACTTCACACTTGGTCGGTATGGGTGTCTGCTTATGATGTGAAGTATTCGCTCGACCGATGAAGTCATAGGTCAAGGTCAAAGGTCACCGTTACTGTAGTGTACAGTACAGTGCGTTCTTTGTGTGCACTGTATGATACAAATATTATTTTTACGTATTTTGCCTTTCCATGAATGTCACACAGTATTTCAACCTATGCAACCATGTTCTGAGCTATGCATCCATGTTCTGATCTATGCAAACATGTTCTGAGCTGAGTGATTACGTCACGTAGCAATGTCATTTCAATGCGTTGGTAGTACCTTAACTTACTATATTTTTACAGTGTACAGTATATGAAGGCCTACTACACAATTGTACAGGACTAAAATATTTACACACTGTGAAGAATATATTGAGCGACACACACACACACACACACAACGCGCTATTCGGGGCCTTCAGATTACATCCAGAGTGACACCGGATCTGAGGAATACTTTGACGCATTTTCTGGGTATATTTTTGAAGCACACTAAATGTTTAGGCACATGTGTACGCGCTTGCAGATCTTTGCGCCGTTCGAAGCCTACGCGGTGCACTATACTGTACTAAACTACTGATTAACTTGAACATTCAACACTCACACCGAGGAATCTGAATCACTGATCAAAGGTGTCACAGCTCAGCCCACTATTGGAGTATTCCCACATCAAATGGGTTCCTAATCATCATGCAAAACCACGGCAATGTCCTTTCATTTTTTAAATTTTTGCTCCTGCAATCTACTTTGGTAGGTAACTATCAACATGGAAAAATTCAAAGCACTGCCAATGTTATAGTGCACTATTATTATAATAAATTTGGCCCTGTATCTATGCTCCTCAAATTATCTTTCATTTTGGGCCTGTCTTGTGTAATTTCCACTGACATACATATTAAACCTGGGTGTCTGATTGGGAGAGCGGAAACAGATGAAGTTACATAAGTAGCCCAGCGGCCATCTTGCTACACCGAAAACATGTGTAAATATAGTCAGTCCGCAACTGCTTGGAAAGAGCTTACTTTTCTTACAATTTATGCATGACGTTTCGCAACGCCATGGTTTTTAATACTAATGACCTAAAAAGGTAATTTTCCAAGCTTAATATCTTAATATTTAGTAACTAGTAAAAAATTACAATCATGAAAACAGTGGCCAAGACATAAAAAGTACTGTAGTGATCAAGAAAAGGTGTACAAATGTTTTGCTAAATCCTCATAAAATTATTCATTATTAGATCGAGACGATGCAGAAACCACTCAGTTTTAATTCGAATAGAACTGAAATGTTATTTCCTATCTATTGGTATGAGTTCTGCACCATAAAGTTTCGTAAATGAGTCATGTACTCAGCAAATCAAGTCGAATCAATTGCCGTCCGTCATACATGTACATGCTAAATCTATTTACGCGAAATGAGAGAGGGCAAGTTTGTGATCATGTTTACGTGCATGTATGTGCATAGGGGAAGTGTGATAGTGAATGAAAAGATAAAATTACTACTCTTCTTACCTCCAACGGCTTCTGCGCATCTGACCAATTGAAAAACGAAGCCTTGATCGGCTGCACAAATAAAACCTCGATCGTTCTTCTCAATATACCTTACCTAACCGAAGCCCCCCTGAAAGTTCGTCCAGATAGAAATGGATTCCTGCAGTAGGTGTAGAATAAAAGCCACTAATCACAGACCGCACCGAGAGCCAATCATATCTGCCCTAAAGTACCACAAAGAACTAATAATACGTGGAAATAGCCTCTGTGCTGCTCTAGCGTAAGGAATATAAAGTAATGATTATAAAGTTATGTCAACACTTATGTGGACGGCCAACGTAAATCCGCTGGAGACAATACGATGCCGACACATAAATTTCCTCTGGCAAAAAGAGTCCACATGGATTTTAGATTAAAATCATGTAGAACCTTAGCGCCTAGTAAGATTGTAGGTTGGAGTAGCTACACGTAACAAGAAAAAAAAGCAACAGTAATAATTGTTGTATATACGTATGTGCCCTGTTGTCTAGCAATGCGGACACATGCAGAACGTGACGGCCTTTTTGCATAACAAAGACAGAATATAAGTTAGAAAAGTTAAAGTGGTATGAAGGTGCTATGATGGGCCGCTACATAGTCGATATGCAGTACATACAAAATGTACAATACAATCGCAATACCTTATCTTTTTGATGATAGCTGATCGTGTAATTTAAACTTCGAATTTTGGTTTAACGGAAAGCTTATGTTGTCATTTATAAATGTGGATTAAAAGTCTCGAATTGAACAACTAAATGGACTCTTTTAGGAAATAACGGCGTCTCTTTTAAAGTGTTTTCCCTCAAACGCCCCACATATTACCTACAAAATCTTTGTTCTCAAAGAGACTGAAGATCAAAGTACCCGCTTGTTTTGTTATAATGGGAAAGAGACAGCCTTATTTTGAATTTTTCAACAAAGAGTTGTGCATCACTGTTGTAGTGAGTCGCAGTTCCGCGACATGTCATTTGTTGAGATTTTCTAGTAGGCGTGAATGCCAGAGAACGGGTCGCGTAAAAAGGTGTTGTTCAACAGCGTTACTAAATAAGACTAGGCTAATTCACTAGCCTATTGGCTACGTCTGATTTTTCGAGCTTCATTAGGATGATGATTAGCGTGGGATGCAGTGTAAAAATAAAAAAGCTAAGTGACCTTTATTGACCCCTTTTGAATAGTTGTTTAATGTTTCTTCTGTGAACACTTGTAGTAAAAAGGTAAAAATAGACAGGGGCTCAATATAGTGCATATTGCATATATATATATATACATATATATATATATTTACATATACACATATATACATATATATATACAAACATACATACATACATACACACATACATACATACATACATACATATATCATGACATTATAGTCGTGCTAAAACCATGCTAAAGCGTTCAACAGACCCTCTTTCATCCCGATTACACATGTATTACGATTATCACCAAATACCCCTTGCCAGGCAGCTCAAGAAAGCCTAGACATTGGATTGACACACCTGAATTACTTTAGGAGAACGATGCTTAATTGACCATGTGGATTATCACAGCATGAGATGATAAAACTGACCTAAGGGGATGACAATTTGCAAGAAGTTGAACCTCAGTAGAACAAAAGAAGACTGAGGTTGGAGTCAACCCCATTTTAACGTACAAATAACGGCATGATATATATACATACATAGATATATTTATACATACATATATACATACATATATATTGCATATATGTATGTATATATGTATGTATGAGTGTATGTATATGTGTATATGTGTGTGTATATATATATATATATATTTGTATATATATGTGTATATATGTATAAATATATACATACATATATATATATGTATAATTTGTGAAAATTCACGTATATACAGCATATAATATAAAGCTAACAATATATAACTAATAGGTAATGTTACTGTTATCAGGTAGTACAGTGGTACGTGTTTACGTGGGATACCTTCAGGAAATGATTGGATGCACTGTTTCGGTTCCTTCTTTTTGAAAGGCTCCCACTAAATATTGACCCTCTATCATTATTTTATAATAATACTGTAACTTGCTCTTTCGTTTACACTTGATTAATTTGAGTGCTTGTGAAGCATATTAACCCCTCTTGAAATTTAGTCGTGACTTTTTATATGTTTAATTTGTTTAATCCTATCGTGTGGTTTGTTGCCTAAATCCACTTATACTTATTACAGTACTTCGAGATTCTTAAGCTTTTCGATTTGTCTTAATTCACATAAAGTCACATTTTTGCTAGACATTAACTTTATACAATTAATTGTTTTGCTAGCGTGGTAAATTAATTTATGATCAACAATGTGTAGTTCCCACCTCTGATGCAAATTTTCACGGTTGCATGTTAATTATGAAATTCACCGACTTGTTGCCTAGTGAGGATTCATATGAAGCAAGACAGCTGAAAATAATTACATCAATGAAATCATGATTTTAATCTTTTCCTGCCATTAATTCATGCTAAAGATAGAGATCATTGTTAGGGTTTCGTTTTAAGGCAAACTAAACAGAAACTATTTCTAAGTGTGACTAATTTTAGATTTATGTATTACTTTGTATTTAATTTTGATAGAGGTGAAGTAAAAAACTGACAAGATACCATTTAACTAGGAGTTACTAATTAAACAACACACGTCATTCTACACTTGTCACAATTTAAAATGAGAGTGTTAATTTATACAACGCCAGGGGTAGATTGGAGGTTGAAGTGGAGGGGAAACAAAAAAGTAGGGAAACCGGAATGCATAAAGCATGCCTTAGACTGGATTCGTGAGTAAAATATCTATCCATCCGAGCACACACTCACATAAAAACAAACACACACATTCATAAGGTTACATGATATATAAACCATTAGTTTCTTTCCATATTTTATCCTCTACAGTTTTCGGATCAGCTTATGTTTAATTTGGCACTCTATGGGGAAAAAATGTATATTGAAGGTAGAATACAAAGAAGACAAAAGAAAAATGTTTCATAGTGAACATTCATGTGCTCCTTTTCCTGTAGATCTTGCAGTTTTGCAGTTCGAGATCGCTACCAAAACGCAAGCGCCGAGATCACGACCATCGTTCAACGATACTATACAGGGACGGACAGAGATTTAAAAGAGGACCCTGAACGAAGAGTAAGCTATGGTCTCAGTGGAGCTGGTGCCCTCCGTACTTCATTTGATTGAGAAATATCCCCCTTAATGTTACTAGAAGTTTCTTAAGTTTGTATTCAAACCTTCAGACCTCATTGAAAACTAAACCTATCACTTCATTCTTTGATGTGGAAATGGTTTCATATATGTTGGTAATATGTGTGGAGTTTCATGTTTTCAGTTTTCATTAACCTGCCTGAAAGAGCTTGTACACTGGTTATTGCTATCTCACGTATCCGTATTGCTACCCCTTTGACCTTTGGCATCATAGCATTAATATAATCCTAGTTTATAATGTCGGACTCTGAACTGGCTTATTATTGGAACTACTTTGTGGTGACAAAAGAGGTTGGGTAACCCTCTATGCATTTACCTTAACAGAGTATCATACATAGGTCTCGTATTTGGTATTTGTGTTGTAACAAAAGGAAGGGTGCTGCAGGAAAAACTCCTGCCGGTTCTAGATGAAAATTATATGCATTTTTTAATGGTATTGCTTTCATTTCTCCTTGAAAAATAAATATACAACAAACGAGTTGATGAATCTGAAAACGGGACGTTACACTTCCATATAAGTGAAATCTGGTAGTTCCTAATTTGAATCGAAAATGTGTACCGATAAGTAGTTATTTACAGTGTTAAAAAGTGTTTGGCTAATCGAGTATGTTGGATTTGAGATTCACAATAGTTTAATAATTTAATAAGATTAAATTGGTGTTGTCGGGAAGTCACAAGGTCATCTGTATACGACAATATTATATGTTTTAACGCTGCCTGTATAATACTCTGTCTAAATAATAGGGATTAAAGCGAAACTGACATTTTTGTCCCAATATTTTCTTTAGGAACAATTGTCCCCACCATATGGATCGACGCTCCTGCAGTAGGTGCTACGATATCGTGCGTGCCATGTAATTCAGATTCACAGTTTCATATTTGAAACGGCAGTGCCGATCGAAAGCTTCACATCGCATGCATACAACTGGAAGGTGTACTGGGTGTAAGGGCCTAGCAATTGGATCTACTGCCGGTGGATTGGACATGTGTGTCCTTCCGAATGATCCCTAGGACGTGTAATCAATATACTGGGTACTATTAACATGTAGCAGGTGCTTTCAGACTTTCACACTTTTGGAAGATGTTCAACAAAGTTACGAATTTCTACCTGATCAGAGAAAGAAGACTGAATATGAACGTTTATGATTGTTATTATCTAAAGTTAATAACTGCATTGCATTCAACTACTGCAGGAATCGTCTATCAATGACGAGGTGATTTCTAAATTTTACTTCTGGAGATGCTGAAATCCATCGATACCTAAAAGTGGTGAAGTTTGTAAAGTATAAGTAACAACTTACGACGCAGCTTTAGGCGTCAGCTTTAGAAGAAAATTAAAAAAAAAACTGACACTGTTCTTACCCTTTTTTAAGTACACATTGGACTACTTTCATTAATCGATCACAGTCACTTCAAACGCAAATTTGAAGTTAGATAAAACGTATGAAAAGGTATAAAATACATATTGTAAATCTACAGTGTTCCAAATCTTTCAAATCCAAATCCCTTTGTGCTACCGTTTTACATAGTTAGCTACATATTTGTCCCTCACTAATCAAAGGGATGTTATACATTACATTTTCCCAACGTAGTCATTAGACCTATTGAAGTTAAATACAATTTTGATTCTATATTCTATTAGATTATTCACTGTAAGAGAAGAAAATTGTTTTTTGATATTGTTTATTTAAATACTGATATGAGTATTGGACATTACTTCATAGTCCCTTTTCGCTCAGATTTTGTTGCAACTATACAGTCACCCTGTACATTTCCTGTCACCTAATATGTCTTCTATTTATTTCAGTGACAAAGAATTTTCACTTCCCTTAATGCCTCTCTAATCTTGAAGTACTGTAGTGTAGCTGATTAGATTCTCTATGTATATCTAGGTGAGAAGATTATGAAAGCCATTTATATTACATATATACTGTTTTTTTAGCTTCCGTTAGACATCTCTTGAATTTGCTGAGTGTCGTACGATTTTTCCAGCGTGTACAGGCCATTTAAGTTAAAGGGTGCATTTCTTTGAACACGCCACAATGAGTTGGTAAAATCAATCAAATAATTTGAATTAATTCATACATTCTCTTTCTTAGACCACCCTTTCGACTCTAGAATCTAATTTTAATAATGTTATATTTCACCTTTACATGTATATGTCCATTGTAAGTTCTTATCATGGAAGATTATCACGTGATTTAGCATAAATCCACACCATGCACTTACTTCTCCATAATTTACATGCGGATTGAGACATTGCTTTTCATGTTTGTCATATTTACGTCAAACTATATGTAAGGATTCATCAGCCTTAATATATTGCTAAAACGCTTCAGTGGAAATACTTTAGTGTAACATAGTCATTGTATTAGTGACCAAGATTCAACGTCAATAATATAAATGATTATAGACCTTTCGTTACCATCATTTTATGAAAGTAATGCACACACCTCAGTGTGTGAATTGTTTATTTAATATTCTTAAGATTTAAATACTGTTCAGTTTAACAGAGAAATATCATCATAAATTCTGAATTATAAGAGAGATTTTCATGCCGTTGCCAGATAACTAAAGTATTTAAAGTCTGTGTGATCACACATTGGCCATTCTTCCTACAGAAAGTGTTCGCACTAATTACTAGGATAAAGTCGATAGTTGTGGTCATGACGATATTGATAGTAGCTCTCTTATTGTACGTCTGACACATTATACCAGCAATCAGCGGTACGGGTATTGTTTCACTACTCATGAAATAGTTCTGTTATATTGTCAACTTATTTACAAAGACCTTATAATTCAAAACATAGGTTTCAGTTAAGTTTTATTAACGGAAAATAATCAACATAGAAATCGTGCTCAAACTTACATATATTTACTTACCGTGTCGTCATACCATTTACAAAATTTAGGCTTAATACTATTTGTAAGTTAGGTTAATTATCAACAGAACTCAATTCATCGAAAGTGCGCTTACTGTACATCAACAAACATATGTCATTGTGTAACGCAGGTGTAGAAATGGCCCAGCGACTACATTGCCTCAGAACCTTGTTAAGTATTGAACCGATTCCTGCGCTCTGGTGGACAACTAATCCCCTAACGCAACCCTCAAACGATTTTCAGTTAGTAAATATTTTATCCTTCTGATGAAGCATGCTCATTTTCTCCCTTGTCATGTAATAGCAAGTCTTACTTCCCACTTTAATGCTTATCATGTAGTGACTGGTCTTCTAAAAGTTTTACATAGATGACCCACAACATCAAAAGGTGGTGTACTTTGTTTCGTAGTCAATTTATATTCCAGTACTGATCTTCAATGTCTAGTACATTCCCGCTATCGTGAAAAGGATCACATGAATATCCGTCGATGACGTAAGCCTTAAATGGTAATCAAAGAACAGAAACAACATTCAGTAAAATATCACAAATTCTTGTTTGTTCGAATTCGGATGCATGGGTCGTTGACTAAGGTGCTATATATATTACAATTACTGAAGGTATTGATAGTTGTTGGTTAATTAATACCTTCAAACAAACATTTTATGTATTTACACGTGGTCTGAAGTATATGCTTAAACTCAGTTCTCTTGGGTAAGATGCTTGTATTAACTTGGAAAAGAGAGGATGTTTGAAACAACCGATGACAAAACAGCGAAAAAATGTAACTGTATACGTTTTTTCTCTCAAAACTACTTTTGATGGTCAAAACGAACATTTAAAGAATTAAACAAATAAAGATTGTCACTGCAAGTTGTGCAAAACTATTTTCAGTGAAGGTAAATCCTTAGTAGAGAATTCGATATAATAAAATCACATGCCACTTTCAATAATTTGTTGAATGCAGTATATTTCTGCAATATGTATAGGATAACAAAGTAATAGAACGCTCAGGTTAATAACCCTAGTTAGGTATGTTACATTGAAAGGAGTCCTTAAACTGGACTTGTACGTTTCTTTTATAATATTTGCTTTAAGTTTCACTTTGTCCTACATATCTGAGAAAAGCCAAGAACTACCTGTTCGTTGAAATTTTTGTTACAGTCTTCAAGCTCCGTTTTCACTTTTGCAATTGAAGGACGATCCAAAATGCGATGAACAAGACATTGTTTTAAGAGAGCCAAACTAAATGGTAAAATCAAGTCAGAAGTTAGTTGAGAAAAGTCAATAATTACAGACATTGAAAATTTTTGATATCTCTTTTGTCTGACTGTTGAAAGGAAATTTTTTAGCAAAAACAAACTGCCCACAGATTCTATTGCAAAGTTTGTTTGTCTGTGAACTTTAAGATCCGTAATAATTAAACAAAGTACAAACGGCAATATAAAACGTAAACTTACAGCGATTTTGGTAAACAAGTTCGGCGAATGAAGTCATTAAGCTGATCTTGCATATCGAATTCGTCAAAAGAGACCATCCTTTGGATTAATCCTATGTAAAGGAGGAACTTCTCGTTTATAAGGGATGCTTGGCCTTACATTTTGTTTTTGTAGAGATTCAATAGAGAGAGTTATTATGTTCGTAACGCAATGGAATGGCTAGACATAAGGCACAAAAGTTGAAGCTTACCACCATGAAATATTTCCCACAGTACAATTGCGATGGCCCATACGTCGCTATTAGTTGTATACTCGTCTGATAGTCGGCTTTCCGGGGGCAATGCCCAAGAAATTTCGTCGTCCTGTTGAATTTTATGACATGAACAATTATGACAACAACTGAACTAATTAAATCTCAGACTAGCAGTAATTATTTCAGATACCACAGGGCATAGTTACGTACTTATATAATTCTATCACACAAAAAAGTAAACATGAGAAGAAGGCTACTTACAATGAAATTGCAAAGTTGCAATACCAACACAGCGTCTGTCAATAAGCAGAAATGGTACAACTTGCACCTTCCAGCACGATCAATTAAAATGCGCTTGGTACACAGTCCAGGATGACAACACTGTGACGGGAAGTGTGCGGTACTTTGTATGTTGAAATTTGACAACGGGGTTAAGTTATTAAAAAGTGGATATATAACACCTTAAGAGAGTAACAGTTACTCTAATAAATCATTGCAATAGATGTATCTTCTACAAACATTATCCAATTGATTTGATCTTTTTGTTTGCTTAGCGTGCTTTCTCAAAGTCAAGTTATCTTCCGTGCTCACCCTCTGTAGATGGAGAAACTCCATTCCATTTATAATATCAAGTCCGTATTTTAGACTTTCTTCCAGACGTTCTGTAGTGGCTACACAAGTTACGTTGGCATAGTCTGATACGAGGTGTAAATCCAACGAGGTCATACCGTAGTTGTTTTGGATAAGGTACAACATACCTGAATTGAAAATGAAACACACTACGTCCAATTACTCAATGAGAAGTAAATTTATCCAATATGTCTCGTTACTGTAATATTCTTTAATACAAAGTTTAGTCATATGACTTCATATCGAAGTCAATCGTGTGATGTGCAACGTCTGAAAGTCTTTGTAAACTTGTTACTGAGAAATATTGGAAGTTAACCGTTGACCTACTTGTTAAACCTTTGATTTATCGTATCTTTCATATTTCTGTACTAAGTATAGAGATCATTCACGATATTATCTTCAAGTAAGCAAGAATTGGTCGTACGACTCTACTTACTTTGGGCTTCATTTGATATTAATTGTAAGTACATCATCCTACCAGCCATTGGCGTTACCTAGCTAATGTTGTTTAGTTACGTTTGAAAGTCACTTACTTCCCAATTTCTGTCATTTTCCCAATTATAATTGAACGATATCCAAGTATTACCTTCACTCTTACAGTGTCCGAACGTCTTTACAATATTAGAGTGTTCAGGGATGTTAATCTTTGTCGAGGTATATCTATGCCACAAGTGTTTCATCTCAGGAGATGCGTCAACTGAAAGTACAAATTAAAATATAAAGTTAAAATAAGCAAACCATTTTCAAACAAAAAAAGGCAATGTGTTGTGGTAGAGTCTAGAAGTCGATAGTTATTAGCAAAATTGCATTAATATTAGTAAGGCAGTAGTTAGCAGTTATAAATTTTCCTATCATTTACTATGTCGATGTTCTTATATTGTTTATCACTTATATTCCGTTCACCTGTAGGAGATAACCAGTATCCCTCAATAAATACAACCAACATTAAGCTCATACTACTGATAGTACGACTTTACTTCAAAATCAGTAAAGAAGGCCGTAATCCTATCATATTCACCGTCAATAAAAGATATCACTGCTTCTTGCTTGGAGCCATCTAAATTAGTTAATTTTCCATTCCACCACGCGATTTCACCCATTTTCTCAATCTTTTCAATAAACGTGATGTGCTGCTTGGAAAATATCCCAGCGTTGACTCCTTCGTACGGATTTGAGATTTCATTATATTCTGTATATAAGACATCCAAAAACGTTACCGTTATTGTTTGGTCCGCTTATTGTTTTGTTTGGAGTGTACTAGACCCGTTAAATTGTTAATTTAGAAGAAATTAGACAGCCTACTAAACAACTAATTTCAGTCTGTAGTATATGACTTTTCACAGTTGATGTACAAGTCTGTACGTAATTCTTCACAGCCAGTATACATTTAATGTAGACTGATTACATCTTACATCTTCATTTTGGAGCATATCATATAAACTTATCAGCAGAAAGTGTTGTCCTCATTGCAGGTAGCAGACTCTAATCAAGTTGGTCTAATAGCCTTATTTTACGTTGCTGACATTTTAAGGAAGGAAAGAAATCAAGTCTTCCTTGCAAGAAAAACATCAATGTCGGATTGCTCGACAGCTGCTTTTTAATGTATGTTTTATTTGACAAAAAGGGTCTTGCAGAAAATGTCTAAAACTTGAATTTGATTTCTTTTAGGACTTCAGTTTCAGCGGCAAAAAGGATGTGAAAGAAGGACCCACGACCGAACCTCACACTCCACTGCTTTTCTCCACAGAAATACGTAACTCAAAACTGTTCATTATGGAAATAAAGAAAGCATGATATGTGAGGAAATGGTAAGGTATAATACACTTAAGTTAGCTGCACGTTGTATTAATATTAAATTATATGGTTGATATAGTTGTCCTTTACCCAATAAAGAACCATAGAAACTTATTTCATCCTCAGTTTCCCGTCCATTCATAGGAAGATGTGCCATAGATAACTGACTGTAAAATGGTAAAAATGGAAAAAAGTGACACGACCTATTTTTCTCATTGTCAAATATTTGCTGTTTGTTTGTTTGTTGACAATTAAGAAAAACAGCGATAAACTTAAAAACTTCTAGTAAATTCTCTGTATAATGTAATATATTGCTCACGCGTAACATATAAAAACTGCATATTAAGTAAACTGCGCAGGTTTGGTATGCCTTAAAGTTCAAATCATACCTTTGTAAGACGTTCACGTTTTGCTGTAAAGCTGTTAATAAAACAAGTGGTTGTTCAAATAATAGGAATCTAAGTTGTGAATAATGATATCAAGAGAACATTTATAACTGCACTTCGAAATAATCTGAATTTAGTGATAACTTCACAGAAAACGCTATCAAAGTTTTTCTTCATATCTTGAAAGTTGGTTAGGAAATACTCTCGCTTTTAATTTCCTTCAAGCATACTGAAAATCACTTCATTCAGAAAATGCCACAAAATCGTGCTTGCAACATTTCTATGTCTCAGCAGTCATTATTGTAGGAACTTACCACTACACTTCAGCCATAAATACGTTATCGCACATATAAAGACGACTAAGGTTGTGAAGCCAGAAATAGAATACGCAACTACCAACTTATCAAATTTACCGGTCAATGGCATTACTGAAAAGCAAGAAACAAACAACAACAATGTCCTCAAAATGAAAACCGAAAATTATTTTGATCCATAGAAATATGAGTGTTACTTACCTCGTCAAAAACATTGTATTTGCAATTTCGTTTGTTTAATTATTACATCAGTTTTCAAGCTTATATATAACACTGTTTGCAAGAATACTAGAAATACAATAGAACTGAAACAAACAGGTTCCATATGCAACACTTTCTCTATTGCTGCCATTATATTGTGTTAAATGTTAGTCCTTAGCCCTTGTTACTCATTACACAATTTCACTCAATATGCTCTTAGCTTTCATTTTCTTTTTCTCAAATTTTCTCTGTTGTCTCATTATTCAATTTCCAAGACGATAAAAGACATTGTGCAATTGTTATGGTAGCATTTACTTCACAACAGATCATGTAGCTTATCAAATTCTTAGTCACACTCACCACGAATATTCACAACATTCGAAAGATTTCCGAGAGAACAAGTAATGTTTTCATCGCTTAGTTGAGGAAAATGGGTTAATTCTGTTCCAAATGTAAGGACATCGTCTCGAGTTAAATTAATAGAGAAATACTTATCTTCTATTCCCTTCGTAACATATTGGTTATTCAATTTCCATTCATACTTCGTAGATGGTTTAATTTGATCGCTGTAGCACTGAAATTTGTATATGTTTGATTCATTCAGGTAGAGGATTGAGGGACAGGTAAAAGTCTTGCAATTCAGTGATATCGTTGGATCTGGAACAAACATTTAAAAAATGTGTGGTCTATTTTCCTGGTTTATTTCATTTAAGTGCGCCTATATTGCTGATACTTTTTCATTTTTGCTACAGTTGTGCAGTGTTGAAGCTTATCTCAGTATTGCACATCAAGTAATGAACGGTAGCTGATTGGGAATATTGTGTTTATTTCTTCACTCGAACCTTGATAGCTAAGCGAAAAGTCACTCTTCCTCCCATTACAATTACTACGTTAAAGAACTCGAAAACAGTATTCGTTGTCAATCTGCTGTCCAGTTTTAGCCTCAGTTCAGCATCATGGTGTGATGCAATGTACAGTACATGAGATGCTTAGCTCAACATATTCTTCTACATAGCAAAGCTCTTTTGAACGCACCGCTCTAAAAATTTAAAATATGAATGAATCAAAACATTAGCCAACAAAATCCATTCTTATCAGAAATAAAGCCTTTTTTTAATGAGCAAGTCATTGTATTTTAAGACAAAGGAATGTTTCTATCAAAGGGACACGACACTATATGTTTCCTTTTAGTATTGGTTAAACAGTAAGTTACGTAACTGAGAAATCAGAATTGGAATTAGAAATAACATGAAAGACATCATAATACAATATCGAACAATGTATGCTGGACTGATTTACATTAAAAACATTGTTCGCTGTGAATCCCCTTCAACCAAACATACCTTTTGCTTTTAGATCATAAACAATCATAGTTCTTCCAAAGGAGCATTTGTAAAAACCAACGTTGGTCGGAGAAAAGGAGGTGATACGTATATAGGAAACGTTGCCGTGCAGTCCCTCACCAATGACATTATAAACTTCAATGTCATTAGGATTAAAATTTTCTGCATACATAATTTCATCATTAAACCACCAAACAGCACTTGCTGAATAATTTCCACTTCGATTGCAAGAAACCGATTTACTATTTCCAAGTACTATTTTCTCTTCAAAAATGCCATACACTATCATGAAAATAGAGAAATAGAGAAACAAAGATCAATTCCATACAAGGAGTGAATGTTAATACGTATGAATCAATATTTGGAATAAAAACAACGTACCAAGCATTTGAAGAGCTTAGTATTAAGGTTAGTGTTTAAACATCTTTCTGTAATAATGACATAATTAAAACACTGTAGTAATCGATTCGAAATGTTTATGATGGGTATGTTCACATCTTATGGTGGTAGTCGAAAGTCACACCTACGGGTTTAAAGTATGTCGTAACTTTTTCAGCCCTACCTCTAAAACTGACACTAAATATTTGAAGTAACGCAATGTAATATTCAGTTTCCATTACTGTTTGTCTCCAGAATCTTTTCTGACAGTTTTATAATGGATTAATTGGCTATTCGACGATTCTCATGTGACTAGATCTTTGACCAATAATGAGACACGAGCGAACAAAGTACAGGATTATTACGAATCACTCTCATTTATGAAGAAAAGGATAACTAGCAAATAATCTAATCAAAGATAACGGAGTCAAAGGGGTAATGTTTCTGTAAAGAATGCCACTTACTATTGATAACAAGCCACAAATCAGAGAAGATAATGACTGTAAGTTGTGGGTTTCCCATCATCATCTGAAATGTTATAGAAAAACATTTTCAATAAGGTAAATCAAATATTTGCAAAATTCCTAGATTTATCATTCCTGACACATCAGTTTCAGATAGAAATACATTATCTACACTGTAAGCGAGCGTAAAATAACATATCAGTGTCACATACTATTAAGATTGACAAGAAACTTACTAGTTACTGCAGCTCAGTGATAGAAAACATAGTGTGACCGCGAAAACCTGGAGTTTCCCAGAAAGCTCCATTAAGAATGTCCTCTAGAGAAGTGATAATAGAAAACATCTGTGGTGACACAAGATCACCAAACTGCTTGTATGTGCCAAGTTTTTAAGCTAGAGTTCACTTTGCCGGCCAGTGACCATGGATCAGTTTTATATAGTGGCCATTAGGGAAAACTAAAATACTTTGTTAAAGTTGCAAATCAAATATACTCCTTCAAATAGTCGATGTTTACATTTTTAACAAAGGTTGAAAAAATGCATTCATGGAAGTAATAAAGTTGTTCCTTTCGTATTGAAAAAGTCATCAGAGACAGTCCGGCATATGGTTTAAGGTCCACCATAAACTTTGATTCTTCCAGAAATTTTCATAGTCGTAAGAAATAAAGTGCTCTGAAAGATCATAAACTCAAACCATGGAGTTGTTACAAGACGGAGTGACAACAGCATTGTTTGCTTTGTCCACACCATTGCCTCCGGCTAGGGTTGAGCAATACCTGTAAGAACCGACTCCGATATCCCTCGATACCGATATCGGTACTTCGTTTATAAAATGTTCACTTGGAAGTAAGTCATAAATTGATTCGCTAAAAATGTATCCAAATCACCAATCCACCTGCAATTTTTTTTTTATTTATTCCAGAGACAAGCAGCAGAGTAATGGAAAGGTGACCATAGTATTTGGTAGAAACTGGAGGAGATGAAAGTAGCAGTTTAGAACTGGAACGAAGGCAACTAGTTGAAGTGTATTCTTGGACTACATCTTGTAGAGTTGTGAAGGCATTTTAAATGTCAGCAACAGAACGTTGTATTTAATTCGATCCACTATTAGTCATTTAATAGTTTTTATAGGGTTTGCCAATGCTCTGCCTTCAAATCCAAGCAGGTATAGTGGTCATTATGAAATGTGCAAACTTCATCAGACTTCATTAGCGGAAAACTTCATGAGATTAACTTTTCGTCCAAGAAAATATGGACAATACCATTTCTCTGGAGCTTTCTTGCTGAGCGTAGGAAGTTCAATTTAGGGGTATTATTATGTATTTTTTAGTCTGGTACGCGCGGCTCTAAATGATGCTGTTACACGCCGCTCTAAAAAATACTGGCACTTTCTTAAACAGCCTTCGAACAATTCTCACTTCACCCCTAATTAAATATTAACAAGTAACAGGGGCACTGTATGCCGATATCACACTGTATCACACTTGTTGATGTCTAGACCCCAAATCTACAATCTTGGACAAAATTGTTGGGACTCTTTGTCGTACGTTGCAAATTTAAAACTGAATTTTAGGTGAGAGGATAACATGAAAACCCCGGGCCCCTTTCCAATGTTGCTATATTGAAGTGAATGTACCCCTTTGAACAGCAATCCTATCGTCAACACTGAACGGGGGCGCGGGGTGTCCCAAGGTATTTTGTCCAAGATTGTCTGAGTTTTTTGGGAGCAATTTTGGAGCGAAATTTTGAAAGAAAATTGAACATCTTTGGACAAGGGGTCTATGGGTCTAGGGATTTTCAAATGAAAGTATTCTGAATTTCGACTATGAACATAACAAGTTTAAATTTGAATTTGGGTTTATTCATATTTGTTTTGTTGAAAAGGAGTGATCATGAATAAAAAGATTGTTTCATGGTTTTGTATGAGGACAGAAATAGTTGCGTTTAGAAATAACATTGATGGGCAGCTGTTGCATTGCGTTGCAAAAGGAGCGTTACTGCAATTGTAGAATGCTGGTAGGAATACCAGTTATGATATATTCCGAAGTAGCTCCACGTTCCTACCAAAATACGTTAAAGTCAGAACTGTAGATTCAGTTTAATATTAAAATAATGGTAGAACGCTAGTAAAGGCTGAATCAAGATTTGTGACTGCAATTTCTACATTGCATGAAGCTGGTAACACATGTGTCTTGTAATCTACGCGATTTTCCCACGGGTTGCTTCAATTTTCCTGTCAAAACATTTGGTTGAACATGGGTTTCATTACTCTATACTGTCGGACGCTGTTGTTAGGTCTAAGTCAGCTTGGATGGGGAGCCCGGGGTTCGATTCACGGAATGACCATAGGGTTTTTCACTGCTCAATTATCCATTTATTAACTCAAATGTCTGTCAACTTCTCATTTTTCATTTATTCGTATATAACATAAGGTAATATATATGTATATTAATATAATGATATAGCTCTAACAACAAATATGTACTCTGAAGTCCATTGAAACTGCCGAAAATGACTGACATATTACAGTGCACCATGTACGGTACAATAGAATGGGTGCCACAATGTCCCTGTTATGTGAATATGAGCAAACGCCACATTTATTAAATTTGCATTTTAGGGGCTTATTTTGTATAATGATAGGACACTTTTACCCAGATTAACCTGCAAGTCAGTCATAACAGGCATTAAGCGTAGTTACTTAATACCAGGCACCACGTCATCACTGTGAACAATTTGCATAAATAACACATATACATCGATCTGTTTCAACGGACCACTAACATGTTAGCTTTTTTTGGGGGGTGGTGTTTTTTTCGTTTTTGTTTTGGTTTGTTTTTTTCTTCGGTACCGGTTTCAATATCAGAATGTGAGCCGAAAGTACGTCATTTGTATCATACAAAATGTTTTAAAGTAGTTTCCTGGTCGACAAGATGCATTGGAGTTATGATGTTACCTCCCCAATGACTACATTATATTTAGCACATTTAGTGCAAATGCATGGATTTGACTGACTTTTTCCTCCCTTTACTCCGTAATAAAATTGACAACATTCACACAATAATATTATTACAGCAAACCAACTTCAATATAGGCCCCAAACATGCCGAACATGCACTGCTGATGTTTCTTGTTGAAAAGTATGTCACCCCCCATTTTGCCGTTTCACTTATTTCAAATTGAGGGTTTTTTCCTGTGCCCCGTGCATGCTTCTAACCGAAATTCGCAGACAGCGCTATGGAAGTGAATGTACCCTTTGAACAGCAGTCCTATAGCCAACACTGAACGGGGGAGCGAGGTGTCCCAAGGTATTTTGTCCAAGATTGTAGCTACATATATGAGCGGCGCACTTGACTCCTTGCAAGCAATTGTGACTTTTGCACTGCCCAATGAAAACAGTGTTGGACTTACGATATGTTCATCCCCACCCAAATACTTGAAAAGTGCTCCAAAAACGTATAGAAGAAGATGCATAATTCATAATTCTTGTTTCAACTCAACCAATCTGATATGTATTTTCATAGATTTGCTTTTGCTCTCATTAATCGGAGAACTTGTAAACATGAGTCTCCATTCCTTAAGACTGTACATATGCATCTTATAACACCCAGAAAATGCAGCCATCAGGGGAGTTTGAAAAGCCAAACTTGTCTTGTAGACTCCGCGCCCACGGATGCTGGTCGATAGTCCTGCATGCACTCCCCCACCCTCTAATATCTTTGAAGAGCAGTGGGTAGTTCTATTACACGGAGGCCATAAAACATAGACTAACACTCAATGTAAACTGGTTTTTCTAAATACGTGGACGGATTGATATCCAAAACTGTCTTTGATGTCCTAGGGACGTCTTGCAATGTTATGCAATCAAAGTTTTAAATTTTACAATTGGAAGTTCCTTCTTGAAAAACTCTGTTTTCCAAGGCAGCTTTGACGTCACATTAGGAAGTCACTCATGCACGATGTATTGATCCACAATAATGCCTAAAATGCCTCTACGTGCACATGCCTCGATGGGTTTGCTTCAACCTTACACATGATCTTTCTATTTGGGGTGTCCGAAATAGTATATAGAAGTATTTCGTCCAATGTCCCATGTGGACCCTATGGTCTACTTTACGAAATTCTTCCAAAATTTTTTAAATATCTCCTAAAGATTGCCATGTACAATCTTCATGGATCGTCATCAAGATACGTTGTTAGTGGTACCTTAAAAAAACTGTTCATGGGTCACCAACGGCAGTTTTGGGTATCAATTTGTCCAAATACTGAGAAAAAAACAAAATAATGTAAGGAAGACATATGTAAACAAGACGTAACTCAATGAATAATCACCGAGATCCTTGGCCGGAACGTAATTAACTTTTAGTGTCACTGGAGAGGGTAGATTGCTGTGTATCTTAAAATACCTACCCAATACGCTACGACTTTCACATTTTAGTCTAGGTGAGAATTTTGACCATATAGAGAAAGACTGTAGTTTTTGCTAGAAAATATTGCTCATGAATGTTAATCACCACACTGAATCCAACACCTAGTTCTCACAAAATACACATAATGTGCAAAAATCATGTCACGAGGAGACCTTTTCTGCATGATAGGACATGACGTGATATCGAGATATACCATAATGGTTAAGGTATGTTCCTCTCTAGAAGACATAAACGTATGATATCATGTGAGGATTGGTTGAAGCCAAAGTCTCAAGCGGACGAAGGGAATTGCCACAGGGCAAGTGGATGTTACGTTGAAGGAAAATAAGAAATTGATATCAAACGAAGTAAACCAAAAAACAGCACCGACGGTCAGGTGCAAGGATTACATTTCGTTGTAACGCCTACTTACAACAACTCCTTGATCAATCAATGATTTTGTAACACAAGCGACACTTATGTTAACTGTTGTAAACAACAGGTAACAAATATGAAATGAAATCCATAATTTCAACACATTCCCAAAATGCATATTTAATAACGCAATACAATACAGTCATGATCCAGGGAATGAAGTATGTGCACTTGCACTTCCGAAAACTTCAAAAATTGATCTATTGTGTCTTTAATATTATATCGCAGACATCCCATTGTTGCGGTTTGCTTGAGAAATTTGAACACCGGATTAAGGGTTTGATTTGTTTTTTATGTAAATACTTCAGGTAGAAGACACTGTACCACAATAGGTGAATCTAGTGCACCCAAACCGAAGTATTGGATGAGTTCGTGATATATAACATTCATTCCATGTATATAATATATGCATCAAAAGCAAGGAAAGTTTTTATAAGCTTGACAAAACTTTTCGTGAAGCCCACATGTACTAGTAAAAGTTAATGAAAAAATCGCAATCATAAGACTTTGCTCTAAGGCTATGAAAATCCTGTGAAAGACAGAACCGTAGACGCAAGTTGTTAACAGTAATGAAAACTAGAAATATGATTGGCTGAAAAGTCTCTATTAAAGGCTTTAGAACTTATTCTATAATGGTTAGGGTAAGTTCTAAATTGTCAGTGTTAAACAACCATAATTTAAAGTTGTAAACAAAAGATGGTTACTAGCAACGTAGACTAAATCAGAATTACACAACGAAATAATTATCAAATTCGAAAAATCAGTGAATCTGTACTCATACTATGAAGTAGAAATTGAATTCAATACAGATACAACGTTGTTATCAATGAAATATGATAGATTAAAAGATGACCATTTGGTGGTAATGTATGGTAATCTTTGTAGTCTTGTAGTCTTGGAGGACTTGGATGAAGCCACTTCAAATCATGCACCTTATTCTAAACAGATGCTGATATAAATTTATTTGCCGCTGAAATATAAATTCATTACATATCAAACTACATTACCAGGTTCGTTACGCCACACCTCCAGACAACAATGAAAATCCAGCTTGGTTTTGATCGTTATCGTATGTTCTACTAGGTGCAACTCGGGGAAAGCTTACTACGAGCATTTAAATAACTAGTGTCCAGCAGAAACGATGTACCTTCTGTCTGTTAGAAGTAATATTCCCAGTTACTTAATGTTACTTAACTTAAACATTTTGTTATATAATCTGTGCTTCGGTCATTCAAGTGGATTGGAAGATGCATTTGAAGATGGAATTATGGGTAGTACCAAATAGTTTCCTGTACTAACCTTAGGTATTTTTACATACTGTAAAATTTGCAAGTACATTTGACTTTTTACCACGATTAATTTTACTTTTCTTTCTTTAAAGTTTGTCATGCTTGGTAAACTAATGACATAACACATAGTTCAAAGTCCCAAATAAATGATATTGTTCCTGCCACCTGCATAGCGTATTCCCAACGTCTGGTTAATTATCAGAAATCATCAGTTTCTTCCATAGAATATATTAACAGAAATTCTCAAAAAAGGACCCTAAAAAAATTTCAGTACTGGTTTGGTAAAGAATTTTCTATTAACCATACAAGGTTCGCAATACTAAAATCTGATGTTTGATTCTAATGAGAGTAACATTTACCATACTTCATACACAAAGAAATGTCTACTATAGATACATTTTAGTATTAATGTTTCCTAATGATATGCTTATCATGAGAACCTCACCGGGTGATGATGAAAACAGCCAATTGTTCTTAAACAGACCATAAATAATTGACAAAATAATCACAAACTCGTTTTATCACAGTTTGTCACTGGACAAGACGTGTTCCCGCAAATTCATTAAACACTTCCATATGTCGAGATTGACGTGGACACGTTTTTGAATTTCTGATATTCACTATCGATATTTTCAGTCAAGATTTAAGAAGTCTCGAACGTCGTTATTTTGGAAGTGAACATAAAATGAGAATAGCTTACCTTTGTCGGGATGGGAACAATTTCGCGAGACAATAGAAGACCAAGTACTGACATCATTCAAACTAAGCACTATCAAGAAGGTTTCCACGATTCAAGTGCATTTTCAGGTCATATGTTTTATTAATTAGTAATTAATTTGTGCTAATTGACTTGTATGACTTTGTAGAGTCACCTTTCATTCACTTGTGTTGTCAAACGCTTAAATACTTTTCCTTTTGCTTACTTAGACCTTCTATTACACAGAGATTTAAGAAATATTAACTTATGGGTAAATTAATCCTTCAGAATATTGAAGTGACATTGTTTATCTACAGTCATCCATACTTTGCAGGTACACAATGTATATAAAGATATACCTTCATATTTAACTTTTTTTGTATATTGAATGAGATACTACGCTGATAGAAATACTAACGGTGCAGAAATGCGAAATATTGAAATAGCGATACACCAAATCTCTGTCAAAGTGATTTTGAAGCACTACCTAATTTGCACTAATTAGACTAAACACTATGAGTAATTTATGGCAGAATTTAATTGGGAAATAGTGGTCTGCATGAAAAGTGACAGCAATTGACAACAGACTATAACGGTATTCAGTAGAGAAAAGGAGTGCGCAAATTGAAACAGTTACAGAAATATCTCATACAGGAAGTAGTGGGAATTTTTTAATACCAACTCGGAAAAGCTGGAGAAAAAGAAATATATTCCGTCAGAATCACTCATACGTTAGTGATAATATAACTAAACTAGAAACATATATAAAAACGCAAGTAACAATCGTGCCACATTCTCATGCGGCTGCAACTAAAAATCTAATTGCATTACGTCACAAGGCTTTCAATGCTTAAATTTGGATGACAAACTATTATACGAGCTTGCCGTACAATCCAAACTTCTTAAAGCTGTCTCACCTTTTGCGTGTACGAAAATTTCTTACGCAAAATATGTAGACGTACATAATTTTTCTATAAATACTATATATTTATTCTAATAATGCATGCAAATGTAATCGTAAATTTTGAAGAATAAATCACGGTACTTCAGAAAACTAGTAAGTAACGCAATACAACCTTTGCTTGGCTACCAAGTCACGTTCGTTTTATACTTAAGACCTTGAAAGTCTTATACGTTGATTAACCTTAAAAATAAAAACAACTGGTTCAACAATCAGTTGTGTTTAACTGTGCAAGTTCTGTTGAAACTGAGTTTTAACAAGATCTAAGATTGAGTCTACAATGTTCAACAAATGCTTACAAAATCAGAGTTTAAGACAATCATGCTACACCGCGTGTTGTGGTTAGGTCATTTCCAACTGAAATTAACTACCGGTATGCCAAGATGGTGGAACAGTCCAAACTCTAATTTAAACAAGGGAACTTCCTCTCAGATTTCAAGAAGTTACCAGCAATAATTAACTCTATTAAGGACGATCGCAACTCTATGATAACACCTTTGAACAATTTTGTAAAATAGTAAAGAATATATAACCTAAAGGGCATGTGTAGAGGTTTTTGATGTGATGTGATTTTAGAGTAAATTCTTCTCCAGGCGACATCCACAGAACTAGTTTAGGAAAACCACGTGCCGGCAAAGGAACCACAATGCGAGTTACAGAGCTACAATCACAGCTGTCAAGTCGACAAGAAAGCTGAGTGGTGAGACCATCTGTAACTGCAGTTGTTTGTACCACGTGCTTCACGTGAGCTGTAAGCCTATACGTCACGTGCTTGCCAGCCTGTGCAGCAATTCGTTGTTTTCATTTTTGTATTAGTGCAACCAGGTTGTTCTGAATTCTTGGATTTCTTAGACTAGACTTGATAGAAAATAATGGGTATGACATATGGTAGCCAGAGGCCTTGTTTTTAGAATTTTGGGGGTTGCCTTGGCATTTTGGTACCAACCTGTCGCAGAAGGAAGACCCATAGTATGTCTCTCTTATTATCATATTTACTCTGGCCAACATCGAGGAAATTATTCAATTCTCGAAAAGACCCAGGGAGGTTAGTACGTTTCTTAATGTATATGTTCCTTATATATTGCAATTTGTATACTTACTTTTGTGTGTATCTTTGATATAACTAATGATATTTTGTATTTATGTTGACTGTTGTAGTTTTCTGGGAAATAAGGAAACAAGGATAGATGAAAGGAAATAAGAGAGAGTAGGAAGGAAATAAAATCAAAGAAAAATTATTTTAACGTTAGTCTTCCGTAAAAACGCTGAGCTTTGTCGTTTATGTTTATCGTGTTCCTGGGCCGATTCACATTACAACCGAGTGCGGCTATAACATCATTGTGATGCAGGAATACATAACACAGGCGAAGAAAGCCCTCCTGGCCGAGAAGAACACACAAGAAACCAAAGGGCAGTAAACATTAGTCAATACAGGGTGGACTCATAGCACTGACCAAATCTAAGGGGATAGAAGACATAAACACGGTTTCAAAGATATGCAAATATTCCATTAACGATTTGTCCGACTTTGTTCCTCCCTGTTTGTTAGATTGCCCATTACCCAAATCTATTTATATCTGACATAAATACTTTGTGAAATTTTCCATACCTTCCTGAACTTTTATTTGATTGTTTTGTTATTGTATTGCTGTCTATCTCGAATTTTGATTTTCTTTTCTGGTTTGAATAGCGAATGAAGGGGCTGAAATTTTAATAGATACTAAAAGGTATGTTAATGACTTACTTCGAAGCTATAACCTATCTGACAATAGCGTAAACGTCAATGGTTGTAACTGATTTGATAACCACTGAGACAGAAATAATATTAATATTTTATTGGATCTAAATTACCGCAAATATTACCACTGGCATAATTTTCCTAGTTCTAATTCAAGTAACCCTCTTTCACTTTCCTCCTTCTTGTCAATGCTGCAAGCTTGAATGCTAATTTTGACAACCTTTCCTGCTTCATTGCTTACGACGTGTTTCCTACAATAGTATGTTCATGTACATTGGTTTAGTTCGACAGAAGATTCTCTGTACAATATAAGTGCACCACGATTTGCCTATATTGACTGAAGGATGTTTTAATGGGCAGTGATCCTTTAGGATCATTTGTAATTTTCTTTGGAGTATCAGTGAGAGCTTAAGTCTTTCGAAAATCCAATTTCTCTTTTGTATTATCTTGATGATCATGCCATTTTCCTAACTGTCCGGGGTTCAAATAGAAATAGAAAAACTGTAATCACCTTTCATCAATCACTGGTGAGCTTGTTGTTTGTAATTGCTCCTGATTATTACGTACAAGGAATGTAGATTTGTCACTCCTTCAAAATGCCACACAGGGATAAAGTTTTTTTCAAATCTATAACTCAATGTCGTCATTGAATGTACATAATGAGTTGGGTCATTTTAGGTTCATCACTGTCATCATTACTTTTCTGCAATCACGTTCATTAATCGAGAGGAACCAGATTCATTAAACACCAATTTCCTGTGAAAATATATTTTTCATTGCATTAGTCATTGCAATAACATTAAGATAACTGACTTTCTACTGAAGATCAATCTCCTTCTGGTAAATTCCTGAAACGTTTTCGGCAGCCAATATTGTGCTATGTGTCATATTTAGTTCCTCCAACTTGTGCCAGGAACTAACTGCCAATTTAGTTACGGCATCACATTCAAAATCACAACAATAGCGAATTTTAGTTATAAGAACAATAACCATCAAAGATAATAACGATTTCCTATTGTATACGGTCTAGTAGCAGATGCAGACAGTACCGAGTTATGTAAATATGGCAGATCGCTCTAATGGATGAAAGAGAGGTTGTTGTTACGCAAAGTCAAAACAAGTCAAAGAAAGTTCTTTCACTTGGAACAATACGTTCCGTGTAGTACACTAGTTTGCATGATTTGGCATGAGTACGTTTCATACAAATAACACCAAACACTGTATTCGACATGAATTTCCTACAAGATTGTTTCAAGTAATTTTTTAAACTTGCTTTGCAGTGGCGGGATAAACAATAATATCTATGTGCTCGAAGCCTTCGTGAAACTTATAGCACTTTTTCCGGAAAAAAAATGCGTAAACTGGAATGACATCGTGATGATTTCATTTGTATTCAAATAAATATCAACTGAATCCTATAGTTTCTGATGAATGTAAACAAAACTAATAAATAGCTCTTCAGCCACGCAAAATTTCTAAAACAAACAGAAGTCCCCACCTTTGCTTTTGTGTTGTCTTGGTGGCGGTCGTTAGCAAACCATATCACTGATGGCTCTGAGTGATAATCGTCATCTATGAGCATACAATTGTAACGTCAATCAAAGCGACAGCCACGTACTTCTGGTTTTTAACAACTTTTTATTTGCAAATCACATTACTCACATCATGAAGACGTATTTAACTCTCACTTAACTGTGTAAGATTTTGTCCTTGTTAATACCTTCCCGTGTTTTGGAAAATGCTGTATCCATAACTCAACATAACTTCAATATTATTCCTGACTTCTAGCTGTGTAGTGTCACCTTCTGGAATCCTCTGGCCTAATTTATATTAAACTTAAAATTAATGTTATTACCAGAACAGCTTGTATTGACACTGAACATGCTATGCTCTCCAAATTATTAAATGAATGTACTTAACATCGTTCTACTCTCAAAATGTCATTAAAAATCATCTTCGTCTCACGTCATGTCAACCAATTACAGTTGAAGTAGTCTTAGTGTACAAACTGAGTATTGTGTAATAATAATTCGGACATTCTTATTGACGCTATCGGAAGGAAGATGGTGGTTTCATTACAAAACTTTAGTTACATTTTAATAAATATACTGCATAAAAAGTGTTTATCAGATGGAGTTATCTGAGATGCAGCTACGGACCATACCGCTGCTACTAACTATGCCTGGAACCAATCAGTGTCGATGCATTTTGTAACACATTTAGGCATTTCCATTTTTCCGTTAAAACTTACTTATTGTGAATTATGCTAAAATCCAAAAATATCACTAAAGAAGAGAAAGTGTCACAAAAATGTAAGTTTGGAGAGAATCGTTAATAAATGCATAACCATTTCTCCAATGTTTCATCAAACAGTTTCAACATAGAAATATCCGCCCATTGGTTTCTCGAGGGTGAAATACCGGTTCTCCGCATCGGTGTTGCACTGCAATAAGAAAATCGATAGTCTTTTTGTCTCACTTTTTGGTATCCAAATTTGCTTGTTCATTTAGATAAATACATAATTTGAATAAAGTTAAGGAAAGTTATGGATAACATAGGGATTTTACTTTAATTTCTTTATTGCTATCGTCAGAGGAATCACACCTAATTCACTTCCTGGTGGGGGGTCAACCATTTCCAGTAATAACACAAGTATAGCATTTCCCTTAACTTCTCCCTAGACTCTTATAGCTAGTGATGACCCTTGAGTTTTACATTACCATTGCAACATTTTTATAGGCTTCTTGAATGCTTTGCTTCACTTCGGTTATAGACGGTCGCTCTTCGTTGCTTATATTCCATGCTCGTAACATCAAGCTGTATCTACAAACAATGGCATTTCACATTTCCACATTACCCTTAGGACATTTAAGAGGACATTCAAGATTGTTCTTAATAATGTCCTTGTGCAATATATTTATGATAAATAAAGGTGGATGTCAGTCTCACACATTACATTGATGAAGAAATGTCGTATTCATAATTTAATAAATAATAATGATACTTCTTGCCTTGTTTAATTTTCTTATTAACAAAAAGAGTTTACCATGCTCCAATGGAACTTCTATCATATAACAGTACTAATGAATACAATATCAAGTAAATCTGATAAGGGGCGTAACCCGTATTTTTTGTGTCCCTATTCTTGATCGCCGTCCTGGGGGATCAGTATAAGGGGTGGAGGAGTCCCCCTCCCAGGATTTAAGCCAGAATTTAAAATCAGTCGGTCCAAAGTGTCCAAAGCCCAAAGTCGCAGTCCCAGTGAATTGGGTATCCGATCCCCTTTTTCTTAAAGGGATTATTTTTGCCCTTCTCATTTGGCCGATCACAGTGCAAAATTGACTTATTGTTGGACACCTGCACCATGACCCTAAAATAAAGGTTACGTAACAAAAAAGTATGGTCTAAGCGGAGCCCCACCATCGACTGGTGTAAACCTTTAAAGAAAATTTGTGAATTTTCAAACCATCCAGATTGCCGAAACGACACTTTCCGCTTCTTCCAAGCTGCATACACCCACCTTAAAACAGGAATCTCATGCCTGCAATTTCTCAATTAATGAGATCAAAATCAATGTATGTAAAAAGTATATCAGATGGGCTGAGATGAAACAAGAATGATAATGAACTATGCATCCTGTTTCATCTATTGTTGGAACAGTTATCAAATATGGGGGTGAAAATACCTTTAGCCCCCACTTTCTTATTGGTTGATGATGACCCATTTTAAGCTTCGAAATAAAAATAAAAATTGGGGTGGGGGTTGAACAATATCTAAGGCAACGAAGTCACTCCGGATTTTGTCAAGGGAAACTCAAGCGTAATAACTTGTTGTATGCTTCCGTAATGACACACTTAGAACTTTTATAAAAGAGAAAATAGCGTACTAATAAGTAGAAGAATTGAAGTACTGTTAAATAGTAATATGAAAAAATATTGGGTCTTATTGGAAACAGTCTTTATTGACATTGACAATTCCTTTGTATTTACTTTTTTTAAATTCATCACTATGGTTGAAAAACAGAGGAATCTATGGCGTTATCAATAACCAAGGTTTTGATTGACTGTCCGGGGAGGCGTATTAACAATGCGTCTTGCGTGAAATAAATGTGTCGAACGTCCTCCTGCCAATTCCATCCCCTAGCCGCAAACACATATACTGGGTACAAGCAATAGGCGAATATTGTCTAATCAAAACTTCGACTCGAAGTTTTCACACCTTATTTCAATTGTGTTGTGAATCTGTTTCGTCTTAGTTTTCAGAATCATTAAGAGACCACATTTGTGTAGCCAATTTCCCAGTACCCCAAATTTAATCTCTCATTGCTTCATGACTTTCATGACTTTAACTTACATTGCTCCTGGACATAAAGATGGCGGTGCTAAATGTTCTAAGTTTCTGACACATTTTTCAACTTGCCGTGGACGTTTGTGTTGATAGGGAATTTCTCCTGAAAGATGTTAAAATGAAGACAAAACATTCTATAGTTTGCCATTTGTTAATCGCAGGGATCTTTCAACTTTTGTTTCCACCAACACCATTGCTTTCCAGTGTTTCACCACTCTCTATTATATTTATCAGCGTGTGTCACATATTACAATAAAAAGATATCAGCAAAAATAATACAAACAAACCGTAGGAAAAGAGCTCCCACAGGAGTACCCCATAAGCCCACACATCTGAAGAAAAATAGTATTTACGAAGAAACAGAGTTTCTGGAGGAAACCACGCGGTTGGTGGATGCTTCTGATCAGAAAGGAAACCAAAAATATCAGAAACCTTATATTTAAGAATGTCACTTAAAATAAAGTGATTCTTTGAAAATTAGAATTCCAGTCTCATCATCCTCACTCGAGTCTCTCAAACTTTCTTTCTCCTTTTGTGGAAGTAATGGAAATAAAGTTCTTATCACTATATTACTACTTACTCTCTGGAACAAATTATTTACTCTTTCCATTGAGAGTTTCAGAGGCCAAAAGTCGGAAAGCTTGCAAACAAGATTCTCATCCAGAAGGACTTTCCGTGATGAAAGAGCCGGGTGGCAGAGCTGGATAAGATACAGATTGTTTAAGTCCCCTCACATTAACTAAACTCCAATAATGATTGGTAGTGTTAGTTGACATATTTTGAGCGTTTTTTTGGCATTTCTACTGGCAATGGACGCCTGTTACAATTTTAGAGACAATTATCTTAAACTTAATCTCAGCTTTAAAGGGAAATAGGGCGTTTGTTTTAGAGAAAACATCCATATTTTTTAAACCAATGTTTGTGGACATAGAATGATAGATTATTCAAAATAAGGAAGGACTGCAGCCTTCTTTTCAAGAAATAAGCTCCTCACAGATCGAAATTCAGTTATTTGTTGCTCAACACTTATTTGTTCACCCAAACTTTTCAAAATTCAAATGATGCATCTTCCATTACGCATCACATGCATAATCTTTTGAGAAAATGATGATTTGGTAGGTGTTTATTGATGAGACTGAATGGTTTAACAATGATTAAAGCTATTTTATTTGCATGTCATATCGGTGTATTCTAAACGCCCTATTTCCCTTTAATTAAACTTTAATATAAATATTTAACATTAGACATCAAGTATTGCAACAGATTTACCTGATTGACATGGAGGAATTCTATTCCATTTGCTATGTCCTTAGTAAACTTAATTAATGCTTGTTGCTGTTCGTGAGTCTCACGTTCCAACAATTTTGGGTTCTGTCTCCACTCCGGCTGATAATACTTGAGCAAGAAGTCACGTAGTGTTCCGTTTGTCACAAATTCTTGGTAGACATAGTATGGTACTGAAAACAGACAAACATGTTTAAAAATACCAATTTATGTCCCTGTCACGTCTTAAAATGGTAATCATTACAATACCAAAAATTGTGTTCATAAGATTAATTTATTGCAATTGTATGATTAGAATATGGCTGATGACTGTAGTGAAAACATTTTTTATATACTTCCAAATTGTATGCGAGACATCGCAAAATGTCTGTACCAGATTCTGTTGAACATCCAAGGCACTCGATAATGTTTGGATTCTTCTTTAAGCACTGAACGATGCTTATCAACTCCAAAAAGTGGTATCCGTCGTTCACGTTTGCTTTCCCTGCAAACAAAAGAACGTGTTCGTTTGCAGATACTTTTAACCTTTAACCTTTTTTCTGAATACGTTCGTCATAAAGCATATGCCCCTGCAACTGCAAATCTTTTCCACAGGACTAACTCAAAAGCCTGAGGTACACACTCTAACTTGATGAGTTACGCCGGTACATATTGTAGTGAAACATTGCCTCTAATTTCAGTGAATTCGCTCAATAGAAGTAGATTTAATTGATTCGCTCTAGGTGAGAGTTGCCATATTACATTAGCCAATAACTAGCCAAATTTGGCATATTTTGAACCCCTTTGGCTGATGTTTTCCAAAGCTATCTACCAAATCGCAGAGGCCTAATAATTGTATGGAAATATATGTTTCCGTATCAGACAGTAAATCCAATTTGGTATATTTTCCAACGTTTGGCCGATATTTTGCCCAAATCATTCTCCAAGTTGAAGCTAATTAAAACATACCTACGCTCAACCATTTCTCAAGATTGGCTGGATTCGCTGGCTATCCTTTCCATCGAGAACGCGGAGCCATGGTCACTTGATATAGATTGATTAATCGATATGTTTACTGGCAAGAAGACCAGACTCAGTAAATTCAAGCTCTAGCCTTTCCGAGTTCTAGTTCATTTGTCCATATTGCACAGGATTTACACTACGGGTGGAAATATCAGTGCTGGGAAATATACACCTTTATGTTAATTGGACGTTGGTGATTTGATCTTATTGTTGTTTCAATCTAATGTATTCTAATGTAACATTTTTTTTGTTCCCACTTTAGTGTGACAGACAAGGCGGACCAAACATATGTCTATGAACACAGATTGCCCCCAAAATCTCAGCCAATAAAGTCACCACGAAATGTTCCATGTACAGCTTAGATTGCACCAAAGAGCATGTAGAACCCCAGAGCTTCCAGGACCCTGAGGCGGGCCCGACCCACACCTTTAGGACTTCGCGCTCCGTGCTCGTGATGTGCGCTTCTCCGCAGCAGCCACGAGCCTTTACTACGCTGGACCCAGGGGCCACCAGATTCATCGTTACGCCACTGGGAGCAGTGTGTCTTTTGACCAATTATGTCAGTGATGAGATTGCTGACCTAGTACGGGAAGCACAAGGCGACTTAACACTAACGTTAACGATATCAGATTTCCTCGGACTACGAAGTCTAGGGATGGGCTAGGTAGCCTATAGGTTCCTACAACGTATAACTTTTGATCGACCGAGAAATTTGAGAAAGAAAAGATGAAAAAATAAGGATGATCCGTTAAATTTATAAGGTATGGGGAGACTCGTTTTTGGCAATCTGGAGAGCATTTTTCGAAAAAAAAATCTTCATAAAATACTTGGTGACTAATGGTGGCTCCGTTTAGATGGTCCCTTCTTTTTTCAAATGCCCCCACCACACTAACAATTTCTTAAAAACGGCCCTGCAAACAATTGCAGACCCTGCTTTTTCACATTTTCCACCGCACAATTTTGGCATAGAAAGTGAGTTTGCCGAGCATATTTGCTGCGCTGAAGAAATATATTCCAATAAAAATGCATCACCTGATACGGTTTTTGCTACAATGTGTACGTCGTCACGTGAACTGCTGTCCACAGCTTCCCAGTAGTCAAACGTTTCTCCAGATGAAAGTTTATTAAGTAGTGACACTGTTTGTCTTCTTATTTTACCCGATGTTATGGGGTTGTCTTTTCGTCTTGTGGTACTCGAACTGCAGGCTTGATCAGTACCTGGAAGACGACATGTGGTTCATTGATGACAAATAAATATAGTCACTACAATGATATCAGCTATTTAAAAAGTACAAGCCAGTCATATATATTACATGAAAATACTTCTTTTGGGGCCTGTGGAGATCGTCAGTGTTATCTCACATTTATTATTACTTAAAGTCATATTTTTGTTTTTTTACAACAGTCATGAATCTTCACCTCAAGGTGGAGTTGTGTTGTTTTCTTGGGTTTGCATTTTCGAACTTGTCACATGATTCTACGCTACTGATTCATCTAGTTATAAAAAGTCAATACGCCAGAAAATTCTCTGAAATGTTGATGTTGTCCCACTTCTGATAATGTTGCCAACACGTCCAGTATTATTCCAGTCTCTCATATCATTAACACCAACTCAAGGCTCAGATCTTTCAAAAGATGTTTGCACGTTATTACAATAGATTAAACGTTCCTGTTGAAATTTGAAACGTTTACTTTGTCTTTTATTTGTGTGAATGAACAAATCACTGATAACCTAAGGTAGTATATTATTCACATCATATGTTTTTAGAACGTTCGACCTTTTAAATGTTACATTATGACTTTTCAGCACCGTTCCTAAAAATTCCCCATTTCCACAATGACATCTTCTGCATGTACGTTTCGTGCTTGTTTCTTGTTGCTGCTCGACTGATAAATATGAGCCTTGTTGTGTTGAGAAGTAAAGTTATCACCAACAAACTAGTATTTTTTTTTCTGAATTTATGAATAAAAAAGCTGATACATGGTGTTCAGCCTTTTAACGTTGTCGAAAGCGACCAGATATCCGAGGTTTGCTTAGTATCCTCGTGTTGTACCTTCATTTTATATTACAGAGAAACTGTGGAATTTTAGACTTAAGAAAAGATCGAATGTAATAACTGAAAATACTCGAAGAACATCCTCCTGAGTTTGATGTGATAAGAGAACTGTCGTAGTCAGTTCTTGGGTAGGTTGATCTGCAAAATAACAAAACAGTAGTACTGATATGAACGATGTTTCATAATAACCTTTTTCCTGTCCAACTTACATCTGCTTATTCATAAAACCAGTTTGGTTATGTTGCTTTGCAAAGTTTAAAATCAAAGTGTCATCCCTGTAATAAGTGTTTGTGGAGAGCCCAACAAGTAATTTAATAGTACTCAAGTTACCATCTTGGCGTTTCATGGAAGTCCGGTGGTGATGTACCTACACAGGTACGAACGCTCTGCTGTACGTGCTAAGAACCTCGAAACATGGGTAGCAACTGGGAACTTCGTCCAATTTTTCTACATACAAATACGCGCATTCTGAAAGGAACTGAACTTTGCTCTCTTCTGTATTTATCATATTTATTTATCATGTTATCGAACAGGTGTTTTGAGATGAGATGGAAAGCTCTCGAACTGGAAGGCTCAAGCCTGAAGTGACGTTTGCATATATACATCCTCGTTAATTGAAATGTTTCGAAAAATACTTTCATCGATCTGAGAAGATATCGCCACCAGTTCCGTGTGTGTTTACCTATTGAGTGTGTAATTTCATTTACACAATAGAGTCCGCAGTGACAGTCATTTATACATCGCCTACGCCAACCTAGCCTACACCACATACTGTTATACCGATCATCTCCACCGTTGAGGTTCAAGTTACGGTTAGCTTTTTATCGCCAGTCGCATTCTACGGCAGCATTATACTCAACCGTTACAGCGTTGTGGTCTCCTACAGTAGTCGACTGCGACTCCACCTGAGGTTCAATTAGCTGCCTTACCAGTTACCACCCTGATAGTTGAAGTCGGAACGAGTAATTATAATCTAATTGAAACTTAAGACAACACTCTCGTTACATCTGTCGCCTGCTTGGGTACATTCTTTTCTGCCTCCATTAACACTATGTTACTGCAAGCTTTGACATTTAAGTAATGGAAAATAGCGTAAATCATGGAATTGCCGCATCAGCAGAAAGAAAAAGAAGTCAAGTTAAAGGAGATTTTCACCTTTGACCTTGGTAACAGAAAATAAGTTTGTCTGCAAAAGAGACGAGCAAGAGAAAATTGTATAATATCTTAAGATTATTCCTGCAGAGTAATATCTGAAAAGATATTATATATGATATTCACAAATTTACCACAACTGCCTGATATCATGTTTGTTTTCCATTATAGGTTTAATTTATTCCAAAAATATGAAATAATGTGGATCTTTTCACCAACGTGGTAAGGTTTCGTTATTACAACCGTAATACAACCTATTAACGGAGGATACAAACTGCCATATTTTCTGCATAGCACCATAGATGTAAGGACACATAGCACCAATCCTCCAGAAATTGCAATTGGCAAAATAACGTGACTTCCTTCTGTAACAAAAGTGGCAGAAAACTTTATTATCTGTTTTAACTTTCGTGAGCAGAGACAAATCTTTATTTTGGATATTCTTCCCATATATCATGATGACAATGTTTATGAACAGGGTTTCGACAAAACTCTAATCACGTCTGATTAAATAGACTTATTGTTCTAGAAAACAGGCATTAAATCTCAGTTTTGAACATAACCAAATAGACACTGAATAAAAGGGTGCCTAGAATAGCAATGCTTTCAACCATCATTTTGTTATGGAAGTAATAACTAATAAAGTAAAAGAAATTTCAGTACTTACTATAAAGTAAATATTATGTAATGACAATTGTTACGTTGCATAAAACAATGCTTATTTCGTAATACAATAATCATTTGTAAGAAAACTCTCCTGTACGAGATTCAATTTTGATGTTTTGTTTTGATGTTGATTAACCCCCCCAAAAAATAAATAAATAAACGCACCAGGTGGACAATCAAAGGCATGTGACACTTTTTAAATATGACACTTTTTAAATATGACACTTTTTAAATATGACACTTTCTAAATATGACACTTTCTAAATATGACACTTTAAAAATGGAAACATTCATACATGCAGGTAACGTTGAAGTGTAGGGTATTGAATGTTGGAGTATAACTTTTGTTTTTGGTTGCAAGTTAATTATCAGAGAAAAATAGAGAAATATGTTTATCCTTCAATAAATAACTTACCAGTTGTTATTATTTTAATTGCTACCCTATTCTTGAGTATACTTGTTGGTCCATCGCATATGCATGTTAATTCGAAATCTGCAACCACTTTTGTTGCCAAACGAATCATGTAATCCATGGTCCACGGAAAATAAAAATTGTTTTGTTCGTATATTAAGGTGAAGTCATTTTCATAGTTGACATTGGTAGTATTCCAGGTTAAGGTCACTTGAGGTTTAGAGCCAAACGCAATGCACTGCACAATTAGATGGGTTCCTTGCTTTGTTTCGAAAAGGTCTGATACATTTACACCATTGATATTGATATGGAGATCTGGTACAACTGTTGAGTGGAAACGAAAATCAAACAATGTAAATATGTAAAAGTAATCGATGCTAAACAACCTCTATTTATTTCATATCTTTTAAACAATGAGATTTTCACTTCACTCAGCTCTGTAATTCCGCATGAGATATGTCTTTAATCCATCCCTCAATCATCCGGGATTCCGAAGGTATATCTGTTATGTACTCACCGACAGCTGTCAAAGTTCGAATTGTTTGTGTGTTATCCTTGTGAAGATGTTGACATGTAATTATGAGATGTGAAGTATCTGAGACTAGATAATGCTTCATGACCACCTCATGTATGCCCACATCAGTGTCATTCACATGCTCTTGTACTTTCAGGGACGTTGTACTTATGCTCATTTTCATGATGTTTTCCTCTCCGAAATGATTTCCACACATTATATTATACGTCTGTCCAACTCGTACGTATTCTGATCTCAATAAGACGCTGCCATCAAGGTAAATCAGTTGGGTCTCATCTGATTTGTAATTACAAACAATAATACACTTTACGTTACGTTGGTGAAGGAATACTGTAAAACCTATCAAATAATGACTTGAAACAAACGAAAATTTTAAGCTTACAGTGGACAAAGTTAAACGTTGACGAGAGTCAAAATTGCTAATAAATTTGATGTAATTTTAAAAATAGAACAAACCTTCAATGACAAAGTTATATATACCGTAGGTGGATCCACCAACTTTACACTGGTAAGTGCCCTTATTGTAAGCTGCAAAATTGTAAATGTTCATGTACGAGTATCCCCCGTTCTCGTCCAAACTTCCATTGACGTTGTCGACTCCAATTTCCTGATTTTGCTTAAGATCAGTAAGCAATACCATATTGTTAAAAAGCCAAACGGGGAGACTAGTCGACATTTTGTTGTAATAACACATCATGCAAACCTCACGTCCGGGAAGAACAGATTCTGTTATTGATAGTGAGTCTACATCTAAGTAAAAAAGTATTAAAAACTTATCAAGGATCTTTCATAAATTAAATGAAGCAAACATTATCATGAAAATATTTCACTAATGACTGCAATAGATTTTTCTCTATTGCATCATAAATACACGATATGTAATATAAGGCTATTAGCAACAAATGTATCTGAAGTTTATTATACATAGCGAACAATTAAGGTAACATAAATGAGATTAAGTTTGCAACTTACTTGAGAAAAAGAGAACGCAAAACAATCCTGCATAAGGCATCATTTTGAGCATCGGATAGTCACTAATGCTAGCTATAACGTCGCCGTTAGATTTCTTAAGCTGAACGATAGTATTACCTTTTTTAAACCTGAAAGTAAAAACGATTCGATATGATGAATCAAGTTAGGTCTCAGTCGTACCAGCCCTCAATCTTCCCTTACTTTGAAAGACAAACGAATTATTTTATTTATTTTAAATACAAAATCCGACATAACATATACGTAATCATATACTTAAATCTGTCACTACTAGATAAACACCTAATACCATACTCCATTAACCAGAAGGAGGAACTTCACCGTGATACAGCAATCTGACAAAAAAACATTTCAACGGCATCACTTTCGGTGAGGTTAATTGCTGACAACCGCCTGTAATTGATAAACTTGGTCGTGAATGGACAACTTCAAACACCCTTCAAGATTGCAGAGATGTTTAACATATTATTGTCTGTATGCTAATTGCAAATTGCAATAGTTGCCAACAATGGTGGAGCTACCATATGGTCAGGGGGCGGTCGGGTCTCAGCCCGACTCAAATGGATTACCGGTGCCCTTTACAGCTTTTCACAAAAGAGAAAACATAATCAAAGGACAGGAAAAGATAGATAAGAAGGAGAACAAAATCGAAGCAAAAGGTAAAGACAATTCCAGTTGGAGTACTTCAGCGTAGTCCATATCCCGGAAAAATAGTGTTGCCAATTTCCTGTCTTTAAATTGTGCAGTGCAGTATTTATCATGAAATGTTTCAATTTGATATATATATTCAGTGGAAAAACCTCAAAAAGATGTAATTTTTCATCTATGAAAATACTGACGATTAGGTTTTTATGGCTTACTTGCTGATCCTGGGAAGGGCGATTTCCAATAATCTGGGGTGGGGGTGATCTCCAACGATGCTGGAACTTCCCCATAACCTTTATACAATTCTCATTTCACCCCTAATACAAAATTCTGTCTGCGCCAATGCAATCGTCGCATACTGTATATCCGTATCACACTCCTGTCCCCTCACCCATGTCCCACCCTCAGTGCGAAAACAAATTTAGCTACAATTCGAGTCTCTCAATTGGAAACAATCACTGTGACTCCACATCCCAGTGAAAAAAAAGTATGGGACTAGATATGTTCATATACACCGAAATATTTGCCAGTTTTAATTTTTGCATCATCTCAACCCATCTAATATGTATATATTAGCATTTCATAGATTAACTTTTGCTCTTATGAATTTGAGAAATTGTAAACATGAGATCCCTGTTTCAAGACTGTGTATATGCAGCTTATAACACCATGAGAATGCCGTTTCCGGCCATCCGGAGAGTTTGAAAAGCCAAAATTTCTTTCACACTCCGGGTCTATTGATGTTGGCGCTCGGCATACATTGAGTTCCTTCTAGAGAGAGTTGCGACAACTACATTTTTCTTTTACAGCACGACCTTATTCGTCCCCCTAAGCAGTTGCAGGAACAATGATGCCTACGATTGCTACTCTCTATGCTATATAAGAGTCATGCCGGCATTAAGATTGGTATTTCTAGGTGAGCTATGTATGTCAAAAGGCTTACTTTGTATTTAAGCATACATTTTTTCTGCTTAACTGTTCCACATTTATTATATAACCTAACATGATCAGTAATTCTTTTCTTATTATTTCTTTCAGCTCTTTTGATTTTGTTTATGTTTTACCATTCTTTGTACTCTGGAATGACAGAATAATGGATATGCCAGTGTGCTAGAGGTGAGGGAATGTTCAATGTACAATGGAAACGAAATCTGTATTGATTTTTTTTTCTTCATGACGTTGAATATGTTCCTCACGTTCAATGCAATGGGAAGTCAGTAATTAGGGCAATGCTTCAATCAATCAGCGTATTAGTTCTTTCGATGAGAAACTGAGAAAAACAACTTCAGATTCAGCAGGAGTTTTCCTTCCAAGATAGGACAAAACAGGACGTCATTTGTGTAGCAAATACGCATGTCACACTTTTGTATAAGAGATAGTTAGACAGGGACGTAGCTCACCGAAATAGAGGTGACATTATTATATAAAATGTTGACAAAATACAAGTCAAAAACCTTGTGCAATATTTTCATTTTGCACCGATCTATAAAAGATGACAAACGTATCTTGGGATAACACTCATTGTAAAAACGTAGTTCATTTGCTTGTCAAGTTCAAACTTTTGGGCCTTTTATTTGAACGCAATGGGGCAATGAGGCTAGGAACTAACATTAAACTTAGCATATTCTCTGGAATTTTGGACTATTCTTTGCGAAATACTTCTCCCTGGTTAACAAACAGGAGGCCTGTAAACTATATTAAAGGGTAACTACTGTATCCTACTGACTTTAAAATAGCCTATGGTCCTTAATTACTACTACAACGTTATCGCATCGTGGCGTTAAATAGGCCAGATGAACGTTACTCAGGCTTGGCCTAGTCTTTGTTCTTTCAGCAACAATTCCAGAGACGCATGGCGTGATTTATAATTGTGCTAAAATGTTTCATAGACCATCTTCCATACTCGATTGCAAATATTTTGCCAATCGACATGACACCTTATACCCCATACCATTCAGACCAAGAAAGTCACACCTGAGCTACTTTACAAGATCGATGTTTAATTGATGTGATGTGGATCATCACAGCACGAGGTGATAAGAACGGCTTAAAGCGATGAGGATTTGCAATGAGTTGAACATCAGTAAAACAATAAAGATAAAGAGGTGAGGCTGGAAGGTCTAACATGTTAGACGTAAGAGATACGGCATGAAACAGTCATAGGAAAGATTCTTATTTAAGAACACTAGCTGCACCTTACTTTGTGTCTATAGTTGGTACCGACAGAAGCATGGTGTGATTGAGAGAGCGTGCTTCACCGACAACGAAAGTTTGATCAAATATCGTGTTGAATTTGTAGAATTAATTAACAGCATACGACAGCTGAACGTTTGACTGCCTAGGAGGAGTTGCGGACGCAAACTGATTGTTTTCAAATTTGACCTTTGACCTCAAAACACATTAAAACATGATTTTAGATAAAATCTTGTATGCCGATCATATATTTGAAGATCCCATAGACATTTTGGATGAGAAATACAACAAAAATAAGATTTTCACGTACTAACTTGACCTTGGACCTCTGACCTTAAATTTTGACAGGAGACACACCTTTACACCATGGGTCACCTATCTTCCAACTTTGACCCTCATCGGTTGTGCGGTCTAGAAGAAGTTGCGGAGGTAAACTATTGAAATTGAAATTTTCGTTCGCACACACAGGCACGCGCACACACACAGACACCCACCGTAAGTAGAATATCAGGTTATACTCTCATCTCATACATGAACCGAAGATAATGTTACCATGGTAACTATTGTCCTGGCAACTGAGAGAGCCATAATACATTCTAGCATCCCAAAGTAACAACAATATCTCATAAAAAAGAGCTACAAAATAGAAGAATGATAACAGGCAAATAATTATTTGAAACCATCCCTGCTATTATTGTAGCTTAAGCATGGAAAATCAGTCTTGAAATGATTTTCCGTTAAAGAAATAGACTACTTACTTCGTTAGACATTACGCCTTTTACGATTTTTTTTTTTTTTGTGTGCCTGATTATATGTCCGTCGATTTATTGCAAACCCCATAGATAATGCCACAATAACGTTAATTAGCCCTCAAATATCACGTTAGAACAAGTAATATAGGAATTTACAGAGCATTTTACTGTGTGAATGTAGTTTTAATACTTAAACCTTGTCGGAGGTAAGAAAAATCGAACAAATATTTTAACGTTGAAAATTTCTATATCAGAAAATGAGAGGGAATGACTGAGTTGCGGTGTTGTACTATCACATAACTTCAGTGTTTGTTGTAAATGTACGTGAACACACGTGAGATATTTTACTGGCTTCTTTTGGGGCGCAAAGTGCTGTCAACATCACTTCCACTGACACTTCCACTGGTTAATTAAGTCCTTTCCCATAATGAATTCTCTGCACGGAACAAGATAGGGGACGTTATAACATTATATGGCAGTAATGTATGTCACATAATGACTTTTTAATAATGTCCATTTTGACAGTGGCCATAAATGAAGATCTTGTAGTCCTAAGTCATTACGTAGGTCGACAGTTAATTATTCTTGGTCATTATGTGGCAAACAAATTCGAACACTTACGGAGAATATATATGTATCTTGGTGCACTCTCTAATAAGCTTTTGTATGACAAAATGTGTTAAACCCCTGATGCCTAAAAGGCTATTTGTGTTAAAACATGTTGAACACGCGAGATCTCGTAGTGAGCCAAGCTGAAGATTTAACGCAGCAGGCTTATAAAAGTGACACAATCGTAACCTGCGATGGTGTGTTATACAACAGAGTATCTATATGCTTATTGTACCAGCCAGTAGAAGTATATAGCGGCTATAAGCATGTTCAGTATGGGCGATGTGGCAACTGTCACATAAGCACTATTCCAGCTTCATGTCATTATGTGACACCATGGTGTATTTCTGAATCTTCCATATGGAATCCATTAAAGTTATGCCTTACGAAAACAAGGATTTCTATATCGCCTAATGCTGATGGCATTATTACAGCTTCTCCTGGAGTATGGTATGGGTATGAGCGGTTTCGAAAACGGCAAACAGTTTCTTGTCCGCCTCTTCGTGTTTGCTCGATAACTCGTATGACACCAGTGTCTGACGTTGCGTAGTATTACTCGTACATTCGCTTTTGATGGAGAAATAGACGTTGCTTCCAGAATGATTAATTTCTACCCTTAAATTGATAGCACTGTAATGCTAAGTTATAGCGATTACTTGCTTTCTTCACGCTTAAGAATTTGTTAAATTCACGAACTTTTATGTCTCCACGGGTATAAGTCATCCTTCGCTAATTCTGGTGCTGTTGTCCTTGTATGTACCACATTGGAAGACAGTAGTAAACTGGCGATTTGCAGATGCTACAAAATACTTATACAATTTTACATCCACAAAAGGAGGTTAATGATAATGTTATTACCCCTGACTCCATAGCTGTTAGCCAATGAAATCATCACTAACCGTATCCGACTATTTACATCATCCTTTGTAACCAAAGTGTTGTCTGGAACACAGATTGAATTGTAACATATGAAAGGAAATATATATATACATGTGCGTCTTTGCCAAATTATGCCTCCAGCTATAATATGATATATGCAATTTGTGTTGTGACTATGTATACTTAAACGTCTTTTTTATGGATTTGCAAGCTCTGACATATTTGTTGTATCTGTTTTTGAATATTCTTGCTGAAATACCAACGATACACAAAGTCAAAAATCGAATATTGAATCGATCAAGGGAGATCATCAATCTAATATGTCAACCTTCAATCTGATATGTCTTCCAGTTTAATTTGTTAGTTACCGTCACTCATTAATGTATTTGGAGAGGAAACGTAGTGGGTGTGTCAATTTTAACCTGCACTTAGTGCACATCTTTTTACAAACAGTCACGACAATATTGGTTTTATATCGTAATAACTTCTTTCCAAATAAAACTTAAAACTTCCCGCCGTTGTCGTATAGCGTATCGCCATTTAAGAAATGTGTGACGTATCCCCTTCACCGGCAATACTACGTGACATGTACAGGTGCATGTGTGACCTCACGAATCACGTAATTTCGCAACAACATAGCGACTTGCGAGTAAATAAAATGTATATTTATAAAAATCTCATATTTTCATGGACGTGAATTATTGCACTACCTAATGGTGTCTTATTGTACGAAAAACTATATTTGAAGTATCAGGACTATCTGGTAGGCTGTACAACGATTTTCCTATAAAAATACATGTGATACAATGATTCATGTGGTTATTGGCAAATCTTTTCACATAACCAAATCAATATATAGCTCCTTTACTAGCCTTAAACTTGAATGTTTGGGTCATCAACATTGTGATTTTTATCATCATCATGATACCATCATTACTATAATGGCCATTATTACAAGCATCATCATCGTTAGTACTATTTGCATCATCATTATCACCATCAACATCATTTTTTTTAAATGACGACAGTTTCTTTTAAATCCACAGATGATATCTACATCTACAAAAAAGAAACGCAATGTGCTTTTCAGTACCTTATAATAAATCTGGAGCAAAAATAATATATACGACAAAACGACAGTCACTGTTCACTTCATTTAATAGTCACCACATTGTGTCGAAAGCATGCAATCGGTACTGTATGCAATTTACAATATGATCTCTATTTAAAGGTACACGTACTCTACAATGTATATCAGGGTTTGTGTGCGCGTTGTCGTATACAGATTTTGCTATACTGTGCAGTTATGTGACCATGCAGTTTTTATGGTCTTCGTTGTGTGCATTCATTCCATGGAAGCTAAAGGTTTACGGTACAAAGGTATCTTGATAACTCTGATAACACCTATTATTATTCCTAATGTGCATTTACGTAGTTTCGCTTTTGCTGATAGATTCATATGTAAAGTTATGCACGTAGTTTCGTTTTTGCGGATGGATTCATATGTAAAGGTATGCATGATGCTTAGAACATGCTTTTGATTTTCAAGGTTTTCATATAAGGACATTTTTCATTACCTACATATCGTCGGTAAGTACACTTACAGTTGTTCTCTCAAATGCGTTGTCTGTGTTTATTTTATTTACTGTGAATGTATAATATGTATATTACATATGTTCACATACATGAAAATATATTCTGTACATGAAACATCACCGTGACGTACGTATTGCACTAAGGAGTGACTTTTGTTCATGCAGGTTGATTGATCATCGAAATTCGTCTGTGATAAAAAATAAGCGTGTAATGACATAGTTCTCCCTCTATCTTTTAACATGACTTTATGGAATAGTAAGACAGTATTTTGAAATGAACATTTCAATTTTATGGTATCAATAGGAGAGAGAATATATCAAACTACAACACAAAGCGTTCTGTTCATTCTTTCCCCGTCAATTATGTTATGCTGTGGAAAGTTTACTGCAAATTTCTCAATTCGTCTCAAAGACAGCAAGAGCCATGATAGGGGGTTCAGTGTAGTTTTGTTTCTCTTCACATTTCTTTCCTGTCAGACCTTAGTGGTACTTCTCAGCTACGTATCACCAGTGTCCATTTTTCAGAGACAATGTTGCCGGGACTACGTGTTTGCTTGTGGATGTGCTCACTTCTTATTTGCATATGTCTTTCCGGTTAGTACATGTAACCTCGCTATCTAATGTCATACCTTTACAATGATAACAGTTCCTTATATATAAGGGATGACTTTTTACACTCCGGTTTACGAACAATAATCACATGTATTGCGAAAAGCATATAAGAGGAGGGGTTCATGTTAATATTTATACAATTAGCCTGTGTAAAATATAGAAAGATAAAAAGTGTTGGGTGATTTTCAGTGAATTTAGATTTTAATATTATTAAGAGACAGTGTGAAATCCTAATTATTGTGTATGTCAAATCTGAGGCAATGGTGTTAACTTTCCTTATTTAATGTTTTCAATTTTGCTCCTTTCATGTTCTTTATGGCAGATTCCAGTATCACCTGTAAGCTTATTTATCGAGTACAAAGATATCAAAAAACTGTGATATCTTGTGAGTACGAAAGGAGTTTTTACGAGGTCCGGTGGTACTTTAATGGAGCTGAAACTTCTTTTTTGAGAAAAGACAGATACAACAAATATGGAAGTGGCTTGCAGTCCGAAGAATATGATATCACTGATGATGGTTCCATGATTATCTTGGATCCTGATATCAAACATGAAGGCACTTATACCATAACAGTCTTACATGAAAATGGCAGGAGCTCTAGGGCAGACATAGAAGTGTATATCATTGGTAAAGTTCATCTTTCTGTAGAGAATACTTTTTCTTCTAAACTAACTACTGTAAAAGATTACAATTTTGTTTGTGTTTAGTCGCCAAAAGTATTGTACACCAGTATCACAAAACAAACGAAGGATTGTCAGACAACCTTCGCTTTTTTTTTTTTTTTTGCTTTGTTTATCGCAATAAAAATAAAATAACAAATCAGAGAAACAAGTTCAGTAGCATTGATTTTTAAAAAGGAAAAGCTATTTATTCTTACACTGTTAAAAATATTTTTAATTTAATTTATTTAATATCTTACATTTACAGAAAGTAAAATAAAGAAATAAATAAGGCATACACACATCTGCACACACTTTTTACAGTGTATATTTCTGTCTGTTTTATATAGTAAATTTGGAAACTCTCACTATTGAAGATTGTCATCGACCTTCTTCTGAGCTCTGTGGAATGGACAAAGGCTTGGACTTTCTTGTTTGCGAAGCGAGGGACGCACGTCCCAAAGTTGATCTCAGTTGGCTCGAACTCGGTCCATCAGGGATGAGAGAGGTCAACAAAGTACATACATCGAGTGTCCTTACGAGAAAGAGAAACGACGTATATACCACAGTTTCAAAACTTGATTACGGCAACACTAAAGTTGCCTTTCAATACTTCATGTGCGTCGCTGATGGGTATGCAGTCGATGGTAACAGAAACGTTTCATCTCTGGTTGTATCACATGAAGTCAATATGATAAGTGTTGACTACGAAGAGAAGAACGTGGACGTTGGGCATTCTCTTACCCTCGTTTGCCCTGGAACTCCCTATCAAATCGGACAAATCGAAGCAACGTTGGTCGACGGACATAACATTCAAATTACAGAATCAGGGTATCCCGATGTGGACGGCACATGCATCAATGATGAAACGTGCAACAGAACTAACAACAGACATTTTGAAATCACTTTCAAAGAAAAGAGACAGGCAGGATTATACGTCTGCATTTCGAGTAACGGTAATATCACTGAAAAAAGTGAAACAAATGTTACTGTGAGACGTAAGTTATTATATATATTATATATTATTTATTAGTTTTATATTTAACCAGGCGCATATTGCTGCTCAAATTGTTGATAGAAGAATGACAAAGATACTTTTTGGTTTACATATATATATATATAATTGGATAAAAACTTAATAAATAAAATAAAATAAATTGTCGACTCAATATCACATTTGCGACATAATTTGTAAAATGATGAATTTCACGATTATAATTCATGTTTTCCTCTTTTTAAAAGTAAGTAAACGAAATGAAGATAACATTACTGATCTTATCAGAGTTTCAAAATATCCCGAATGCTCTGTAATAAATAAAGACAAAAGATGTTCAAATATCTTGATTAACATTTATAATTTTCCACAAGTGGCTGACAACACTGAACATATCGTTCTAAAATTGTGACCGATTATTCCTGAAGTGGAAGAACAAAAGACCAAACAGAACTCATTCCTCATAAGAATTCATTATGTATATTTGCTTTAATGATATGTCATATTTTTTATCTGTTTTATCATGCCTTGTTTAGCTTTAGCATTCGGCGATGTTACAATAAAAGAATGTAAAGATCAGAAAAATTGCACGTTACCACCAGCGAACTTCGGAACATTAACATGTTCAGTTTCTGGAGTGAGGCGATCCGTCAAAGTATATTGGGAAGAAGTAGACCTCACTGGCAACATACTTTTTACCTCAATAAATGAGACCAAAGTATCAGATGTTGAAGCCGGTGCAAGCGTCTATGAACATGTTATTAGATACAAATTCGAAAGCTGTGGCAAAATGACGACATTTCGATGCTCAAGTAGAGATGGAAATGATGGACCTTCTACTCATCCTGCTCACGTTTCCTTAAGCCCAGGTTTGGTTCAGTAGTTATGTAAGAATGGTGTGAAATTAATAAAATAAATGCCTCGAAACACACTCGATGGTTTGCTATGAGAGATCTTGAAAATATTGAAAGTAGGATGTTACAATGACTTGATCATACTCAGGCCTACCAAGGACTGTTCAATGAATATCCTCTACTTACAAAAAGCGGTGTAGTACTCTGCCTCTCTCGTTATGTTAAAATTACATCATAAAACACTTAAAAAATGCTTTCTTTCAGCATTTGTATGACACAACAAGTGCCTGCAAATTTCCTGTTATGTTATTCCCAAAGTAATTGTTACATATCATCCAGTTGTTGCCTCAATTAAAAATTTCTTAAATTTCATCTTAACTACTTTGTAACTGATCGAATGCATAACTTCTGGGTGTTATTTTTATTTCTTCGTCCTGTATTTCAGATACATCTACGTGCTCATCGGGTGGGTCTTCAGCTGTGGTGGCTATTGTAGTTCTTTTCATCGTAATAATTATTGTTGTCATAGCTGCCGTGATACTTGCACGAAAGAAATGTGAGTCATTTTAATTATGATTGTGTATCTGTACTTAGTCTGCGTTGATTAATCAATTAACGTAAGACGAGGAACAGACAAAGATGACATTTTGACATAATGTTCAACAAATGCAGTGTAACACTTTTTAGAAACGTTTCAGGACAGTCACTTTGCTTCATTATTCTTTTAATATACAGTATTATATCTATGTAAATTTAAATGTATTTCATTGTACTCAGATGGCAACTTACCGTGTAGAAAAGACATTGAAGAAGGTGGAAAAGAAAACATTACGAAAGTAATCATTCGTTTCACTTCATCTTTATTTTATTATTAATCCTACAAATAAAAATGTGCTTGGTGTATTTACATTTTCAAATTGTTTTGGATTTGATATGTTACTCCCGGCAAAAAGTACTATATAACATGAAGTGAGTGGACCATCCAGAACTGAACAGGCTTACTTAGAAAATTAGTGGAATAGTGCTTAATATTAACCTGACAATTGGCTTTGTGTAGACAGAGACAATACATCGTTTACTAGTTTAAAGAAGAGGATATGTTAAAATAGACAGATGGTTTCAGGAATACAGTTTCAGCAAGTTACTTTTGGATTTGCAAAGTAATGTGTCAAGAATACTATGTCAGGAGAGAGGTTTACAGGAATAATTGTTTTCAGCAAAAGTTCCAAATACTTTCTAAGATATATGTTGTTGGTACAGAAAGGAACTGAATAATTCCAATCAAATGAAGATTCCAAATCCTTTTTAATTTAGTGTTCACGTGATCTCAATGATGTCTCTTTACCACACATGATTTGGAAATGAGTATTACTTATAATGCTGTCTACAATGCTCTAAGTCAAATTGAAAACCTTGAACCATTGAACACTAACGCATATGTAAGGCAATGTGTGGGCAAGGGTAATGAAATTCTCATATGTTTAATGTTCAGGCACCATTAAATTATTTTGAAATAGTTGCTGTTTTTAGTATTCAGTTTAATTGCATGCATTACTTATAAAATAAAAGTTTTGGATACTGTATTTTTGCATCATATATTGAACATATTCCACACTATTTTCCTTCAGGAAATGCATTCGTTTGATAGGGAAATGGAAGGGGAAAACATGAGTGTTTGCAAACCTTTACTTGAAAGTGAAGATACTGAAGCGACGCAAGTAACAGTATGTGTTTCATGAAATAATATTAGTAACTGATAATATTTAAAGTCTACTGTTGCAGCATCTAAGACATCTGTAGTGTGAATTTGTAATTTGGTCCTCGTAGTGAGAAATGAAACTATGTTACAAATTCAATATGCATCACAGGCTGTAATATGTCATAATATATGTATTAATGATACAAGATTCACGATTCTAGCATTTTTATTTCATTTTATTTTTTAATAGATATAATATGTTCTTCAACTTTATGCACTATTCCACTAACATCTAATGGTTGCTCTTCAAAATAGTATGCAATATATCAAGGATAATGTTCTTATTAAAGTTGTAGATACTATCCACTTACAGTGCATTTAACACATTCGACATTTTTTCTCCTGCATAAAATGGTTTCGACCAGCATAGTGCAAAGGAAGAGGATATTAGTAGTATTTGCAATCCGTCAGTGGGAAACAAAGAAAATTTAACACCACATTGACAGCTACATATTATGTGTCTCACAAATAAAAGTAGCCAATATCTAATCATCTTCCATAAGAATTTTTTTAGTGAAAACGTTCCTACTATTCGTTTGGCCATAAATATTACGCATATATTGATCACCACATGCTACTAGTAATTATTCTCGATAACAAACAATATTCAGTGAGTAAGTTTCAAAGATCTCTAAGAAATTCCAAGCTACTAACGATGCATTAATTTGTAATTGATAAGATATGTTCTGAATTCTTTAGGTCTGTTTAAATTATCTTCAGATGATCTTCAATACAGTTATAGTTCAGCAATACGCATTACCTAAAATACGTGATGATATATCGAGTTCTTCACACTATATATTGACATTACAGTCAACTTTCTTTTACTGCAGGAACCGGATTGCACCCACATTGTGGGAGAAGAAAACAATACTGTAAAAGAACTCTTACTTCAACAAAAAGTGAAGTTAGCGAAACAAGCACCGGTATGTGTGTATTTCATGAAGGGTCTGCTGCTACCGGCAACAGTCGAAGCACCTCTTGAGGAAATTTGAAATATAGTTGTCGCAATGGAATTTTATCTATTGTTAACAGACATTGTAATAATAATATTAATTATAATGACAATAATAATTGTAATAATAATAACAATAACAATTAAAATAATAATAACAATAATAACAATATTAAAAAAAATATATTAAACTTAACTTGTAAAAGAGCAATATATATATATATATATATATATATAACAAAAGCAAAGCATATAGTTATTAGTGCTTACAAATTAGCTGGTTTTTATACTTTAAATATGTACAATGCTACATACAATATAAACTTAAAGTGAGTGTCTTAGATTTACTCCCAAATTGCTTTTTTGTAAGGACTTTAATCTGCATAATGAATACAGATATCACGTGGAAAGTGAGTTTGGTGGGAAATTGCATTACCATGAACTTGAAAATATTGTTTGAAAATTTTGAAAAGACAATTTCAAAATATTGTTTGAAAAGACAGTTATTATTTAACCTAAAGTAAGTGAAGATTCCGATGATATAACGATGAAGGTTAAATAATGTACAGCTTACAGTGCTGCATGAAGGGATGTGCTATATTAATGAAAAAGGAGTTAACTCATAGTGAGACACATTCATAGTTTTGGAGTAATAAAAGTCGTTTAATCCTCGATTGAAGAAAACATGCGTTACACAATATTATAAAAAGACATTCTTGAAAGAACAAGGATATTGCAACGCTTGAGAAGAATGCGCCTAAGTAAGATATTGTGCAAGGGGAAGAGAATAGTCATTTCATTGGTTTCTTTTACCTTATACACAATGCGATTTATCCAGATATGTTGATCAATAAATCCACCGACAAAGTTGACGCAACTAGAACTGTAAAACGTTTTGTATTAGCAGCAGCACACATGTTAATTTATTGAACATTTCCATAAATGGTGTATTCGGTGGTCTGACAACAACAGTAGGGGTTTTTATTAACATTTAGGTACTTATTAACACAAACCGAATTACACAATACAAGAAATTCAACTTGAGAATTTCGATCAACGCCGTTGTGACAAACGATTTGTTTCATAAGCATAAGATATTGTAGCCCGTTGCTGACTAAATGCAGGTCACTGACAAAGACTTGAAAACAGATCAGTTTTTTTCCTTTCAGCATATTACTCTCTTTCCGAGAGCGAGAAGGCAACCATTTGGAGCGACCCTCTTTTTTCAAGTTCACTAAAAATGTTTTCTCTAAGAAAAGTACCAGATACGTATTTAATATTCTTCTGAAATGAATTAATCATACCAGGCAAATGTACAAGAACATATAACGTTAAACAATCTATTAGAAATCAAAACTGACAATAATGCGTAGAATTACGGTTTATTAAAAAGATGTTAATTCCAAGAAACGAGCATCTTTGAAAAATAAGAAGGATTGCTCTACAATTCCATCCATTTTCATTGTTATCTTGATTTAAACTGAAACTACCCATGCAGATTTTAGCCATTTGGAAACAAACCCATGTTTTATGGAACAAAGTAATGGGACAGATAGATTGTGAGTCACACACAAGATAAAATGCCAGCAAAGCAAGCAAAAAATCTTTAAGATGCTATTTTAAATTGTTTTGTCAGGACAGTGGAAATATTTTGTGGTATAACTGAACCAACACCAGTAGAACGAAAAGTCTTCAATTACAAAACAGTTTGGCTTTTGTGTGCTGTTCGTCTTAAAAGCTGTACACAATTTATCAAACAGGTAGCTATTAATCCAGTAGTTTAGTTTATAAGTTTGGTAATGAGAGAAGTGTTAGGTCGATTGATTTCAATAACCAGTGAGTCGTATGATGCTATAAGATTTTCTTTTGTCCACACAAAGTAATGTGGTTGGGAGAAAACTGCTATTTTATGTTTGTTTCCAACAGAATAAGAAAATCATCAATGAGTTTCGAAAGTTCCTAAAAGACTACACCAAAAACGAAGCACAAAAGAAGGCAAGTGCATTCACTGTGGTATCCGAGTTAGACACAGAACCCAGATGCATATATACGAGCACGTGTCTAACGTTGCACATTTTAACACCTATTTTGATATGCTTGTTTTACTATGTCATTTAATTATGTCATTTCTTACAGCTACCTGCCCTAATATCCATTTTTTACTTGGGTGGAAACGTGGAAACGTTTGGAAACGTTTTAAAACAAAATCGTAAGGCAATTGTTACACTGTCAAAAAGGATAAAACAAAGGTTCTTAATACGTTGTTTTTGTTTAATGCAGGATGAAGGAGGATTTGAGGAGCTCTTGAAAGAATTCGAAAAGCTAACCCAGGTCAGAATAGCTGCTGTACTTGTTACTCACATTACTTACTTTTTCTTTGTTTGGTTTTTACACTACAACTGTTTGTAGTTTGGATTTGGTCAAATTTGCAAAAAGTTACATGTCAAATTCCATTAAAGGAAGCTGGTAATAACAGGTACTTTCTTACCTCTGCAGTATTAGATTTCATGTCACTAGTTTGGAATTGACGAGTTTTGTTTGTTTGCTGTAAATATTAATTTTAGAAATTTCGGTACAATGGAGGTAGCTGTCGTGCTATTAAGAAAGATTGTACGTTACAGTAAGTAATCCCAAAGCAATGACAACACTTTAACATGGACTTTGGTTGATTTCCAGTTGCAGCTGAACCTTCACTTAATTGTTAGAAAACTGAAGAAAAAGGTAATTATGATTCCTCTAGCATTTATTTTGTTTGATTAGTTCATTAATATAATACCATGTATCCTGTTTTGTGCCTAGCATTCTCCGGTGAACATTATTTTCGAGCAGGTGAAATAAATCCATAAGTGTGTAAGTGAATGTGCAAGTTTCACTTTCACTTTCAACTGATTGATCGAAAACGTAAAGCCCAGGTCACACTAGCAGATTCAATATTCCACTAAAATTGCACAACTTGAATTGCCGTTCACATTAATGAACGCAAAATAGGAATTACGAAATCAACTTTTCTCTTTCAAGAAATCCAGGATTCAGAGGCATTGTAATGCTATTTTATTCTGAACAACCCTTATGATCAACTGAATTTCGACTAATCTAGTTGAAAGTTGAATTGCGTAATGACTCGCGTTAGTGTGACCCGGACTGCAAAGCTACATCGTCAACTGGGACATAATATGACAACTCGTAAAACATTGGACACTTATCTTTTCAGGACGCTATACGTGTAGCGGATTATTTGGCTGAATGTAGCATACAGTGGGTAAATATTGTGTATTTCTTTCCTTCTTTTAAAACTCAAGAAATAGTATAAAGGGGAATACTATGAAAGACAGAAAAGCGTAGTAGATGTATGTACAAATATTGCCACTTTCGGATTCGATGCGTGCATGGAAATGCAAACTTTTTAACTGTGATAACAACAATTTGTATAACAGCTCCGTTTGTTGTAAACATGAAACTTCAATTTTTCAGAAAATGACACTTGCATAAAATAATCGTTTATTTTTATTTTATCTCACACTTGCATGTAGGAATAGTGCTGTGTTTGTCAGTATTGTAATCAAGCTCATTTGATATAAAAAGTAGCACAACTGCTTAATGCGCCATCATATCTGTTACGGTATTTAATGACATGTCGATCCAAAATCAATTCAGTAATCATTCAAAATTAACAGAAAACATTCGCAAACAGAAAAGAAATTTGAAATCTGTACACAATCCTCTACTTACTTTTAAAGTTCAAACAAGTAATTGTTTGAAATTTATCATCCTCTAGACAGGCCAGTTCGTTGAAATAACTAGTGAACTATTAACTACAAAAAGGGTGAGTAAACAGTCTCAAAATAGTACGAAGGTGAAAATTTTCAAAACTGTTACCTGTATGCATAACTATAGAAGATTTGATAGTGGCAAAGAGTACAATTTTATCATTTCTGTTTGAGACTGGTACCTGGCCTAACGGGAATCAGCAATGTATCAGTAATTTAAATATTTGAGCATAAATTGTATTATTTTCTTGTAATCGCCGTTGTCTTGAGAGAAACATTATGAATGTATTAGAGATGTTATTTTTACTTTTAGCAGTCGTTCCCTTGTGGAAAAAATGGCCTTGCGGAGACCAGTTACGGCGATTTCACCGTTCGCTGTTTACGGCGACTGAGCCGTAACTTCACTTTTCACATGCAAGTGAGATTTACCGTGTCTCATTTGCCGTGTCTTCGCGACAAAGAAATCTACCGCGACTTCACAGAAGAATGTCCCGCGACTTTATGGAAAGGAACTTCCTGCGACTGTACCGTAAATGTCCACCCGCGACTTCACCAGAAGAGGTGATTGCTGCGACTTTATTTATACATAGCTCCGCGACTTTATTTATACATAGCTATCCAAGGTTAAGCTGTATTTAACCTGATTTTGGTTGGATAAATACTCTATTATATCTGTCAAAACCTGTTCAAAAGCTGACCAGACTTAAATTCAACAGCTGATTCTTAGTTGCCAGACAAGTGGATATTGTAGCAATAATGAACAGACTTGGACAAACTCGTAGGTTTGCCTGTACAGTATATAAAACACATATTTTTAAAGCTTGCATTTACAGCAAGTGAAAAATTTGATCTCTTCATATAATTGCACATTGAGTGGGCATATGCAGTCAAAAGTATGCAAGTCCATAAAGTCAACATTTACATGTCCATGGTGTTCACATGTAAGTCCAGCCTTAATATATTTAATCTCAAAGCTACATCCATACAGACCTCATGTGATAACTTCATGTCACCAAATCACATTTAATCATGTCATAGTTAAACAAACACGATATGAGCAAGATTCGGCAAATGGATTAATCTATGCAGAGAGTAAGAGGTGATAAACAATGCAGTCAGGACATGCTCAGACCTGGTTTTTAAACACTATATAGCTCCCACAATGAAGAACTGGTTGAATGACTAAATTTCAGGCAGAAAATCTTACTAACGGGAATATTAAAGTACATGCTATTACAAAACCACAAGCACAATCAAGTCACCTTCTAGCTAGAGCATTGTGCAAAACTGCAGGCCAGTATGGTACAGTGGGAGTACTAAGTGAAGATCTCCTCCTCAAAATGTAGCAATATCTAGGTAATCCAGAATTCGATTTCCTCTCTATAATTTGAAATTTCCTAAACAAAAAGTTCAGCTCTGAAAACTAATAGCTTAATTACCAAATACATTTTCTCCTGAAATGATAACTGGTGAAAATATGTTCAATTAATCCAAAACACTAGATATGTCACCAATCCTTGCGGTATATGGAGTTGTGCAGACCACCTGTACAGCTATCATACCTACTTGTAAAGACTGTCTGTATCAAATTGACATGCATGTACAAAGCTACTGTGGGAATTTCAAATCTCCCTCCCACTGGAGTATCAAATTACAAGAATGCAGAAGTAAAGTTGATGAAGGTCAGTTGTGAAAAGGCAGGAACTTCTGGTAAAGTGTTCGCGACTATAGTCGCAAGAGATAATCTTCTCGAGAAGCAATATTTCTTTAATGTGAAGTTTACGCCACTTGTCGAAATGAATGGATCTTCTCGCGGACTAACTGTTTCCTTGTGTTGACTACACGAAAGAAAGACCCCTTCTTATGACTTAATACTCCCTTTGTTGCGAAGTTTTGGTGAAGTCGCCGGAAAAGTGAAGTACTGAAAAGTCTTGCGGTAAAGGGATCCCTTCACGGCAAAGTCTCGGTGACTTCACAGAGAAGTAATCCTGGTGGTACTGGCTCTTCAAACGTTACCATTTACAGATATACAACAACATGTTGATGTGGAGTTAAAAGTGTTTAAGTGAAAACAATTTGCTCTTGTTTTTAATGACTCTCAAACTATCCGCTGACATATGTCCTCATATTGACGGATGCCTTACATTAATGCTTCATTATATTTCGTGCATTACGACGTTGCAGATGACAGTAGAACACTTCATATCGAACTTGATGAAGAGCAGCACAGTAAGTTAGATTTCTTCACATCAGTACAAAAACCATAGGCAACATTTCTTTTGGCAACGTAGATCAAATTCAGAATACTTTTTTTCACCATATGCAAATATCTTTTTTTTTTGTAGTATTCAACTACGAAACCGGTTATACTTCTGCTGTTGCTGGATAAAAATGCTGTAAGTTTGCAAAGAAAGAGATCGTCATATTACTGTAGCATTTTCAAGTTTAGTGAAAATATTCGGTTTCCCTCAAAATGCTTTTGTAAAGATACCGTGGGAAACTCAAAATATTAACTGCTGAATTTGTTGTTGTCATTATGCGGTACGGAACATTAGTTGTCTTTCTCTAGTTTATTTGTATTTAACAATTGTATTAACAATTGTATTGTATCGATTTTCAGTTTGTATTCACGCCTTTAATATTCGTTAATGTAAGACTCTCAATGAAGTTCAATTTGTTTTCATGAGTGATTTAATATCTTGCTTATAATGTCTTTGTTATAAGTTGCCTATTTACTTTTGTAAATATTGCACTTCGCAGATCACTGTTGAAGATATACTTCATTACACGTGCAGCAAGGTGATTGTCATTGTAATTGATATTACCCTAGCTAACCACTATATATATATATTCATATATATATATATATATATATATAATCTATATATATAATCTATATATATAATATATATATAATCTATATATAATCTATACATATTCTTTATATGTTCTATATATATTCTATATATATATATAATCTATGTATAATCTATTTATAATCTATATGTAATCTATATATATATAATCTATATCATTATTATAATGGCCAGCCGGCGTCTAAATTGACAATTTAGATGGATTCATAATGACCACTTAAGAGGACATACTTGGGGGAAAAAAGAAAGTCCTAGCAGGATTCCTCTTCAGCTAAAATGCTCCCCCTCTGTCTCCTCTGGAAACACAGACAGCAGTAGTGCTGTGCTATTCTGAGCACACACTCACATACACATGTGGAGAAGAAACAGCTTTTCAAGTTAGTTAACTGTTCACTTAGTCTTATGTTAGCATGTTTAACGAACCCCTTTTTTATATATTTATAACCTGTTCTTCAGATTAGTGCCGCTGTTTTGACTGAAATCTATTATAACAATAAGGTAAGCATGACTGCAAAGTTGGTTGAATAAGCTGATGCAAACATGCTATATCCTAAGACGTTTTCACACTTAGTGTACCTCAACTTGTTTTCAATTATGTTCCACAGATATCGTGTAGCAAATACGTGGAAATGGTCTCAAACAACGATGTAAGTCACAGGAGAATATTAAGTTCACATAACATAGTTTCAGGCACAGCTGTGCAGTATTTGTATTAAATTAAATCAATGAAAATTATGTTATGTTCCTGCTTTTGAAAAGGGGATATTTGATGAAGACAAATAGTTTTTGGGGAAGACAAGTACGATTCAATGCGATTCTTCTTTAAATTCGTGAAACTCGCTATATTGTTTGTTTGTTATTAGATTATGTCTTCTGCAAAGATAAATGTGACAGATTAAAATATAATGCAACATTTTTTTGCTACTTTCATCCATAAATTGCTTCTATATATGCTTTCAGATACCCTTTGATGACATTTCAGGTCACATGCTTCACCCATTAATGAAGAACGTAAGTTCCATGAATTAAATTTTGTTTCACTTGCATAAAGATAGCGGGAGTATAAGTAACAGTTTCACATATCTTGATCACCTTGGTTTAGCCCATTGCATTGGTTTTTGCTTTCGTTTTAGAAAACTCCTGAAAAACTTTTAGAGGCCATCATACAGTTCTTCGATTCAGAGAAAGTGAGTTAAATATTGCAGGTTGTAACAATTAAAACATTTTTTGTAGTAAGTAGTGACTTATCAAAAATGTAACGTTCTCAAACATTATTTATTTGATGTTATTGAAATGTAATTGCTTATGTATTTTTTTTTTCAAAATTCTAGATTAAAGAAGATGCTGTAATTTCTTTCATCAATTTTGCTGGACCAGAATTTGTAAAAGATAACAAAAAGGAGGTACATAAATAAAAGAAATGTTCTTCAACTTACGTATTGGATAGCACAGTTTAAGTGATCACAGGTAAATTAGCAGTGCAAGTATGGGCGAAGTACCACTTTGCCTTAATTAAATATTAGCAATTGTTGCTAGTTATTTACAAAACAATTAAAACAAAATTTTGGCCAATTGTAATTAAGAAGAGTTGTTCCAATATTATTCCTTCACTAAGCTTACCAAATACAATCAAACAGAATAATTGGTCTTTACACTAGGAATGACAACTGGATATCAATCAAATAATAGAATAATTGCTGCAGTTTATATTGTAAATTTATTAAGACCGATCAAACACATACATTGTCTCACAATATTACTTCCAGGTTCCTTACCCGAAGTGTCTTCTTTATATCCTTAATTTACTGGAGGAAGTAAGTTTAATCTTTTCAGCGATGGTAGGTTTTGCTATTTTTGAAATGTATGAGCCAAAATCGCGTGATTGGTAAATCTTTACAGAATATAAAATGTCTTACCTATTATTATATGGTGAGTCATATTAACTGAACAGAGGTACAAATTAGAAAAGAAAGTTTTCTCTTAGCTAATATTATCAGAAATAATTGAGAATGGATTGAAGATACGACAGATTCTCAACAATAAAGATATATTTCATCACAAAATGTCTTCATTTCACTTCACAGAACAAAATGAATGAGCACTTGTGCAACCTGTTTCATCGCATTTGTAATATTAGGATGGTAAGTAATTTTAATGTAAACAATCTTGCGAGCTACAGTATTTTACAGTAACTGTATGAACGTTTTGTAAAATTGAAGAAATGTTAAAAAGCAGAACATCATATGTTATTGTGATATGATATCATACGTTTTAGCCAATGCCACGTTTTGACAGAACGTAGAGCTCTTTAGTAAACGAACTTAAATGTTGTTCAAACAAAATTAAAGTCAGATAATGACGTGCCAACACTTGCATATTGTCGTTTTCACTATGCATGGCATAATTATCAATATCTCCGTAATTGACGTATTTTTAAAATGAATTATTATAAACCTAACTCTTTAAAATATTGATAAAACTAAACTTCAAAATTTAAATTAAAGGAGGGCGAGGAACCGGATACGGAAGTTGAGGCATGGAATACACACACATATGAGGTAACTTCAGGATTCCTTTACAGCATTTGTAGATTGTCAAGGTGGCACATGTGATTTACCCCTGATCCTTACTCATTTCGGTCATAGCATGCACAGTTTTTCAAACCTCATCAAAGCAAGAAAATGATTACCAATAAGTTGCCAAGTTACTGAATCTAGCATGACTAATATTTCCTGACCTTTTACAAGGTATAGTATTACTCATTCATGTAAGAAAAAAAAAACAGTTGCTACAGTTGACCTTGGCACATAGACCATCTGCAATATTCCGCTTTCTCTCATAAATGTATCTTTGACGTAAACCAATTGTTCTATTTTTCTTGTCTCTGTATTTGTCAAGGTAACAAAGGAAAAATTTCAAGAAACTCTTCTTTTCAGCCTTACAAAAGAAAAGGTTTGCATTAACTTTTACCACAATAACTTATCAGTGGGGTAGTTAAACCTAACTCTTTTACTTCATTATACACAGCACTTCAAACGGTGCAATTAAACAGTTTAATTCGGAAAATTTCATTTAATACAAGTGACATCTCGTTTCTGTTTGTCCTGCATAATCAACTCCTGAAGCAAATAATTACTGTTCTTACTTACAGATAAGCTTAGAGGATTACCTGAACATAATGAAGCAAAGTATGCAGGACAATACGGTAAGGCACAAATACTTAGCAAGCAAGTTGACAGGCTATTATCCTGTCGAAAGTGTATATATGTATACGTATGTATGTGTGTATGTATGTATGTATGTGTGTGTATGTATGTATGTATATATGTATACATATATATTATGATTAACCCTGTATTTAAACATTGTTTTTATTTCACATAGATTCAGGAGTTAGATTTTTCAAACATGTTGCTGAAATGTTCTACGAGAAGTTGGGTAAGTTTTTACAGCCCATCAAATGTGTAATTAATTGTTATCGTATTGAGTTGGGCATTACATGTACAGGGTGAACAAAGGAGCGTTAATGTGTGGTACTGACCTTATAACCCCTTCTAATTTATGTAGATTACTAGAGGAACCCTGAAAAAAATTCTCCTGGCCAGCCTTAAAGAGAAATTGGTAAGTTCTAGCATATATATAAAGTAATTGCAGAGTTATTTTAATATTTAAAAGTACCCTTCAGTATAACTATTTAGGAAAGTGGAACATATTGGTAACAACTTACATCATTCCCCCACTTTATTTTAGAAGTGTCGTGGTATGTCATTAATTCATTTATTTTAATATTCTTCATTTTAGTTGAAGAAAACAGCTTCTCTGATGGAAATTGTTATTAATGCTTTCTCCGGTAACGTGGTAAGTATGACATCAGCGGACATTTGATTACAAAAAGTAAGTACAAAAATAATTATTTCTACATGGAATGAGACATTTCTCTTCTGAGTCTTCATATATTCTGTATTGTAAGTCATGAAGTGCCTATGTTTTTTTTCTTTATCTGAACAGATATCGGGAGAGGATCTGAAAGCAGTAGTAGAAAAACTGATGTCCACGGTATGTTTGACAATAACATGACTTGTCTTTGACCAGGAATAAAGTAGATCAATATTTCGCCTTCCGTAATGTACTATTATCAGCCATTTCGTGAGCCATCTGAACTGACCGTTTCAGTCAATTTACTTTTTTTACTTACAATTTTTTACAAACAGATAAAATATAAATATATATTTCTTTATTGGTGTCTATATTTGGTGCTGTTCAAGTGGTTTATTCATTTTAGTCGATTGATGTAAAAATAAGCCAACCATTGCCAAACTTACCTTTTCTACTCTTAAGAAAAATTCAGGTGAAACAATAGCAGAATTCAATAAAGCTACCGTTGAAGGGTACCTCGATGGTAAGGTAAGTAGAGAACCTTTTTTAGATAACATTTTTAAATGTTAGAGACTTAGGTACAGTTTCTCTATCCCATGTAACAAACATCAGCTAACTATTTGAGACACTCACAGGAAACAAGGTTCAGCTATAGAGTGAAATTTATGTGTGTTTCCTTATTTATTTGTTTGTTTGTTGCCTATTTTGTTTGTTTGTTATTCTGATAATATACACTGTTGGATTTCGAACAATACATTACGTCGAAATGTGTTAATAACAAGATAACTGCTGCCACCACAAATTCAGCTTATGGGATTAAATATCGTAATAAATGGTGCAACATTACATCAAGATTGCATGCTGGTGCTGACCAGGGTTTCATTGACCTAATCTTGTTCGTATTTGTGAAAAAGTGGAGATATTTAGTACGTCTAGATTGCACAAAACCTTTCACAAACAAACTTCAACATATTTTCCCCACAGATAACAAAAGCACAATTGATAGAAGTAACCAAAGACTTCATCGACGAAAAGAAGGTAGGGAGTAATAATTACACTAATAATAGTAATCCGCCATCAAGTACTATTTCATGTGTGAATGTAAGTATTGTTCATTGTACAGCATGAAATTACGATTGAATTGAAATGTAGACAATATAAAGTTGCCCCTCCAGATTGTCGTATGAAGCAATTAAAAGTCCACCAGTTGTATCATCTACAGGTTAGAATAAAAAGTTTAATAGTCTCCTTACAATAGAAGGACATTTAAGCTTTTAGTGTAGCAGCACAAATATGTATAATATTACATCACCAACGTGCACAGTTGTTTAAATGTAGTTTAAATCTCAACAACCAACTTATCTAACATGTGTGCAATTCTGACTAGTTCTGGTACTAACAATTTCACTGCAATTAATACACCATTGTGGTTTTGCACTGAACTGTGTTTTCCTTGTCTATTTTGTGCATATGTAGGTAGCTGCGAGTCATATCTTCCAAAGCATCACAGCTGCAGGAAAGCGCAAACAGGTCGGCTATCTTTCTTTTCATTCTGTTTTTAACTGTTACATCAAAGTCACATTCTTCATTGCATTCATTTTATTTCTTTTCAAGATTCCAATCGAAACAATTGTCACTGCAGTTCTTCACTATTACACCGAAGTCGATGTAAGTTTATCAAAATACTTTAAAAATTTTTGTGTGTGTTTATGTGCGTGTGTGAATAAACTGCTCCAACATGTTGAATAATTTTACAATAATATAAACACTCTAGGCAAAGTTTAAATTGTACTACTTATATTAAGAAACACATTTTTTATTTAATCGGTCACATGTGGTAACTTGAGAGCGCAATATCATGTTGTAGATACTCATTGAAAACACATTGTTGCCTAGATAGGTTGACTTGTCAAAGATGTTTAAAGTAGGTTCATAGTCTACTATAGAAAAAATATAACACAAGTAGATGTATGCACTTTATTTGTGAAAGTGACATGTGATGTTCACTTAATCACCAATACCCTGGACTAATATTGCTAACAAGCAAATTTGCCAAATGTGAACAAATCATTAACGTGTTATCACTTCCAGGTGCCGTTTGAAGACGTAGAAGCTGTCCTTGACTTTGAAAATGCAAACACCAATCAATACCACGACCAATCTGACAAGGTAAAAAGATTCTTCTTTCTTTGAAAGCAATTATATTACAGGTACTGGTTAACAAACGTTGAATATTGCGCAAATGAGTGTTGATTTATGGAATGTTATGGTGTAATTATCTCATCCCTAACGTAGTATACAGGGAAGAGGTATTGTACCTTGCTGAGCAGTTAAATCGGCACGTATGACTCTTAAATGGTATCTTACCTTACACCCCTTGTGGTATTCAACAGAAATTTTGTGGTTCAGTAGCCCTTATATTGGGGGGTACCTCATGGTGAACATATGGCGTGGATCGAGATTACCGACTGGGGTTAAGATGGAAAGAAGGTGTACAAAAGTGGGTGTGTGGGGGGATGAATGACGAGGGGGGACACACACAAGAACTCAGCGATTGTAACTGGGGAAACGCTAGAAACGCTTTCTGGATACATTAACATTATGCAACGGGGTATCAAATATGCGCCCAGAACTTTATAGGTAGATCTGACTTTTCCGCAGTTGATGTTTACGCTCTGTGAAGATAACAGTGGAGCACGCACAAGTTTTTCAGGGCGTTCAAAACGTCCGAAAAGACGGGAAGTGCAGATCCCAAGATTAGCTTGACGCTCACGCATTTCTGAGAATACTTCTGACACACTCTCTATTTCTAGGCATGTGTTTACGAGCAGGCATGCAGGTATTTGTGCAATGCGACGCATTAGGTGTGTATTTCAGCACTAGACTACTGAGTAACTTGATTATTCAGCAACCTCTATCCACAAACGAGCAATCTGAATCACTGATGATATGTACATCGCTTTTGGAGCTACAGCAGTATGGGAGTAGGTCTACTTTATCATATGCGTACCGAATGACCATGCAAAATGATAAAGATGAGATTTGAAGCTCCGCTGGTTGCTTACTTTTTATTCTTTCACATGTTGATCTTTTTCTCTTCACCAGATGTCTTATCTGTATTTCTTGCACGCTATTCACCAAAGCAAAGATGAGGTGAGACAATTATTTTCCTGGGTGAGGGCAAATTGAGTGTTTTATGCATAGTAACGATTTAAGATATGTAATTATCATTAAAATTGCTGCAGTACTGACAATTTAAAATTCGAAAAAGGTAAAACCCAAACAAAATATTTTACTTATCATCATAATCATCATCATTTCTCAGTTTCATTATGTTATATGTCATAAATGATGCATTGAAACAGCAAATTATTCAACCGAAAATTGGTAATCTTTACGTGAAGTGAATGATCGTCATTAGACGTCCATTTTCAATAGAGATAGAACAATATAGATAAACATCCTTTACCTGAGTATTTGTTATTTATCATCTTCACAAGAAACGCATCACGCATCTGATAGCCTTACAATTTGACGTTCATCAAGTCAGCAAACTCATGTAAACTCCTGGTGTTGAATGACGGTAAAATTTCAACATTCTTCTTGCGTTTATTTATGCTTCAGAATGTACAGAAGTTATTCCAACACGTACTCATGGTAGCATTAGTGAGTATTTTTTATGTCTCTCAACAAAGGAAGAGTTGTCATCGCAGCAGTAAACTCTCAAACAGAGCGTCTAAGTTACAGTACAACAATATCTAATAATAAACTTTAATACAAAAAATTTAAGACAATCACTTTTGATTTTTGATTCCAAAGTTGGATATATGTTCTAGTTTCTGAACTTTGTGTGATCTTTCATATGATAATTACATTATAAGCCATTGTTTTAATTATGTGTAGCAAAATAAATATGTTTTTCATTTCTATGAAGTCAGTTTTGAACTGATTTCTCAATGTTTAGAAACTAATGCCATTGAAAATAATTTCAGAGAAAACGAGATAAAGTCAATCCTAATGCAGAGAAAGAGTTGTCTGAAGAAAAGGTAAGTCACGTTTGTATTATGATTTAAGTGATCTACAACATAATTTTGTTTTGGAAAGTTTTTGATTCATTGCCCCAATGTGATTCATTGCTTCAATGTAATCTATTTGGTTGTAACTTTAAATGAAGAAAGTTCTAAGCACTGCGCAAAGATAAATTGAAAGGGATACTGTAATAGGAAATGACTCCACTCTCTCTTTTTTTAATTAGGATTTATCGAAGTCATTTGTACAGCTGTTATTGCTTCTCCGAGTAAAGAATACGGTTAGTTGGTTTCTTTGCCTCCTACTAATTTTGTAGCACAGAACATCATTAACGTGTGCCTGCGAATGTCGCGCAAGTAAGTTTCGACTAGTGTTACTTTTCCGGTTGTATAGGTTTGCAAAGTTACTTTTGCTTGTCTATGTTGTTAATCCTTTGCAAGTGATACAACACGAAAAGGTTGTCTATTCAGTATTAATCTGTCCCGTTTCGGTCATTTTAGATAACATCAACCACACACGAAATTCTCTTGAAACGAGGTCCCAAAGTAAGTGCATTTAATATAGCGTACTGGAAAGTTGACCATAGCATTTACAAATAGAAATAAATTGCAAATGTTTACAGGTTTTGCAATGAACTGTTACACAAATATAATACTGAATTAATACACTTTCCTTAAATTTGCTTTTAGCAACATTTAGCGATGATTATAAGTAAGCAAGGTCGAAGCAATTGCTTAGTTTCAATTGCTATGACACCGTCACTCGTGTATGGAATGGTATGCGTACGTGCAAGGCACTAGGTAACACATTCCTATCTGCATTTCACCACCAAGTCGTTATTTGTTCGCAAACACTCTTATGTTACTCTACAGAAAAATTTGAAAGTGTATGAGGAGACGTTGGAAGCCGATTCATCGAAAGTCTGGGTACGTTAATCGATCTACCTAATTAATACGTTTAGCATAAAATCACCGATACTTAAGTCCACTAACTCAAAAAAGAGTATGCCCATCGAGCTTAACCATTAGCGAAACAATGGTGAACGACAAAGCGAAACAATAGTAAACAGCAGTGTCGTAAGTCTGCAACACTGCCCAACACGGAGTGTAAAATATGCCAGACGTTTCACATTGCAAGTAAATTAAATTTGTTTTTAATGATACAGTTGGAGCCTAGTGAAACATTGGATGTTGTGCAGCACGGTCACAGTGAGAAGTTGGTAAGTTTTGAACCAAATATTTACATTTATACAAATTTTATTTTATCTGATAAATATTGAGACTAATGAGCATTTATACTATTCGCATTTCTCTTTAATTATTATTTTTTTAAAATAAATATTGTTATAAAGTGAGGCCATGCATGAGTATTGGATTGGCACAAGTTACAATATGGCCATTATATGTAGTACATACATCAGAACTGTTGCTTTAAAACTAAACCAATTTATTTTCATTCTGTAGATTGGTGATTCCGTTTTCATAAGGATTGTAGTGAAGTTGTATATGAAAGAAAAGGTAACAAATATGTATTTCTTTTCCGTTCTAAGGAAAGAATAGGTCCCTTTTTGTAACACTCATTGTTGGCAGAATCGCTTGTGTTGTTTTCAGTTTGTCTTGTTTGACTATTACTACTTACAGTATATACTGCATATGATAAATAGAAAATATACAAAGTTATAGTTTACGTATGCATGGTGATATTCCAGTTAACACATGTGTACTGTTCCCTTGTACAGATAAAGAAGGAGAAATTCAGCGAAGTAACCAAGAAACTACTATCTGATAATGAGGTAAACACAAAGTAAACAATTGCTATTATTGACACATTTTATTAACAAGGTAATGACAGTGTCACAGTAGATGTTCACCTAATCATTGCTTTTTGTAGGTGGCGTTTCAGAATATATATGACGAATTCATCCGCTCATCTAAGAACTCTGAGGTAAGATCCTTGTAAATGTTGTATTAAATCCGTAAATATTCATTGCATCCAACTACATGGTAACTGTTGCCTAGCCACAGAACTTACTTTATTACTACTTTACTATTTTAGAGAAAAATTAGGAATATTGTTTCTATCTTCAATGAAAAAAAAGCATATCTTAATAGAATGTTCGTTTTGGAAATTGTAAATTTGTAAAGAAATATTAATTTCAAAATGGTACATTATAGTAATGAGGAACTTGGGTTGTCAGCCTGGCACAACTGCGTGAATATCGATAATCTTGACTGTTTTAACAGAAAAATTGCAGTAACGTTAGAGATGCGACCTTGAGTTTTCACAAAATGTAAGGTAAATCTACCATACACTCAACCTACATTTTCCTGATGTCAAATTTCCAGGCTATTTGAGGGCTTCAATTACAAAGAAATACAGCGACTTCTGGCAAATTATTTGCCACTGTTACATGACATTTTAGAAACTGAAAATCTTTCTTGACCACGGAAGTCTCTCTTCAAACAAATTTCTTTGAGTTATGGACACGGTGTTTGCGTGGGGTGTGTAATGCGCCTTTTAGTGGAAAATTACTGTCTTCCATTCAGGAACCCTTTCCATTTTCAGTAAATGTTACCTTTATTTTATTTTGCAGAACAATATGGAAACAATTATCAACGTTATTTTACAATATTGCCACCAAAACATGGTAACTAATAATTACAATGGAGTACCACAGTGCAACCTCAGTTATATGTATCTATGAATGATGCATTAGAGCCAAATCACAATATTCAAGTCTACCTTAGTTTCACAAATTTATAGTACTATATCTGTTATGATCACAGTATCTTATCGAATGAATATCGAGTTGTTTGTTAATTGGAGTGATGTCACCTGATAAGGCTAGTAGCATAGTGTTGAGTCTTAATAAGTAACCTTTCCTTACTCTTTCATTCGGTTTTTAACCTCTGCTCTGATACATGCCTCTCTAAGAATAACAAGTAATTGCGATGGTTCATCTGAGTACAGGACTTAGTGTTGACTGTAAGAACAAAAGGCAATCTTCAGGAGTGTTTTAGACAGAGGGCAATGAACATCACTTTACTTTTCTTGCTTCACTGTGTATTGTGTTACTTCTGTCTCGGCTACTTGCTACAAACACAATAAATAGTATCTTATTGATTGACAGAAATAATGTTGAACTACATTGTAGAGTTATTTGTTGATTTTAACGTATCTATGTGAAAGATAATGATCAATTTCGTTTGACAGATAAGTCACGAAGCTGTTCTCGACAAAATAAATTTCACCAAAGAAGGTGCCAACGGATGTACACTTACATCAGCTAAGGTATCCTTATTTTGTTTCACTGCAGAATATTAAAAGTACTTAAGTAGTGAAACGTCTAAATTACTAACTGTGACAAGGCATTTGTATTTCGTCAATATTTCATATGTCGACTGTACCATGGTGTTTATTCCGAAGTGTATCTTTACCCCATCACTCTTGTCATACTTTATTTGTACTTGTGGTGATACATTTATATTTAACATTTCTCCTTAGATTCCGTTTGTGAGATTTTTGATGACAACATTTGGTCGACTAGAAGAGGTGACACTTTGTATTATTGTTTATTTTTCTTCAGTGGTCACTAATAGAAATGAACTGATTGAAATCGCATTATCATCTGTCCCATGAAAAGACAACAGGATATATTCACGTGTTTCTCCGTTAACTTGTGCTACTTACATGGTTCTTTGTATACCAGTCTAATGAAATATTATATATTGTTAGGATTTTTTAAAAAGTATTCTGTTCTCTAGTATCAATTTTATATTTCCGTGCAGGAAAACTTGAAGCGTTTGTTTAAAGTTGTCGCTAAGCAAGGATTGGTAAGAATCTATACGCTGTTTTCAACAAGTTCTTTTTCGTAAGTGAATTACTAGCGTGAAAATCCTAAATTTAAACTGGTAGCAGTTAATGCATTGCTTTCTAATGTTACAATAGTAGTAAATACCTCTGATGAGAATTCATTTAAATCATCACAAATTAGTTTCTTTTAAAAGAAATGGCAAGCAAAGACTGCAACAGTAAAAATAATAATAGTAATAACATTGTTCTTACACACTGAGCTTATTTCACAGCTCAACTACACTTTTACAAGCAGCATATAGAGATGGTCGTGACTACATTACATTCAGGGTATAATTTCACTGTGATGTGAAGTTCCCCATGCATGATTAAATCCAACCAATCTTAATATATTATTATTTGCAGTCTGCACAAGGGCAAAGTGGAAAGGACTCTGCACGCCAACTTGAGGACATGGAAGTGAGTAAACATATAAATATTTGCATTAATATGATAAAACTGGTTACAAACCTGCACGTACAATCTTTGATATATTTTGACAACATTGTCCTTTTCATTTCATTGCACTTTTGGTCAATTTGCGAAATTAACCATTTATATATATTTTTTCAGGATCCGTTTGAAATATTTGTGCACATGCTGCTTCATAGCGTGACTTCAAAAGTAGTGAGTTGTTTATATTATTCTTTCTTTATTGTTTTCCCCCCCCCCCCCTTTTTATTTGGCCTACATTGCTATATGACATTTGCAAGCATTCTGTCTTTGTTTTTAAGTAATTAATTTTGTCACGCCTCAAATTTGTATCATCAGATAATTGTTGAAACCTTCGTAGATGTTGCGAAAGCCTTGGTGACAAGGGAAGAGGTACGATCACATGTTTATTAGACATTATAGACACAATAGCTCCATGGTCATTCATTTAAATTTTGATTCATTTGGCTGCCATATCTTTTGTAAAGTTCGTCAAGCCTCTGTCGAGGATAGAGGAATGTATGATTTTTAGGTTGTTAACAGTTCTCTTTATTGTGGTTATAAATATGCATATTGATAAATGTAAATGAGAAATGTACTTAAAAAACCCATTAATTTGCTTTCTCCTAGCAGACGCGTAAGGATATCTTCTTTAAAATCGTGTTACGTGTGTCAGTTGAAGCATGGGTAAGAAGTCACATGTTTTCTAACTCCATCCTCTTCTTCCAATTGTATACTGTTACAGACCAAATACGTGACAGGGACATAATTTTCCTTCGTTAAATCCATGTAAGAGATATTTTAGTAGAATTACATCAGTGTAATGCAGTTTCTTACACAAAATGATGACAAGAAAGCTTTTTTTCCAGATGTTGATGGATGACCTCAAAATGGTGTCTAAAGAATGCCTAAAGGAAAACTTGGTATGTCGATGTTCTTCATTTTTTTATATTAATCGAAACCCACATTGACTTTTATTTTTGCCCACCGCCACATATACAAGTGCAGGTTGTATCGTGTTCGTAGCATGCATATTCACACATTGTTGTTTTTCCCTTCATTTCTTGTGCTTCTACTAATTAGTTAACAAGTAAAGTTAAAACCGAATCAGAGGTATCTATACCGGGACAAACTGGTGTATCTTAGCATTGCCAATGAGACCACAGTCAGTACGCTTCCAACTTCACCATGTAGACAAGATCAACTGGTCAATACGTTATTGTACTGTTTTTAGTGCAAAGCTATTACAGTACTAGGACATAATCAATCTCATTTTGAATGTGCCCCGTGTTACTGAGGACATTAACTGCAACGGATCAGCATTTTACATATTCACAATCCCACCGGGTAATGATGTACTGGACTAAAAGTTCAGTTCCTCTGTATTGTTGTATTTTGTGATATCTTATCAGGGTCCCAAAACGGTGCTTCAAGAAATCGTTAACATGATGAACGATATAGAGCAATTATAGAATTGAAACCCAGCAAAGCAGTGATCTAACAAATAACTTACAAACGTAGATACATATTTTTGTAATTTACTGCCATTTCAGCATCTCTCTGGTCTTTTATTTCTTCATTGACGTATGCTCCACCAATAGTCATTCATGTGCATAGGTTAAAGTTAAAAGGAAACCCAGAGTCAAAATATCAGTTACGTGTGTCAAAGTAGCAATTGAACACTCACAAATAACTACATTCACATTTTTATTTAATCTCTTTCAGATAACAGTTGAACAATATCTGGAGCTGCTAACCAACGTATATATCCATGCGCATGTAAGGAAGAGTGAACAACTTCAATCGATTACATGACTTCATATGTTGAATTGAGTTGAATACTTAAAGGACAAACGTTTGTCGATAATCACGATTAATTTCGTTCTTGTATAATGTAAACGAAATGTAAAAAAAGAAATTGATTATTAATGAGTAACAAAAATCTTCATAGGCTTCTTTTGATTCTAAGCTGTGTGGAGAATCTTCAAGCTTGTTAGATCTTGTCTTACAGAGGTGGAAAAAAGAACATGCTATTAGATTCGTGTGTTTGCTTATCAGAAAATAGTTCACGATAGCATGACATCACGACAGTGCTAAAATGTTCAACAGACCCGCTTTCATGCCCGATTACACATGTATCACCTATGGACATGACACCTAATACCCCTGCCAGGCAGTTCAAGAAAGCCTAGACATTGGATTGACACGCCTGAATTACTTTACGAGCACGATGTTTAATTGAATACGTGGATTATCACAGCCTGAGGTGATAAAACTGACCTACGGCGATGAAAATTTGCAACAAGTTGAACCTCAGTAGAACAAAAGAAGAGTGAGGTTGAGGTGAATCCCATGTAAAACGTACGAGTAACGGCATAGTAACGTAAATAGGACATTTTCTCTTTTCTTGTAAGAACATGAGACCACACAAAACCAATGTGATGTAAATCTCTTGCTTTAGGTCGATTGTTTCATGGCACAGACTACATTAACACTTAATTTGAATGGAATTTTTTTTCCACAGATTAATGAAGAAGAATACGTTCTGACTACCATATTCCTCATAGACGAGAAGAAGGTAGCTATAATACATGAAAGTACTTACATGATTTTATATTCTTATCCTAAATTGACAACACGGCGTGAGTAGTATTAGGGGGACGGCTTCATGAGAGTGCAATGCTTTTGTTCACCGAGTGTCAATCCTTTTGTATTTAGTTAGCAGAGCAAACAAGCCATCACAAAGTCGATCCAAGAGATCGTTCTGGGATGGTCTTAAAAGATGGTCGCTGGTGGAAAGGGAGATCTCCTTGTGATGACCTTAGAAAAAATTATGAGGTGGGATGGAGGGGCGACGTATTGATTTTTTCCAGTCTATTGTGACAGTTTGCCTGGACAGACAGGATTTAACTTGAGAATTAAAAGGGGAAGTTTCGATTGTTAAGTGGATATAGATCGTCCAGTGGAGACTGTAGACAATGAATGACGCTAGTCAAAAATGAAGTTTAATACACTTTATTTACACAAACACACACTGTAAGATATAGATTAGAATCAGCATAATCACGAAGGAGTTACGGATAGACATACATTATATGTACACAATGGTTTAAGGTATGCATTAGTGCTGCAACTTCAAGGTGGTACAGTGGACACGAAATCCTCCGGTACCTTACCTTTTATGTATAAATATGACAGAGAAGTCTTTTCCTGAATATAGGTCTGCATTTGACCATCTTTCAATTTAAAACCTCTGTTAATTGCTTGTACTGAGCGTTTATTTTGAATAAAGTTCAAAATAAACGTCCTTCGTGATAGTAGCCGAATTTCTATTGAACCCTTTACCTTGTGTTTGTTCGAACCGAAACAGTAGTAACATTTACCGTTTAAAGAGATAATGCCATGTCCTTGCCATTCTAGTTTGCATGATAATCCCGGGCTGTGCTTGTAAACTTATTGGGTTCATGGGTGTCGATACGATTCGAATTAAGTAATCGTAGCTTACACAAACGAACGGCACGTACAGACAGACCTATACTGTAAAAAAATATATCTGTACTAGTTTACACAAAGTAAAACAAAAAATAGCTAATAAGAATTACAGAAATTGTCTGGAAAATTATTACCAGAACACTTCTGTATTCCTTGTGTATTTCTTTATTTTATTTTCTGCACATTTTACAATTTACATTTTTAACAGTGTTTACATTTAAATAACATTTGTTTTCTTTACCAATACACCATTCTCTCAAATGTTACCGAGACCAGAGAGTTGCTGCAACGGATTTTATACGCCAGAGGAAAGAGTGTAGGTCTGTCTGTACGTGCCTTTCGTTTGTGTTAGCTAAGATCAGTTAATTAGAATCGCATCGACACCCCTGAATCCAATAAGTTTACAAGCACACCCCGGGATCCAAACTAGAATGGCAAGGAGATGGTATTATCTCTTTGAACGAGATGTTACTACTCTTTCAGTTCGAACAAACACAAATTACAGGGTTCAATAGAAATTCGACCATCACGAAAGGACAAGTTCTTGAATTTCATTCTTTTCAATTCTCAACTTAAATCCTGTCTGTCCAGGCAAACTGTCACAATAGACTGAAAAAAAAAAATCAATACGTCCCCCCCTCCATCCCTCCTCATTGTTTAGTTAAGGTCATCTCAAGGAGATCTACCTTTCCACTAGCGACCATCTCTTAAGACCTTCCCAGAACGATCTCTCGGATCGACGCTGTGATGGCTTGTTTGCTCTGCTAAATGAATGCAAAAGGAATGCTCGCGAAAAGAAAAGGATTGACACTGACGGGGCGATGTCTCGGATCGACTCTGGGATGACTTGTTTGCTCTGCTGACCAAACCCAAAAGTGTTGCTGGCAAAAACAAAAGGATTGACATTCAGAGAACAAAAGGATTGCACGGTCATGAAACCGTCCACCTAATGCTACTGGCGTGCATAAACACATCATTAACTTTTGTTGTGTTTGCTGTGTTCTGATTTACTTACACTAAAAATCTACTTTTAATACGGTCCATTTGTTTTTTATCATAATTGATGAATAAATTTTTTATCCCTTTGTTAGACTTCCATCAAGAAGATATTTCAACAACTGAAAAGATCGGCTGATGAACACGATGTAAGATTCAGTCAGTTTACAATTAGCGCAATTACAATGCTACAATCAGCCGTCACTTCACTTTTACCATTCTTCTCCTTTTCATATCAAACAGGTAAAAGACAGGTGCGTGCCAGCAAGTTTCCAGTATTATATCAAAATTAAAAATGTAAGTATCTTTTAATAATTCTTTACTAAATATCTAAGTTGGCTCTAAACACAATTGTGCTCTCGTTCACTTGGACTTTAACTGTTTTGTAGAATATTCTGTTGTAATGGTAATAGAGAGTTCTAAGTGTTTATTTTTAATTTTTTGTGGTTCACACTTTTAGTTATACTGTGCTTCTCTCAGGTTGACTTGAAAGAATTGACAAGTGCTATGAAGGAGTCGAACGACCTTCACAAGGTAACATCATGATGTCACGAATGTTTTTATTCATAAAGTCATGCATCAAAACATTTGAATATCAATAGATTAAATTTGTATGTATAGGCTACAATATACACCTGCAAACAGAGCTTTAACAGTAAATTTTTTTAGACTGGCATGAGCAACGTCTTTCTTCTATTTTTTAAAAATCTATTTCTGTCATTGCATATTTGTTCAGAGCCCCTTGGAAGAATTAAGTGACGCTCTCCTGGACCATTATTTGCAGGAAAGGGTAAGTCACCTAGGACTTTTGTTACACTTTGGACATTTGGCTATTATCAGCACATATAGTTAAGCATGTTCCTTTACGCACATCCTTATTTAATATTATACTTGTTTCTTTTACCTGGTCTTTGCAGACAGCGGACGTGATGAACTTTTTAGCATATCGAGGGGTTGCACGTACAAACAAGGTAATTGTTTATGTTTATCATGGTTTCAGGTTGTTCTGTAACGAAAAGGAATAAAAGCTAATTGTAATTGCTTCTGATCGACAGGAAATGAGTGCGTATGTAGCTGAAAAGCAACTACATTTTGAAATTATTTGAAGTGTTTATTTTCTATCTTTTTTCTTTCTTTTTCGTTGGCAGATACCTTATCCTTACATTCTGGAGAGCATTCAGCATCGCACTATGTCACAGAAGGTACGAACATGAACAACTACTTTCTTCTTAAGAGGCTGAAAGCATTTGATGTGCCGCGTGTGACCATTGATGTATTGATCTCAGTCATGTAATGTCTTCGAGTTAGGAAAACAAAGAATTCAAACTGAAGGTAATTGTTGCCAAGAAAAGCGAATTCCTAATTTACCCATTAGTAATTAATAATGTGATCTTTTCACTATATTCAGGGATTAGATGATACCCTACATGGACTGTTTAAGAAGATATTGGATGGGTCGATGGTAAGAAATTATCATCCTGTAACCTCACTTTAATGTGTTGGGATGGCTCACTGCTTTGGCTTTAAGGTTTCTTTAGAGACACTTACAATGTACTGCACTAAAATTCCTTTGTAAAACGGTCGTTACTATTTGTGATTTCAGCACTTTCCATTGTAGTATTGTATTTATACTAGAGGACACGAACAGAGGAAAGTTTATGCAAATAATCAACACGGTTGAAGTCCACATCTGTACGTGAGATCTTTACAACCTCTTATAGACTAATCGCATCGAATGTGTCAATACAATGATAGAATAGGGTTTTCTCATACCTTGAGTTATATCGAAATAAGAAGTTTCACAACAGTGTTACCGGTCATTTTATTTTGTCATATTTGCAGCAGTTGCAACAACGTACCTCATTTGCTTCACGCATGCGCATGAACAAATCATTCGGACATTTTTAATACTAGATTTTCACTCTTGTCATGCTATGTCACTGGTCAAGGGTGATAAAATTGCATGTGTCTTTTGCTACATACATATACGTTCCTCTTCCCACACTCACTAAGAAATGCATGCATTGTAATGAACCCAGTAAGCCCCAAAGTACTTCTTTTCCTCGATGCGGTTAGATCTTTGCTCACAATTAAATTATTAATAAACAGTATACACGTATGCGAACGTTGTACAAACTGACCTAGTTTCAAAAACAGACATTTTCCAGTATTACAGACACACAAAAATAGTTCGTTAAAGTAGCATAAAATTATTTTGGTACTAAAGAATGTAACCATTATATAACTTAGATGCGTAGAGGCAAGAGCTACCTTCCTTCACATAATCTAGTATATACACAATGTAAGCAACACTAGTAGCTGTTTTGTTGTCATTAATCTACTCCTCCTAGGAAAACGAGGGTCAGAGCGGAAAGGAGATTCGACAAGCACTTGTCTCAAAACAGGTAAAGGGGGAAAAGACAGGTCATACGAGCCTACCTTATATTTTGTAGTTTTTATTGCAGCAACAGTCGTTGTACTTTGAATTACAAAAACATGCACTATGATGTTATCTCGTACTAACGAAAATAATTTTCAGTCATTTACAATTCTCTTAATAAACTGACTATGCGCTCGATGTTACAAGGTGAAATTTTAATTTTTCATTTAACAATTATAATCACAGTGTAATCGCTTAATTTAATCTCATTATTGCTATTGTTAGATTATACTTTGTTCTGAACTGGTCAATGTAAGTGGTCATTCACATAAGAGTACTATACATAATCAAACATACATACATACATACATTTATCAGAAGTCACTCTGTACAGGTCTTCCACCGACACTCTGATGGGACAAGCAGTACTTTAACCTTAATGGAAAACATCTATCGAAACTCATAATGATATTGCTGTGTTAAACATGTAGTTTATGGTATCTCGTAAGTGATATGTGATTCTTACTATTAACAGAGATAAGAATTCAAAAATTCTGTCTTTAAACATTAAAACTACCTAATTCATTGGCTAGAGTCACTGTTATATTCATTCTCTTTTAACAAACAAATAGGACATCATTCCAGTTTTCTTGAAAGCACTTTTCTTCAGCGTAGAAAAGGAAATGGTAAATACCTCAATCGCTTTTTTATTGTAAGTTTGTTAATCTACAGTAGTACCTTACCAGCTGATTAGACATAGCATGAATGATACAGCAGTGGATACTAAACCCAAGTTCAGACAGCTTAAACTCTTATTCAGAGATTAACGGGCGAAACAGCCAATCTTCACACGATATCACACAAGTTTATCCCATCTCAAGGGGGGACCTCACGTCTTGTCCTATCATGTATACAGGATCTTCTCGCGACATGATTTTAACACATTGTGGTTCTTTGAGGACTACGTGGACGAAAAAAAAAGCGATTCTCAGATGGTTTTAAGAATGAGAGGCAAAACATAAAACGATGTGACATGCTCTAATCAGTAATGCTAATAGTACTATGTTAAATAGTACTATGTTATGTTAAGAAAGGGAAGTTTGAATTTCTTAATACAGCACATATCAGAGCGATTACGAAACCAGAAAGAAAAAGGCAAAAATATCGCCGACCAATGTCCTGCTTTGATTCTTTACAGATTGATTCCGATCAGTGTATGGATATACTCTTGTCAAGTGTCGACGGAGAAAAAGTAAGAAAATTGACATGATGGAGTAGTGACAGACGTAGTCTCCAATGACGAACACTGAGTTTAACTGAGTCAGCTGTTCTATTTTAATCATTGTGTAACGTAAGAGCAGTTTGAATAACTTTTTCATGAAAAAAAAAACTATTTAGCTGTCTTATTTACATAACTTTGACTAATAATCTTTTTTATTTAAAAAAAAAAATATTTAATCTCTTTATTGACAGATTAGCAAGTCTGAGTATAAAATTGCTTTGAGAGAGTACACACGGGAAGTGTGGGTAAGCTGACTGTGTATTCTTAGGAAGGCAAGGCAAGACTTAACGCAAATTTATATTTAAGACGTAAACGAGATCCTTAAATGAAAACAAGTGCTTCTTCTTACACAGCTGATATTTAAGGAACTCATCATCCCTTTAATATTAAGTTACAAACAATAGTTTTGTTAATTTAAGGTCACAGTATACAACCATCTTCTAATTTCTGTTTCAGCATAACGTAATAGGAACACAGCGTTCCAAAAATAAGTATTTCATAAAGGTCATCAATTGCTTGTAATGAAATATTAGTTGATTAACCCCTCCACATGCTTAATCTAGCTACAAGATATTTTTGTAAAAGGTATACATACTTATTAGTGTCATAATGTGGTTAATATATGTTCGTCAGTAGATCAACCTGCTTCCACTCGTTCTTCCATTTAAATTACTTAGTGCCATCTATAACTGTTACCTAATACAAATTCCGTTTGTTTTTATTATTCTAACAGATGACTACGGAAAGTTTGGCGAAAATTATTTGTAACAGTCTGGAAAGAAAATTGGCAAGTTCTGGTTTCATTTTACAAACATCTTTTTTTTAATCCTGTTTAAAGAAAAATATAATCATTAACTACAACAGAGTTAGAAATATATGTATGACTTTCAAAAAATATTATGACAGGGAACTATGCTATGAATATAGGAAGTCTTCTGAGCAATAGGTCTTACAAACGCAAATCAATGTTGGTTTGGAAAGTGCCTTATGAAGTTGAAGATAAGAAATTTTAATGTTGAATTCCTTTCATTTTGATGACACAAATAAACCAACAGAAAACAACGTTACAGTCTAATCACTACACAGGACTGGAAAGACGTCGCCTTTAAATTTCCATCTCAAGTGTACATGCAATTTTAAGATAATACGATTCACATGGTAAAATCTGAAAATCTTGCATGTGTTTTTTTTTTTTTTTTGCATCTTGATTCTGTTTGCTTTAATATTTGAAAAATACATAATATAATAAAATTATGAATAGCTATGTTGATCGATCAAAGTACTGTAGCTCCAGAAACGTCTCTGCCAAACAACTCTTAGTTAATTATTGGCAAAATGTGTATATGTTATTTGCTATCTGCCAGGATAACACTTCAGATCAATGTGGTAGATTGAGACCTTAGTGGATCATTATTGTCCATGGTCATTGATGCAAATGCACACTATGCTATACACTATATTAAATAATATGTATTAAGCATAAACTTCTCTTAAAGATCAACGACGAGACCCTTTGTTCTGAGCTCCAGAGACTACTTCAGGTCAAAAAGGTAGCTATATTATAATAAATTTTTACAGCTTTGAAAACCGATATACTTTATTAGTAAATGCCATGCAGCATTGCAAACAATCGCTACCTTTCCTAAATTTACTATTTCTTTTCAGTTAAAATTTCCCGACTACAATCAGATTTTGGAAGAATGCCTAAGCAAAAAAATGGTAAGTTTCTATTCTGTAGTACTTATTCGATTAAATTCAGACATTAGTGAGAATATCTAGAAAGTAAATACGGTTCATGCATTTGGCAGCTAAAGAGGTTATGGGTAATTTAAAACATGTCAGTGAGATTGCCGAATGCAGCAAATGTAACAAACACACATTGGTTCAATAATTAACGTGAATGGTTCTCTTTTCTTTTCAGTTGACTGAGAACTGTTTCAAGGAAACAGTACTGAAAGATATAGGTAGTAATGAGGTACGTTCTTCGTTTTACATTTATTTTTTTAATTTTTGAGAGGTTGGCTTAGCAGGCATACTCATATAATGGCCTTTCTACGATTCTCGTTTGCTAAGGAAACAATGACCTGATGAAGTATAGTTTACAATAACCTACTACATTTTTGCATAATATTATTATGATAATCAATTTATTTATTTTTAGACTGATACAAGCATCGTGATTCATAGCTTCAATTATCTACACACATAAATATAACATGTTTGGCACATATGCCAGTGACTCTTATGGTTTTTTTTTAACTTGTAGCCTATTAAGTTTCGTAAATTTGTGCATGTAAGTAATGTTTCGTTTCATGGGAACAGTATGTCATTTCGAATCTGTTTTAGCATTAACTTGCCGATGACAAGGGGTACGTCATAATAAGGCGTTTTGATACCTATGTCAGATTGTAACATATTTCATTTTCTTAAAATTTACAGACTTATTGGGAGAAATGGATGAAAGATATTACTTCCCTTTTCCAGAAGAACTTGGTAACGTATGAATATATATATATATATGTATATATGTATGTATATGTATATATATATACTTGAAGGGAATGGTAACAGTATTCAATTTTGTGGAGAAAACATCAAAATTTCTACTGTCACAAAATTTCTGGGAATTTTTATTGATAAACATCTTTCTTGGTATGATCATATCCAGTATATCAGTGCAAAAGTCTCTAAAGGTGCAGGGATACTCAATCGCCTGCGTCATGTCCTTCCTAGACGCATCATGGTCACGTTATATAATACACTCATTCTTCCTTATCTCAGTTACTGTAATATTGTTTGGGGCAGCACTTACGCCTCCAGGTTACAACCTCTTTTCATTTTACAGAAAAGGGCAATTCGTTGTACATGTAATGTAGATTACCTTCACCACACTGCACCACTCTTTGTCAATCTAAATGTTCTCAGTTTATATGACTTAAACCGTTACTATGTAGCTATATTCATTTTCAACTGGTTAAATAATACATCTCTGTCCATCTTCAGAAATTACTTTCAGTTTCATAGCAGCATGCACTCCTACCCTAGCCGTTATTTGAAAAACTTGCACACACCCTATTTCCGACTTAAGACTTCACAGCTTACCATTCGTTTCGTGGGGACCAAAGTTTGGAACACCTTCCCCACCCATGTCAAAGATTGTAAAACACTGTATACATTCAAAAAGTACCTAAAAGATTATCTCATTATGAACTATCACTGATTAGTTTCTTTTTTTGTACGTTCACCTTGCCTCTTTTGTTTCTTTTGTTTTTTGTTTTTCTTTGTTTGTGTTTTTTTTCTTATCTGTTTTTACTTGTGTTTTTTCTGTCTTGTATATATGTGTAGGGGTGGCAATGTAAACAAGCTCTCGCGAGCTTCTTGTTGTCACTCCACGATCTCTTTTTATTTATGTATTATGATAATTATATTAAATATTCATTTGTACCCTCAAAAGAGATTGAAATGAAGTCCGTTGAATTGAATTGAATTGAATTGAATTGAATTTATATATATATATATATATATATATATATATATATATATATATATATATATATATATATATATATATACATACATACGTTAATATTTGATTCGTATACCATATAGCAACACTAGCTGATGAAACAAAGAAAGTTAACAGCAAATAACAGTTTCACAATAAAAAATAATAATTTTAAAAAATCATAAGGTTATATTTATCTTAAAATGTTTCAATTAATGTTCAGATAAGTAAAGATGTCCGAACGGAACTTTTAAACGCAGTCATCAAGAGATACTCGGTGAGAAATATTATTATTTTTTTGTGGGCATTGTCACAACGTACACTGTACCTAGTTCTATATGATGTAACGAAGGCCATTTGCATTATGCATTACTGCCAGCTGAAATTTTGTGGTTCATATTCTGCTGTACATGGAATAGTGAAACTATTGCAGGGTGTGAATTTGTATTGGTTTGTTGTCATTGTGCATCACTGCTCACTGGGAGTTAATCAAAAGTAAGAATACCATGACACATGTAATTAATAGGTTACTCTTCACTCACATTGGATCATTGTCTTCACATGGCATCATTGTCTAAAGTGCATGTAGTGCAGTTGATTCCATACGCCCTACACAACTGTCGTATGAACTCAAGTAAGTCTCATCTTTTGCGTCAATATCAGTTTTAATATGATATTATCAACAATGCTCAATGTCACTATGTTATTGCGACAGAGCATGCTATACCAATTATTCTATACCTTAATACATTGGCCTACAACACCGTGTTTCACGCTAACGCGATCCAAGTAGAGAATGCATGGTACAGACGTAAGGCCATGGAGTCTCTTTTCAATAACGATTTATCTTGTATTACTAACTTTTGTAACAGCTGTTGTTGTAATGCATTGCCTTGTACTTTCATTTTGCTATTCGCCTGACAATGTGAGGTATACTCTAACGGAATATTGGTGTAAATTATTTCAATCATCATGGATATCAAACTCGTCGCTATTTTCAGCTTTATTATGAGTATGTGGACTTCTCCAATCTTGAATTTACTTGTACTAATTTGTAATTACGTGTAGTAATTTGTGATATCATTTCAATCGTAATATTTAGAGGATTGTTTTTTTTCCCTAATAAAGGACTCTAATCCATCGAGCATATAGTTATATTTTAAGCATTTGTGTCTATAACTACAGGTTAGTAAAAATGATGCTAAGCCAGTTTTGGATACCGTCTTGGTAAGTACGACTATTCTAGACTTTATGAAACTTCGTATATTTATGTACAAATGTGAATGTACATGACAAAAACTGTGGAACTCATTTTTCACCATTGTTTGACCATGCAACTGAGTAACCGGTTAATTTCAAATACGACCTTTCTATTCAGACGGACAAAGAAGAGCGACGACTCCTTACGGCTGAACTTAAGGTTGGTAAATCTCTGGAAACGTCCTTTAACAGACACAACTTAAAGGGGAAATCGGGGTTTATTTTCACAATTTATTTCACTACAATTCCCCAACGGTATCTTACAATGAGTTATAACTAACAAATATGATCAAGAGTATCTCAAAAGATGTGGACAATTTAGAGAAAAGAGTCAAATTCGCAAAAAAAATCCGTGAAGAACTCCGAAAGTCTGTAACATACATATTCATCGAATCAAATATGAATATTCAATACTATCGCCTTTTCAAGGTATGAGGAAGTGGGGCTTCCTATTTAGTACTGTAAACAAAACATCAAACGAAGTCGCGGCGTGTGCTGTATGTATCATCAACTATCACTAAACTCTTGTTTACTTAGCATTACGCAATGCACGAACAGCATGGGAACCGTAAATATTCGGTTATGTTTAATTCATATAACGTCATCTCAGTCTTACCGTCGCTCTGATTGGTCATCGTATAGAGGAGGTTGTCTTGTCTTGTACATGAACGTTTATTTTTTGTACCCGACAAATATTAAGAGTTCTCATTTAACAGTAATTAACGCAATAGTTACCGTTTCTTCTGCCTTCAAACACTTCCCCAACGTCTCTTTAATTTCGTGAACAATCAGTTTCGAAAGAAAAATCAACTAAAGGAGAAATTTTCTCAGTCAAACCTTGATTTCCCCTTTAAAGTTCCTACAGAGCGTGTTAGCAATTTATTATTGCATACCTAGTATGTGTATGGTTAACATTAATGTTCTTTTACACCATTTGCTTCAAAGGACCGATCAATACTTACTCTGGTTTCTAACATCAAATGTATAAAAATATGTATTTCCTTAGGATTACTTTCCAATATATGTTTATAATCCATTTGTGCTTAGTTTCCTGGGATGATGAAAAGAGCAATGGAAGCACGGAAGTAAACTAATCGCACAAGACCGAATACAATTACAGATTTTCCATTTCTTGTCTGTTATGGAAAAGAAGATGGACGCATTCAATATTCCATCAGCGGTACTTGCAGTGGTTTATATATCTTCTCTTAACTTTAATTGATAATGACGTGAGTTGAAGAAACTAAAACATAAGCATTTTATGTTAGTATGCTTTTTTTCTATTCTTCAATTCTCCTACCTCGCTCTGCAAACCTGGTTTAAACTATGTATTGACCAAAAATGATGCTGACATTTTCTAAAAATAACATAACCGACTTAAGACGGTGGAAACGTGACCACCTCTTTTGAAAATATCTGTCTTTTAATGAACGTTACAGTACATCACGCCTTCAAATTCGGCACACGTACTCATCTCGTCTGTTTCTCTGCGCTGAGAAATGTCCATGATTTATTGTATTTTCTCCGTTGCTTTGCTCTCCACGTCTTATGTGGTGCGTTGAGAAGTACCCAGTCCTTTAGTTCCCAGGTAGAGAAAATGAAATAACCTTCAGATGTTACAAATTAGTCAATATGCATTACTATTATATCTTCATTCGCCTGTTCGAGCAAGGTTTCTAGTGTAGATTGTATAAGTTTTGTCTGTAGCACACCCCCGTATTTAATGGATATTTATGCTAAAATACTATTTCGTTCCCTCAAACGAATGACAAAGTGTTGGAAATGAATTTTCTATGTTTCAAGTTTTTTAAACTCTCGCCATCATTTAAATAACTGCTCTAGAAGTAAATGTCAATATTAGGGCAGGTATGCTACATACATTGGTAATGTCGCTACCCTTTGTTCGGGTTGCTTGTTTTCTTGTTTCTTCATTTCTTTACTTGTATTGAATATTTTAGTTTCATATACCCTAAGTCTGTTGCGAAAAACAACCATACAATGTTAGTAGGTATCTTAAGAGTTGATTTCTATAAAGCCTTTGTTAAATACTTTAAATATTATTTTAATAGGTTGCAAAGAACAGCAGTGCATCTTCTTACCAGGTACATGACAACATATTCAGCAAAAAGGTCTATTGTTATTGAAACTTTTATCCTGTGTATGTTTTACCTTGTGGGGATCTCAGTACTGATATTAAAATGACAGAAGTAGAATGGTTACAAGGGAACCACGATTATCGAGGAATATCCAGACATAAACTAAAGAACCTCTCAATACTCAATGTTTAGGTTTTATTGAGCTCACGAAAATGTTTGAAAAAGCATTGTTTTGTTATGTACTCTATTGATAAGATTATAATTCTCTAAGTAATAAAGGTGTTGAATGTGATACACATATAAAACACACTTTAAAGCGTTTTGCCTTTAGAGAGGCCGTAGCTAGGATCACAGCTAGGTGGGCGTTTTGTAAGTGAAGATAAAAAATTCCTACATGATGGGTTTGTGGTTTTCCAACTATGTGGCGACCCTATCACGATAGTTTCAGGCACCAAGAACTTCTCAACTGCTCAGGATGGGTAAAACAATGAAAGGAGTGCATTCTGTACGAAACGGGCATTATCAGGTGAAACAAACATATTATCAACGAAGCAAGCAAAAGAAAATGCTTCGGAATGAATGGGGGGGGGGGTGAGGAACGGCAGGATTATCTAAGCGAAGGGTCAATTTGGTACAACAACATTTTACCTTTCCAACATCCCCCCCCCCTCCTCATGGCAGTGAAACGGCACTTTCTAGGTGTACCTGAGCTACATGTACCCAGCCTGAGATATGGATGTCATATCTAAAATGCCTTATGTGGAAAAAAAAAATCAGTCTATGAAAAACGGTAAGGCCTTTCAGGTTGATTGAGGTGATACAAGAAGCTTAATGAAATACGCATCCCCTTCCATTTGTTTCTTTGGGGACCTGGCAAATAATTTGTGGCAGAACACATGCGAACACCGAATCCAGTTTTCTTGAGGCAGAGATTGTCTGAATTATGTTTGTGACTAATTAGCGACATTATCATCTAAGTGGAGCCTACCTGAAAATTTCAGAACCCTCAGATGTCAGGAAACGGCACTCAGCGGTGTACTTGAGTTGAATGTACCCTGCTTTGAAATACGGATATCATGTCTGTAATGTCCTGAACTAGTGTTTCAAGGAAAGTCAATCTATTACAAGTGCCAGTCAATTGGCAGTGGCAGTCATGTTTTTGAGGTGGTACAAATATCGTATTGAATTACGCATAATATTGTTTAATATTTTCCTCTTTTTTTTCTTTGAGTACTTAACAAATACATTTTCTGTTGAACATATTGGCACATCAGTGCGTAGAATTTAAGAAAAAGATAAAACAAAAAGTCATAAAATCTACTAGACTGAATTATGAAAATTCCAACTGGTATTTCACATTTTCCAACCATGGCCGTACCTAGGCTGAAATTTGAAAAATTCTGCGTGATATTTCAGAGTTATGGAGAACTTTTTCAATTACCAGGTAACCTTATAGACACAATCTGATGCAATAGTGGGGACACTTCTATGTAGTAAAATGAGGTAGACTGAGATATGAAAGATTCTGGTATTTCAGATTTTCCGACTAACATCGCTTCTGCAAATATGACAAATTCCAACTGGTATTTAAATTTGTAGAGAAGTTTTTCGAATACCAGGTAACCTTAGACACAGTCTGGTTCAATATAGTAGCTATCTTTCTATGTCATAAAATGAGTTAGACTGAGATATGAAAAACAACTGGTATTTTAGATTTTCCGACCGTCGCCGCTCTGATAGATTTTTTGTCAGAACAACACTCCGACAGATTTGTTGTCCATGTATACAGTCTTAATAACAAGTTTTATTTTCACGTTTTTGTGTTTAGTTTGCTTTTCATTGTGTACGTGTATAGTGCAGAAATATGTTTTGTACTAATGTGTTAGACAAAAGTCAAGTCATTCGCCATGCGGTTTGTCCTTTCTTCTGGAATTTCCAATCTGACTTTAAATAAGATCAGTTCTAGGGGTAAAAGGCGAACGTGCTACATATCTAAAGACAATGACAGCTGTAGTACATGTAGTTTAGCCTATTAACTTGGCAACAACATCTTATTCTGATGCAAACTTAGGAGAACACAATTGTCTTTAGTTTTCCCTCATTTAGGGAGACAAGATATAAAAGAATTATTTTTTGTTTTGTTTTGAACGGCAGGGTAAATACATACATGTTTCATTTTAGACATCCCATTTTGCCAATTCATAACAAACTTGGCCTACATATTTGTCATTTGGCATATCAGTGAGACAGTGTGACCATGCATAATAACAATATAAAGCCATTTCACAACATGCATTCATTGGAAATGCTTACTGTTTAATGTATAACATCTAAGTTACTTTGAAAGACGACTGAACTTAGTGACTTTTGAGTGAGTTCATTTTAAACACATTACTTCGTCAGGTTTTGTTTATTTGGTTCTTTTCATCAAACTCGTAAAATAATTGATGTGCACTTTTACGTTGATACTTCAGCTTCATGCTTATGTTGTTATACCAAATAAAATGTATCGTGAACTGTACACCTGCCTCAAAGTTCTTTCATTACGTGTAGAAAATAACAGGTAAGCCTAATGTTCATAATAGAATAAAAGTTAATAATAAGTTAAAAATACTGTAAGGAGATAAAATAAAACAAAATCAAGCTAAGAAATCTTTTCGGTGTTACTAACAATCCTTCACTTTATTGTCCTTCACTGTAAAATATATCTGTAAATTTACAGACAACAAAACAAAGAAATAAATATGAATTACATAAATTGTCTGGAAACAAATTACCAGAACATTTCTGTATTCCTTTTGTATTTCTTTTTTATTTTCTGTAAATTTACATTTCACAATTTCCATTTCTAAAAGTGTTGGTGTTCGAATGAAATAACGAGAATATCAAGCGTGAATAAACGTTCAACGGCAATTTTCAACTGTTACATTATTTGGATACGTGCGCATGACTTGTTTGACTAAAGATGAAGACAGATATACCCCTTCACAGATTTGAAGAAGATAAGATATGTAGACGATGTTTTTATCAGTATAACTATCATGCTGTTTCTAGAAATGTATTGCTCGTTAAGACCTTATTCATATGAGTTAGAGTCCCCTCCTTGTCACCACTTCACACACACCGCCTCCTATACCTATGCTTATGCCCATGCTGAAGTTTCACACACCCATACACACACACACAACTGCACACACACACTTAGTTCAATGTTTTGCGGATGTTCATTTGCATATATACCTATTCTACATGATTGATGATAAAAGAAGAGATGCCTCCAACAATACACAGGTGCCGTCACGACCTTTGGTACGTTGTCGTAATTAGGTTTCGGTTTCGTTTCAAAGTTTGATTATGAATAACCTTTAGAACACATTCATAGCATTGCTATCTTCATCGTGAACCTTAGGGGGAAAGGGTAGGTGCCTGTAAATACAGCATCAATGGATTTAATCGGTGCCATGGACAATCACACAATTACCGTGTGAATTAAGTATCGTAGTAGCATGCTCCATCGGAAATATTGTTGAAGCAGAAACCGCGGGTAGGTAACCACCGTCATTATCACTTCTTGATATTATCTTAGTTGTTCAATGTTGTGCATAAACTAATTTGAGACGTGAGTGAACTAAGGAGTATAAAGTTCTTAGGCTATAGGAAGTAACTTGACAATGAATGATCCAGTAAGTAATTTATGTACCGTTCCGTATTACGAAACTTTATGTAGATCAACGCTGTCTTCTTTTATTATTATTAAATTCGAATTACACGGAGATAACAAATAGCTTATGATAACATAGATTTAACACCAACAAAAGTTTACCTATATCGGGAAATTTAAGAAGAAAAGCAGATATTCATTTCAAGTTCATTCTATGTTTCTAAATCTTTTACAGAAATCGTTATGAAAGCTTTCGGATTGTGTATAAATTCTCTGGTTCTTTTGACAGGTTTGTGCAAACATTTATGTGAGCTGGTATGCTTGGTGATAAATGTTTCCTTTAAGAATTCGAGTAGCAATTTGCCCATGACCGGTCAAGAGTTTCAGTTATCATTTTGAAAATCGCAGAGCACTGAAATAAATTCTTAATTTTACTTGAAGGACCGCTTTGTTCTAAATTAAATGGAAATAGCAACATGATATTGACAAACCCTTACGTTGTACGAAAATGTTCTTCTGCAAGTTTTTCCCCCTACCGTTCATTATATGTAGGCCTAAGTGTACAGTGGTTACAGCGTAAGTAACAGCTACAGTACGATGTATTTTCCTGTTTTCCGCAGCACATTCTCTTCTATGGCTATAATAATTTGTTCTCCTTAAATTTAGCAGTGCATCAAGTTGTAAGACACAAGTCATCTTGCGCAATATGTAACACCTAGGCTATACCAGTATGTGTCAGATGCATGCAACTAATAAGAATGACTTTCTCTCGTGGCAGCTTCGGTGGTTAACTCACAAATCATCTGCCAAGACAGATATGAGGCTATTCTGGGTGAAACAGTTGAAGTTTCATGTATGTATGACGACTCTTTCCACACTGTTCGTTGGTATGAGTATGGATCTGATGAGTCGTTTCTACGACTAGACGGCGGTAAGAAATATGGAAGTGGACATAAAAGTGGAGAGTTTGATATAACTTTGCATGGTTCTATGATTATCAACAAGGTTAATATTAAGCACGAAGGCAACTACACTATATCCGTATTACACGAAGATGGTCATGGATCGAGTGAAGCAGTTCATCTCTATGTAATAGGTATTTCTTCTCCTTTTTTTTCTTGCTCTGTTGTGATTTCTATTTTTCACTTTTATAGATAGAAGTATGTAAAATCTTGTGATGCTTGCCAATGCTTTACTGATTAGGTACATTCACAAAACGTGATAAATACACTGTTGGTTAACTAAATTATTCTCGGGGGTAATGCTCGGAGGTAGGGGGGTTAGGCCTTAGCCTAAGTAACGTTTAGATCTACGAACTTCATATCGAACTTCATTTCAATAGTTAAGCTGTTACTAGTAATACTGTATCAGCCATTGCTTTGTGTAAGATAGCAGACTGTAAACACCCTGAATAATCAATATTTCGAGGAAACACTAGGCAAACAAACATCCATTCTTTCATTAGCAGCTATTGTTCTCTTTTCTTGTCACCAGCACCTTTGAATGACATTGTCCTTCATGACTGTGCATTATCTACATCTTCGAAAGTATGTGCTCATATACCCAAAGAAGAAATCAACAGTACAATTTTATGTTTAGCTGATGATGTAAGACCAGCAGTGGAATTTACATGGCATATGTACAGTTTAGATGGTCAACAAGAGTTATATGAGGACGTGAATTCCAATCTAACATTGGACTATGATACCTCCTTGTACACCATCCGATCATCTCTGCACTTTGACAAGTCTTTATTCGCGTTGCAATACTTTACATGTGTAGCATCTGGGTATGCGGTGAAGGAAGTACGAAATGCTTCGGTTTTGCTACCCGGAAGGGCAAGTTACAGTAACGTGGAAACTGCTTCGAAATTTGTAATGGAAGGTGAAACCATTCAACTTTCTTGTTCTACAACTTCCTTTCCTTTGTCGTATGCAAAGATCTCTATGTCAGACGAACGGGGCGACATTTGGATGAATATCAGTCCATCGCCAGATAAAGAACGATGCATCAATAAAAATGTATGTGTCTTTCCTGTCAATGCATTGGTTGTAATAACAGAAGTCGATCGGAATAAGGACTTCATCTTCGAATGTATCCATGGTGATGGAACAATTGCTGAAAAGCACATAACAAATGTAACTGTCATGGGTAAGTGTCTTGCAATTATTAAAAACCTTTCGGTGAAACTAGTAGCAACTTTTTATCCTTCCATACAGTGTTAGTCAAATCAACTACTTTTCGATGTTAAGTTAAATTTTAGTTTCGAAGTAAAATACAATAAATCACGTATTATTCACCTCTGCAACCATTTTTCGAGTTATCTTAAAATGCACGGACTATACGGATACACTGAAAGTTTGCACACTCAAACGATTACTTTAATCCCGGTATCTTTTACTCATTTATATAAAAAAGAAACACGGATCATTAGTAAAGGCCTATGATGTATGGTGGCAATATATTTCTGGGTCTAAAATTATCGTTTATTAAGTTCGTATTATCTAACTATACCTATCTAAGGAAGTTTGGTTCTTATTCCAGGCCAACTACACCATTTATATAACTTACCTAAAAATGATCTCTTTTTGTTCAGTTATTCCAGAAAATTCTATCCCCAAGATTCACGGATGTGAAGGCTCTGAACAATGTTCCGAAACTATTCCACCCACTGGAACCATAAGGTGTTCACTGTTTGGTGTGAAACCTCAGTTACCACTTGTTATGAGAGTACAAGAAGACTCTTTCGCAGATGTTGAGTTTACTGACGTAAAGAATGTGGCACAAAAAGACTTTGACTCTGTCACATGGAGCACTCATTATTCCGCAACGTACGAAATCAAGGAATGCGTAACTCAAGTAACACTGGAATGTCTTACAGTAGTTTCTCAGGAACAAGTACCTAATGAAATCATGAGCTCCACTATTGATTTACATGTTGGTAAGGTCTAAACATATTAAAGGAACATGGTGTTTGCAATTTTAATGGCCTATTAAAAGAACGCGTTCTGTAATGCTGTAGACCATTGCTTCAGCGTAGAGATGAGATGGGCCGTTCTTTATTTGGGAATTGAAATCCTTCTTGTCTTATTTAACTGTTTCATAAACAATTTCGCTATTGAGACATTCACAATGAGAATCCTATCGATAGAGTAAGAACTGGAGTGATAAAGGTTTTTTTCAAGGGTACTCCCCTTACATGTATTTTCTAATTGCTGTGATGTTACAATATGTGAGATGAAGTTGTTTAACATTACTTAAGTCTTCCTTTAATCTTTAACTTTTTTTCAGATAAATCTTCTTGTTCCGGTGGATCCAAAGGATTTCTCGTTCCTGTTTTGGTGGTCATTTTTGTTTTAATTATTGTTGCAGTATTTTTGGCTATAGCATATAAGTACAAGGGTAATTGAAATTGCAATTTTACTTTTCAATGTAGCTTAACAACAGTGATTTTCAGATCACGGTTCATGACCTGAGTATTCTGTCAAGACTTCTTGTTTAGATTTTCAACAGAATATCATAACATGAACGTTTACTTGAATAAATGAGACTTATATAAATGACATTTTCAAAGAATCAATATGCCTAGTCAGACATCCATTGACATTCGTTGGTCGAAGGGCACTTACGGGTAAACCATGTGATACTTAAGTTTTGTTATTTTCACAGATTTATCATCCAAAAGGAGAAATGAAGTAAGTTCTATCTCGAAGCTAGATACATAGAAACATTACTTCAATCAGGTTTGATTTCAAGCTCATAATAACAATTTCATTTGTTTCATGTTTATAATTTGATCATTTGATTCACGTTTGCAATGTTACTGAACATATAGACGGTTATCAACACAATTTTAACGAAACGTAACCGATTGAAGGAGGCTAGATTATAAAACATATTTAAGTTTTACAGAATAACGAAGTGGTGGCAAATGCAAAGAAGACAAGCCCATGTGAATATGAATAAAAGGTTCAGTATTCCCAAAGTAGCTGCAGTGACATACTTTACTTCCACATATTATAATATGACATGTCATGACGTGTAGATGTAACCATCAAGCGCAATGTTTAAATGAAAAAGTCATCATTCAATAGGGCGATATTTGTCAATATATATCAGAACAATTCATTTCAAATTTTGTAATTACATACGATTTAGAGAGATTTCGAATTGGCACTTATTTTAAGCAGTGTCTCTCATTCCTAGCATCAAGAAAAGGAGCAAGTTTTTATTGAAGAAATGGAAAGTGAAAAATGTATGAATGGAGAGGTGAGCATCTGTTTTTCAAGTCTTAATACACAGAAGTAACGTGGAATATGATTTATGATTATGTTGAAATAAGTTGCACTATTTCCCAGTATTCCTTATGTTTGTTTAGTTGCATCATTGCATATCTGAGGAATCAACATCAATGAACAAAACTAAATAGGCATGGAAAATAAAGTATGAAGGTACAAATGAGGAGAGCATGCTTAGTGTTCATTACATGTTGACAACGTCGATGATATTGGAATAATAAAGAAAAATAATAAAATTTTGTGAGGGTATATTTATCTATTACAAACAGAAGACGCACTGAAGACTGCTACAATATTAAGAGTGCACTAAGGCAAAGAATTTTTTTTTTCTTTTTGTTTATCTCATCGCCTTGTAGGGGCTAAGATGAGATATTGTAGTCACTTGGCTAATGGACCTATATATTGTACTGTACACCCATGGGAGAACGATTTCCATGGAAACGCTTGGAGTGGATGAGTAGCGACACCCCGGGGGTACCCCATGGTAGAGTGACCATGGGCACAGGAGGGTCCTGTTGGGTGGTATAAATGAAAACGTGTCCGTGCCAATGTGTGTGCGTGGGTGTGTGCGCGTGTGTGTCTGTCCGAACTTTGAAAGGTACATAAACGATTAAGTTTAAACTTTGTGTCCATTATGTATTAGTTGTAAGGTAAATTGAGTCAAATTTGCTGATTTTTTAGACAAAAAGGCAATTTTGCCCCAAATTTTGTATTTTCAGCATATTTTGAGAAGAATTTGGGCATTTAATGCAAAATGTTGCAAGGACTTATCTGAGAATGTAATATTCAAGGTATATCACTTTTATAGTAAAGAGAGTGAAATTTGCTGATTTTTTTTAAAAAGCCAATTTGTCCCAACATTTCTGTGAACTGTTACACCAATTGACGTATTGCTTTGTAACGTCTTACATGAGAACACACTGTTCAACATAGTATTACTGTTAAGGTAAATCCAGTGAAATTTGCTGATTTTTTAGGAAAGAAGCCAATTTTGCCCAAACATTTGTGTTTCCAGCATATCTTGAGAACTATGAGACCAATTAACTTAAAGCTTCGTGAGGACTTACCTGAGAAAACATTGTTCCATGTTTCCAGCATATTTTGAGAACTACTGTATTACATCAATTAACTTAAGGCTTTGTAAGGACTTACCTGAGAACACATACTGTTCAACATAACATTACTGTAACGGTAAATTTAGTGAAATTTGCTGATTTTTTAGAAAAAAAAGCCAATTTTGCCCTAAAATTTGTATCTCCAGCATATCTTGAAAACTATGAGACCAATTAATCTTAAAGCTTTGTAAGGACTTCCCTGAGAACACACACTGCTCAACATAATATTACTGTAATCATAAATATAGTGAAATTTGCTGATATTTTAGGAAAAAAGCCAATTTTGCCCACAATTTGAATTTCTACCATATCTTGAGACCCAAAATTTTGCAAGGCCGTTCCTATGAACACAATGATAATGAAGATACAGTGTCTCACTCTTATAGCAAACTGGTGAAACTGTATGAGCAAGCATCCGTTTCAATATACACCACCCTTTTAACTTTAGCCAAAACATCTTTAACAGAACTGGCCCCTGTGGATAATGTCTTGCACCATTCCTGTCTATTACGAGAACGTTATTTTTAAGTCAAAGAATAATTTTAGCAGAACCAGGTTCTGCAAGCTAAGTAGGAGACTAATGTGTAAAAAAGCCCATGGAGTGATATCGTGCCCCTAACTAGTCTAACCACTAAGCCTAACCCACATGGAATAACCCAATGTTATAATTGTGTTATGTAGCGTAATTTGCACAGATACTTATGTTATCGTTACTTGAGCCTAGTGGCACCAGGCTATAGGCTTAAGTTTGCTACCTTACAGTAGATATCAGTTTTGAGATATTTTGTTCGGTTCATCTGCTTACCACCATTTTATGCTTGAAGAATATTTGGCTCTAATTCACAATCATTGCTCAGGTCTCTGTAGGATGTGGTTGCAGTAAACTTGAGCCTACTTGAGCCTAGATATCAGTATTGAGATATTATGTTCGGTGTATCTGCTTACCACCATTTTATGCTTGAATAATATTTGGCTCTAATTCACAATCATTGCCCAGAACTAGCTCTCTGTGAGATGTGGTTGCAGTAACTCTTACAAATCCCCATGTGCGGGCCTTGTGTTGAAATCAATGCATGTTGGCGATGAGAGACGCAACTCTGTACGCAATTCCTGCCTATTAGGAGAACTATTCTATCCACTAAGCACATTGTTGTCATGGAAAGTTACTATAGACTAGCGCAGCAGAAAACTGCACGATATCTGAAATGTTGCTATACTAAATATTTAAAAAAAATATCAGCTCATGATTTGAATATTAACTGGTGGTGTATTTGTTTTACTTGAAGCCAAATGAAGATGAGGAACAAACTCGGAGCTTGCTTGACCCGGAAATTTCAAAAGTGCGTACACATCACAAACAGCCCACAAATTTGTTACATTTTATTTGTTATAGATAATGTAGTTGTATGACCTTGTACTTTCTACTTACTTTTTACTCCCGCCATTAAATATGTAGCATATGATTTAACGCACTTCTAATTGAAGAAATACAAGTAATTTCCTCTAAAGTCAGTCTCTGGAACGAACTCAGTTAATGCAATTTAGTAATTTAAATTGTACAGTAAAATAAGCATAATGCTACAATGTCGTCTTGTGTAGACAAAACTAATTAAATGCATTTTCCGAGTGCGGAAGGTCAACACTTTCGTTTATTTTCAACTGAAGTTTTAAGTGCAAGTGACATGAAATGGACAATGGGTTTTCATTTCGTTAGGTTTTTGATATTTTAATCGTTGATTAATCCTTGATCATTTCTATTTGTTTATTTTTTTTTCATGATCTGTTTCTTTCACTATAGCTACTGTCTTTCCTTTTCTTCCTGTTATTTGAGCACCCAATAAAAACATTGATACTCAATTTTACTGCTTTCCTCAGGATTCTTTCAGTAACCGAAGCACATCAGTCGAACAAGCAAACGTGGCACCGAAGGAAGAGGAACTTGTTGAGTCTCAAGTTCAAATCTCCAAAGTAAGTGCAAATTATGACCTCATGAAACAGTTTTGTGCCGGCAGTTTTTACCACCATTTGCAACAAGACTGCTTTATTAATGCTATTGTATAACACAGTAAGTGACGGAAAGCGACTCAGACAGAAGATCTTGGCGACATTAAAATCTAAGACACTTCAACTTCAGCAACGAGGATCATTACTCCTTCGTTGAGCAAGGTTTTTATTTGTCTGTCAGATTGCGACCACAGTAACATGTCGTGTTATTTTGTCGTTTTGTCATATCGTTTTATGAAACACATGTCAACTGCATGTCTGAATAGAAGTCGTTCAATTACAGGACTGACATGATAAAATCGACAAACGCTTCATGCCCCGAAGAAAAGATTTCTTCTAATGGAGGGATATGTGACATTGTTATAATCTCATGATATATCGAATTAATGTAACAAAACTTGTGGTTATCGTAATCGTAATCTAATTATAGGAGTCACAAGTTTCGAGTTCTCCTCAAAATGAGGAAGATGAAACAACAGAAGTGGACGCACCAAAGGTAATTGTTGGTTTTATTTATTTTATTGTTATGATCTGTAAGTATGTTAGCTATTTCGCTATTTCTTTAAAGTCTGTGTTATTGACAGAATTCAATTATTCGTTCGTTTCCAGTTATATTTTCCTGATTATTAAACTGAAAGAGCGTTTGAAATCATTGTATTTACTTTTATTTCTCAGAAAAACATTGGCGACAAACTTTTGGTACCATTTATCAAAGAGGTAGTATTGTCCTTACCATTAACATCAATTAAACAAATCAAAGAGGACTAACGAAATTTAACTTTTAAAAAGTGATTGCATGTGTAGGCAAAAAGTAAAGATATCGAAATTCCATGTCCAAGAGTTTGGCAAGGCTGCCCCATTCAGAAAAGTTGGAAAAAGTACGTTTCATCTGGTTAATTCAAATATGTATGATTTCAATTTTTTCAAACATATCCACAAACAATTGAATCGATAACCGATAATGTAGTGGTTGGCAGTTTTCATTTAAACCAACCGTGTGGATCTATGAATAAGTCAATGGAGAGTAAACTAGTGTTGAATACACAGTTAGTCAAAACAATGTTGATGTGATCATTCTGTAGGTTATTTGTAAAAATAGTGCATCCTTTTCCAAATATTACAATTCCCAATACCAAGCAAGGAGCGACGACTGGAATATTATGTTATCAATGCACCACTGAGACATATACGGTTGCATATTTATTATGTGCAAATGTGGTTATTATGCTCATCTCGATCTACAGCCTAATGATGATATGAGGGAAGAAATACTTCAACTTGGAAAGGTCAGTAGTTGTACTGGTACCGTTTCTTTATTTTTAATAAAAAAATAGCTATCGAATTAAACAACTAATATCACAATGCAAAACTTACGTATAACATTAGTGCTTGTACATATATTTTGAAAAAATGATCCAGTAATTCTTCCTTGCATCTGTAGTATGATTCCAATATCACTTATTTGTCGATGACATCTTAGTGTCCTTAGAGCAACGTGATACTCAAATTTAACTTCAACATGAAGGAACGATAGCATATAATAGATTAAACTGGACAGACTACCTCTGAAGATGGAACAAATGACAATCAAACATTCATTAAGTATCAACATCAGACGCAACGTTTGTTGTCAACCGAAGTGGCTAACAAGGTCAAGACACAAGACGACTGTGTGTACAAGACTCCACAATTTCGCTACCACACTCTCTGAACTCAGATGCGATAAGGCCTAAAGTCTTGGTATCTATGAAGACTGTGGAGATCAACAGCTTCTTATGATAGGACACGTCATTGCATTTCTTAATTTTCCTTTCAGCATATGTTTGAATGTTATAACGACATTTTGTCAAGTTCGCTTACGAGAGACTGACTACATACTTCAAACGAAGACTACTGATAAAGGACGTTTACGAAATAAATAGCGGACTTCCAAGCCATATAATCCACCTAGGCGTGCTGCAGCCTGGAGTCTATTTATAACAGACACGTTTAATTTTGACTTCGAACAGATACGTTCTCGAAACGTCTATTTAAAAAAAAAAATCCGTTTAAAAAAAATAATGCGTTGGGTTGGGACTCTGAAATTTTTTACAATATTTTGTTAATTTATACAAAATATCTAAGAATGTTTCATAACAGTGATATTACGTATGGCGTTTCTTTCACACAGCAATCTCTTTATGAATATCTGAAGGAGCAAATTGAAATAAACATGGAAGTAACTGAGGTAAATTTTATTGACAACTTGCATGTATTGTGGCTAAACTATTGTTTTTAAATCTATTTAGTCTTGGTCTGAGTAAAGCAGCTGGCACTTAGTAAAAACTGCAGGAAGGCCTGTTTTAATAAATGATATGTACACATGTGGAGATTACTTCAGGTTGCACCAAGTCCCAGTAACTGAAAAAGTAGATGATTCAGCTACTTTTCCTTATTTGAACTGAGACATCTTCCCCTTTCAAATGATTCCATGATTCATTACTCAAATGGTGTGTGGTAAAATAAAGATTACCGGAAACTTGTATGATGTGTATCAAAACGATGAACAAATATCACTGTGATAATAGCGTATGATGCTCTACACTGGTTCCAAATCCATTATACCCAAATTATTGTTTGTCTTCTACAGGATATGATTTATACAATGATAAAATCCTTCTCTACATGTCGCGCAAATGAATGGGTGAGTTCTTATTGTCCGGCAAAAAAGATTTGTTTGTTTATCTTAAAATTCCATACATATGATTAAACCTACTTAATGGTTAAAGTAGACAAGGTATATACGTTAAACTTTATTTTTATTTTTTTCAGATAACTACCACAGAAACGTCAGGCTTAATCGAAGTTACAGTAGAAAAGGTAGTAGTAATAGTTAAATATATTTCTTTTTTACAGATCTCCATTAAGAAAACGGTTCATGATTTTGACCTTCTTCCCTTCATTTTCATAAATGTGACATGTGGTAAACACAATATTATCGATACTACTCAGGGAAATAGAATGTGAGAACTGACTTAGTTTGAACTACGTGAGTTTAACTGCAAATGTTTTAAGCAAAGACTGACAAAAAGAAATAAATACAGTGCAAAATGGAAGATGGAACAATTAACGACCTCCAATTTAATTTTATTTTGGTCAACCACGAACACCTTATATTATCGTAACTTGCATTAGAGAATGCTAAGTTTATGTATACTCCTTTGAAATAAATTCATGTTTGATTTATATCTTGATTCCGTAGCTCACAACTAAATTGCGTCTTCGAGGACTTGGGATAGCTTACGCATTAAAACAGGTAGCAATATTTTCTTGCAAATATTCAATCAAGAGATAGTATCCCACTATTAATGTTTTCAATTTTGACAGAAGACTGTAAATGACGAGTTTCTTTATTTCCTCAGATAAGTGACGTGCAATATTCAACGATGATAAAACCATTGGCAGATGAATTACAGGTAATGTAGCAATCATTATTGTAACACGTACGTCAGTCATCATGAAATTATGCAGTGGTGATGACTTTTTAGTAAATTAGTAGACCACTATATGGGATTGATATTACTGGCTTTGCTTAACTCTGGAAAAATCTTTATGACAGAAATCATATTCTCTTCTTTAGAAAGACGCCGAAGATCTCGCAGACTCAGTAGTCCACTACTTCGTAAAAAGTGACGTGAGTATTTAGACACAGAACCAGACTGCCTGAAATATTTCTGCTTGTCTATTGCTTTTTATACTTTAGTTGTGCGTAACCTAACGTTAAGTTGTAGACTGCCCCATGTGAGTTTGCTTGATTTGATGAGTGATAGAAAGGCTGACGATCCAAATCAACTAGCTTATACTTATAGTATCTTTTCTGCTAGGAAACAATATATTTTTTAATAGTCACTTTATTTGCGTAGAATTAATATATTCACGTAAAACACACATGCAGTCAAATATACTTTTATTAGTCTATATGTTGCTATAGTTGAAAGTTTTGTGACATACCTTCTTTTTTTATATTCTGCAGATAGCTCAAGAATTTGTTACTCCAATAATTGGTTACAAGGGCCTTCCAAACAAAGTATGTTTTATTTAGTACGGTTCATGACATAACAAGCTTCTATACCCCTTCTAGTGTTCTAGGTGATTGTCTATTCATTTTTCTACTTCCTACGAAAAAAGCGGTTTTAAGCTAGTAATTACAGTTTAATCAAAATGAGGTTCGAAACATGAATGTTTAAATAGTATGTATGCTATATAAGGATTTCTCCGTTTCGTCTATTACTTGTCAACAATGTTTATGAATTGAATATATCGAAATTAGTGTAAGAGAGGTTTCAGTTTACCCTCTGTCTTAATGTTGGAAATAATAGAGTAGCTTATATTTTGAAAATACAGAACTATGTCAGTTTTAATGGAAAATAACAAAAGCTGCAATTATCAATGTGCCGTCACTTTTCGCATTTTCTTTTCCGTTAAGATTCCATACCCATACATCGTGAAGTCAATACAAAGTAGTTTTCAGGGGGTAAGTGACACTATGGAGAAATCATTAATGTGGTTCATATTTTTATTAATTGAAATTCACATCACTACTACGGCTGAGCGTTGCTGTAATCAGTCGAAGTCAGTTTTCGTTGCTAGACGATATATATATATATATATATATATATATATATATATATATATATATATATATATATATATATATATATATATATATATATATATATATATATATATATATATATATATATATATATATATATATATATATATGCACTGGCGATCATCTGGTAAGTGACGTAACTGGATGGACGTGTGTTTATTTCCTAATAGGATCGAAATAAGGAAAGACTTTCACCCCTGCTCAAAGATGTTGTGGAGAAAACATCGTATTACAAGGTAAACGTAGGAAATGCTGATCCACTTTTGCAGATAGAAAATTTATTAATTTGATTTAATCAAAACAAACTTCTCAACGTATCCAAAATTTGTTTCGTTAAGAAACTCATTTTCATCAAAGGGTCTTAAACCTTTGGCAAATTTGTTAAATTATCTATAACAGTATTACACATTCGAAGACATTTTGGACAGGTGTCTAAGATAAGAGTAAAAAAAATCAAACTATAGTAAAAATAAAAACAATTGAATATTTTTAAACTTTTTAAAAGAGACAACATTTTATACAAGACATTTCGTTCCACTTGCTATTGCTATAAGTTCCTTACATCTCAATCTTACAGATTATACAGCGGTCGGACTCGAAAAATGTACTGGATACAAAAGTAAGGAAGACCAAAGATATATGCAGTGTTCACAATTACCTTTTGTTGCAGTTGCTGTATTATGCAATCGATTTCTATATTAAGAACTGTATCTAAAATTCACACCTTAACTTTGATATGTTTGATTTTGGAGACTTTTTAATTTTCTTTTTTTTTCAGGATTTATCAACTTTGTTTTTACAATTATCGTTCTTGAGCGTTCAAGAAAAAGCTGTAAGTTTATGTTTTTTATGAACTTACGGGACTCAAAATACGATAGGTCTTAAATATATTTGATATACAGTAACGAAAAGCGTAGTCTAATGAATCCGTGCTTGTACTGTGAAGGAATGTTTATATCTTGCAGATGTATATTATTAGATAGACAGATATGTCCTTCCCATCTCGCTTATTTTGTTCTTTCGAGAGTCTTTACAATTGAACAGATTACCTGAATTAATTAGGTGAACATTGCGTTAATCGTATGGCTTAAAGAATATAGAATTGCGACAACAAGTACTTGCAAACAGCTTTCGATTTACCGATGCTTAATATATTCACATCAGAATGGGTACGGTACAATCTAACCTAGAAAAAGTAAAACGAAAGGGTCTCTAAGTCTCTTGAATTTGCAAATGCCTGCACATCTTTAATATTCTTTTCTCAGGATAAAACTCAATCTATGCCTAACAAAAAAAAAAATACTCTACTTCTAGCAGGACCTTAAACGTATCAATGAAATTTGAAACACTTGGTAACTTGTTTTGTAGTTTGCATTTGTAAATGAAAAGTTTAGCATGTAATAAAAGGAAATTAATTGGGTGCCTATTTTCTTGTTAATAACCGAAATTGACCATTCCTTACATAAATCAATATTTTGTCAGAAGTAACGGCAGGAAAAGTCCATGTCACACAAGATTTATAATATTATACAGCCAAATTAAATGTTATAACGATTAGTAAACAGTGTGTAGAAAGTGGATAATGGAGAATCTCTTTGGTTGATTTTGCATAAGAAAGAATTTGTTGCTACTAATCGATGAATATACAGGAATTGATTGTATTTAATTTTTTGCATCTCTAACGGCTTTCAGTGCTGCAAGAAAACGTTATTCCAGTCAAAATGCTTACCACACATTTGTTCGTATTTTGTGGGGTAGCTGTGGGGTGTTAAACAAACCCCTGTTAAAATAATTGTAAAATAGCTTATTTGGATAGAGACTTGTTTTAAAACCTATTAGACATTTGCTTTTTGTTTTTCTTTTGCTCTTTCATTTGGTTTTTCAACATGCATGACAGTAGTTTTCTGTGATCTGGGAATAGCCTGAACAATACCGTAATACAACGTACAGGAAAGTTATTTGTCATATTAAACTTTGCTGTAAAGGATAGATAGCTTAACGAATTGAATTCTCATCAAAGAAATTTCTCACATAATGTGCATTTTGTTTTCGAATAAAATACAATGATATTCCGTTCTATTTTGATATAGGAATTATTTAATACATTTTAATTAATTACACTTACAAGTCAAACATTTAGCGACAGGCTCTAAATTAGTCATATTAAGTTTACCTTTGTCATGTTGATCAGCAAGTACAGTTTCTTTGATTTTGTCAGGTTTTACAGACCAGAAAAAAAAATGGTATCCAATTCTTTAAAAAGAAATGATTCGGTGGGTATATGAGCAAGTTTAGAAAGTCCAAAATGTCTTACTTATTACAATTTTAGCAATTGGAGTAAGGTCCCCCTAATTGACTAAATGTTGAGAAGAATTTTAATTCGAGATAACTTAGCTGCATAACTTTACTAAATAAATCATCTTGATTGGAAAAAGAACTACCTAGGTAAGTGATTGACCCATTACTGACAGTTATGCGGTAATTCCTTATGAAGGTGGGTTACGGTGTAGTGGGACTAGTAGAACCAATGAGGATTTTTCCAAATTCAAAGTCAAATCAGACGCTTGTGAAAATGTTTTTAAAGTATTAATTGCGTCATTAATAGAAGTTTCAGTACCATCCGTAATATAATAACTGTATATCAGCGTAGCTCTGAACTTTGATATGATCATTTTAAAGACAGACAAAGAAAAATTTCGGTGTAAATAATGAACAAGTACGGGCTTACAGAGCAATCCTTCAAAGAGCAACGAACTTCGAAAGGCTAAAATACTCGGTAAAATAAACATTGTTTGACACACAGGAACTAAGAGGGCCTTACTCCATGTGCGAAAGTCATTACCAAAATGTAAGGAAAAAGTGTATCATGTAAACAATCCCAATCAAGACATTCGAAAGCCCTTTTTCAAAATGAAGGAAAAGAAGAGATCCAGAAACAGAATGAGTCTCGCAATAAGGTCTAATGTATTTCTGATGCACTTACCGATGTAACGACCTTTAAAAGAAACCTGACTGTTCGGGACAAATAATTTCGGCAAGGACCTCTCATACGTTTGACAAGTCATTTAGCAACAATCTTACAATCGGTATTTAACAGGGCAATAGTGCCCCAATTCTTTCAGTAACGGAGATCCATTCGAGGCGTAGGGATAAGGGTAATACTTGCTCTACCTTGTTCATAAGAAACATAGCCGCTCTTGTGAGCATGGTTAAAAGAATTTTCTACCATCGCCTATCATGTCTCTTAAAAAGATGCAAACATTATTGTAGACAAGTCATCCTTCTCATTTCAGGAAATATCTCAAAGAATTCGCAAAATGAATTATTTTAGTAAATATTCGAGGTACGAGCCTGTTGCTAGAAATCAATCGGTTGTGACGTAGTACCGACAAATCTAGATTGAACATTGCCCTTGATTTTTAACTCAAGCTGTGGGTTACAGTACTACTCTTATCTCTTATTTGGTGATAAAACCTTAGTTTCACCAGAGAGGGGCTCAGACCTACCTTTGAAAGCATTGTTCCGAGCTACCTAATTGTTTAAGGATTAGTTGACTTACATGACGTTGGTCTTTGAATGATGTTGAACTGGTACCGACGAATAAAGGATAGAAATACCTTTGAGTTAATTACACAGCTTACCTTTGCTTGGTTTGGTGGATCTTAAAATATCAGTAGCAATTAAATTTTATATATGTCCATCACAACAACAGCTCCTCTGGTTTAATGCGATTAGTATGTAAGTATCTTACTGAATGTAGCTGACTGAAAGTATCTCACTGAATGCAGACATTCATAGGGATTTCATAATCTCTGAGCGTAAGAGTTTTTGGGTCCTAGACCTTGCCAGAAACAGGAATTGTGCAAAGATGGAAAAGGATATTTCTCGTTTTTTTTTGTCTCGATTCTCCGGCACACATTTTCAGGCTCGTGCTGAAGCCCAACTTTCAAAGTGTTATTTCACATCTAAGGAAGCTTCCCCTGGTGAAATAATTATGTTCAACTAATAGAACGGTAAAGGATCTCATATATTATGTTATATTTTCTTGCTGATGAAGAATTCCTTTTAAAGAATTAACAACAAGATTACTTACATCGTTCCAAAACGTTTTATAAAATGCAATCGGAAGACATTCAGTACCCGGTGATTTTTTTTACAGCATACTGAACAGAGAGTTACTACACTCACTTAAAGTCAGAAGACCTTCATAGATACGTTCCTCTTTCGCAGTGAGAGTAGTACAATCATAAGGCACATTTTTTTAAAAGTGAACTTAGGGTGACGTTTCTATTTTTAGAATACAACTTACTGTAAGAACGTTTATCTTCATCTAAAATGTTTCTGAGACGAGTGAACTGAGGTTTCATCAGTTCCAGTTCCTAAATCGTGCGTAAAGTTTTATTTCTATGTTCTAAATTACGGATATAATTTGTTTTCTTTTTCCCCTACTTCCGACCAACGAATACGTGATCTCTGTACTATACCGGTTAAGTGTATAATCATAGAGATATTTAAGGACTGTTCTGGCCTCGCCAAGTTTTATATTTAAATCTGAAGAAGGGGACAGAACGATTTGTGGCTCTAGAAGTGAATTCGTTTCAATCAAACTTGCAATCAGAATTTTTTGAGATGAATAGCCAGAACCTTAGAATTACTAATGGAGAAAGACCTTAGGTTGCCTTTGAACGCCTCCCAAAGAAAGCAAGGATTTTCGTTACTACAAGTATCAAGAGTTTCAGTAATAATATTCTTAACAAGATTGACATACGCAGGGTTGTCTCAAATGGATACATTCAACTTCCACATATATCTTCCCCATATACGTAATTGATCCAAACAGAATAAAGGATGTATAGAGGTGCTGTAGAATGTTTCAAATGATTAGAGATGATCTCTGAAGTCTGCAGTAAATGGAAGATCCATACTAGAATGCCAGGTAAAACATTTTACAATGAGGATGTTTCTCTTTTAATATCAATAAACCCAAAACCATTCATAATGTTAATCAGTTTTGCCCTATAAAATTGTTTTGAAGCAGACATCAGTTCTATCCAGATGAGTATTAAATACCAAGTTAAAATGTCTGCCCCGAATAATATTACTGCAGGAATGTTGTTAGCCAGACAGATGTACTTATGCCGACTTGGTAAGTAGTCTTCACAGAAAGTTGATAAAGTTAGCATGAAACGCTGAGATTCTTTCGAAGATATGACAAAGCCACTGAGAACCAAATTTAGTATTAAGCTCACATGGAACAATTTTCAGTGTTACCTTGCAGTAATGTTGTGAGAGCATCGACAGCTGTATTTTGTACAAAATTGTGTTGGAAATATAAAATCAAGAATGAAGAAGGAAAAACAGATTAATTAAGACTCTTACATATCTTAGAAACAATAAGAATTCTAAATATATACAGCGGTTGAGCATGTGAACACTGAGTAAATGGATTTTCATTTTTTTTTCAGATAAATGCCGAAAGGTGCGTGGATATTTTGAAGAGTAGTTTTGAGGAAGGGAAGGTAAATTACTTCTTACTTATCTTCCACTGCGTACTTAAAACTCAAGGAAAACTGTGACATATTTATTGGTAAAATAATTGCGACTGTTTAATTACCAGCTCTGATACACTTATATACTCCGTCTTAGGATTTACCACGAAATTCATCACTTAATTTAACTTTCTTTGTCAAGCTGTTGTTGTGCTGTATGCACATACACTAGTTTCTTTGTTTCTTACGTCAGATAACCACGGAGAAATACCAAGATGTTATGCGTTCTTCATGCAACAACGGCTGGGTAATACGCTTATGATTTGTCCAATGTTTGAAGATAAAATGTTTATTCTAGAACATCTAAGTGTTGCGTTACAAATAAACTATAGCTTTCAAGTTACAATACCACTATCAACGAATGTGCTGTGAAATCAAACATTTTATGACTCTTTTTAGCTTCAGACCTTACCCTAATGAAACATTACTGTATTGTTCTCACAGATGAACGCGGAAACAATTTCAGCCATATTACATCAAGGTTTAGCTAGAGGCTTGGTGAGAGTTGTTTATTTTACAGAGCTTTATTGAGTCTTAGGTTACAGTTTCTACATTAATGAATTAAGGCAATACCAAATTTTCTTACACTGTAAATAGTGTCCATCAAATTCCATACGTGCAACCTTATTTGTAGGTTGGAAGGTCCACACTGCGTTTTGTGGTGTCATTTGGACTCTCCTTTTGAGTAGTGGGGAATGCGAAAATTTGGATTTGTAGTTTTATCAGTTTGTCATTCCTCTTAGTGACAAACTTAGTTTTATCTTGGATCAATTATTGAAATAAGTATTGTAAATAAAAGTTTACATTTACACTCATTTTCCTAGAAATATATATGCAACAATACAGAGAAGTGATAAGTTAGTTATATTTGTCAGTGATAAGTTAGTTATATTCATCGCTATGCACAATGACTCTTCAAATTGACATTCGCCACTATGCATTTTGATATTTTCCACTCAGCCAACAGGAAACAAGGACATGTCAATTTAAATGTGTTGATGATCATGTCGTGCAAGTTTTCCTTGAAACAGTTACATCTAACGTGACATAAAATGAACACATTTTACTAATAGACTGAATCTAAGAGGATTTACTTTGCAAAAAACATTATACGTGATAGTCGTCTCACCCAGAATACAGATATTATAACAGTCATACAGATTCGCAACGGAAGGCTTGTTCTTTTACTCAAAGTAGTGATTATTATCTAACTCTTTCATAATTATGTTCATGGTCTCGTTCTGTATTTTATCTTGAATGGCAGCATGACAATGACTTCTTTCACAAGATAATGACATTACTTCTTCAGAATGAAAAGGTATAAGTATCATAATTATATTTTATCTTTGATAAAAACTGATTTACATAATACTTCAATAAGCAAATTGAGAGATGAGATCCGTCGTTCTTGACAATTGCAGTATCACAACTTCATGATAAGTTGTGAGTATGATATGATCTACATTATATATATATACATATATATATATATATATATATATATATATATATATATATATATATATATATATATGTATATATATATATGTATATATATATATAGTTCCTTAGTATGAGCATAATTAGAATGATGCAAAAAGCAAATTGTGTTCTGACTGTAGTCTCTAGGATACAAAATACAGCCCCCTTCATACTTTAAATCGTATGATCACCAAATACTTCGAAATTGACTACTATGAATTAGTTTATGACCATCTTCTATCCTTTTGTCAGCATTGCGTATTCTTCATTGCTTTAATTGGTCTTGTTTAATAACTTTACTCCTTTCTTTCTAATAGATTCATTTGACCCAATGGGTTGAGGAAATCAAACTTTGTAGCAAAGAAGGATTGGTAAGCTATTGCTTCGAATGTTGTGAGGTACCGATTAAAATTCAAAAATAAAATTACAATCATTATGCTTTGAAACTGGTGAGAAGTACGAGGAGATGTTAGCTGGACTTTACGAATTAAAATCAATTTTAAGTAACTGTATTTCCGCAAAGTTCAGGAACAATAGAACTTCTCCTTATTAGAATGTTTCTTACCCCTTATTATCTTGTTTGTTGTTATTTCAGGTCAGTCCGGATGTGTTACATCTTCAAGTGAAAGACTTTATATCAAACAGGGACTTTGGTGTACGTACACAGACGGGACTCATTACCTTTTAGAAAAGTTGTTAACTTAGAAATCATACTGATTGATTTTACAACAAATTTCATAGACACTAAATTGGTCATGTACTTAGAAGTGTATGTAGTCATAGTAAAAAAAAGGAAGAAGTTATCTACTTCATGCAATTTACGCAAAGACCTCACTATATCAAAGGACTTTTGGGATATGATCAAATGTCATATGCGCTGTATAGTGCATGTAAATTATTGCTCAGGGAAGAAAGGAATGAAATGAAACAGTTTCAGGGAACAGAATGTTATTTGAAAGACTACTACGTTTGTTTCTGAAACTAGTACGTCGATAAATCTGTCTGAATGAACACCGTTCATGGTTATCTACTTGGTTTTTAATACTATCCTGTTGCATAATTTTATCCAGAAGTAATCCAGGGAAATACTATGAATATAACTTAAAATTGTGTTCTGCCAATTCATTGAGAACGTAATACCATATCTTCAAATGTAGCAATTTTCTAATAACTTACTAAGTTTGGTAAATTCTATTACGTTTTGTCTAATTAACAGTGGTATGAAGACAAGTGGCTAACATTGGTCTTTGATCTGCTGAAGGCAAAATCGGTAAGATAAAAAAAGTAATTTTAGGACCTTGCTTTTGATTGTAACAACAAAGATAGCATTAGAAATATGACTTAGACCCCGTTGACTTCCTTCAAAACACTTCTGATATAAACTAGTCCTACAGACGTACAATTATGTAATTGAAGTCTAATTCTTGAAATTTTTCCATGAAAGCTGTAGTAATGAACATTATTTTATTATTTTTGTTGCAGTTGAGTGAAAAGAATAGTTTGGACATTTTACAAACTATCGTAAACAGGTACAAGGTAAGTTGACAACTTACATATGACATTTTATCAGACCCAACAACCAAACGTTTTTAGGAAGCTAATAAGGGCTCTTGTCGGCATTCCCTAAAAAAAACGAATATAGTTTTGTTTGAAGTATGAACATATAGGACATATAAAAGAATCATATGAACCTGGTGATGTTTCATGAAAATCTAACATCAAGAATCGTTCAAAGGTGGCTTTTTTGAACTGAAAAGCAATTTTGAACTGAATAAACAATGTGCCAATTCTTGTTTTGACCATAGAAAGGAAATAAATAGACTGGTTCATTTGAATTGAAATGAATCTACTGTACAAAGGAAGCATGTTGTCTTGATAGTTGTCATTGAAATGGGATAAAGAATGCAAACAAACGGCATCTCCCATGTTCACTACAACGATGAGACATGGACTAATTTCTGAAGGTACAATGTTTTAATCTTTGTTTCAGTAATTTGACATTGGAAACATTGGTCTATATCTTGAGGAATTTTCCACGGATGTACATTAGGTACTTAAAGCTACATTTGAATACCGACTTGAATAGAAAAAAATTGTACCTCTCGATATGTTTGAATAAGTGTCCTCTTTACCGTTCTATTTTTGCCATTGACTTGTTGCTCAAAGATCAAAATAGAGTAAATCTTATGTGATATCTGTGAGAATTCATTGTGATTTTGTTGCTTTTCACAATATCTTGATTTATACAGGTGGCGGTGCATGGTACAAACATACACATAATTGCTCTTAATAGTCGTGCGTGCTGAATCATCATGTCATATATACCTTGTACAAAGAGAGCAAGGTTCAGCAGGAAAAGACCGTACTACAGTCTTGCAAATGTCACTTGGTAATATGTTAAATCTCAACTTATGAAATAACAAATTTTTAAACTGATATTGCTTGTCTTTCAGATTACAGAGGATCAACTTAAACTCATTTTGAAATCGCCATCACTGGTAAGTTAATACAAACACAACGATGATGTGTATGCATGGTTTTATGTAACCTTTGTGTCAACAAACTATATCATAATTCTATGTTTGTCTTCTTCCCTTCTGTTACACATCCTAAAGAATCTTACTTCAAAACAAAAGAATATTGCAAAGAAACTCAAGGTAAGACAATTTATTTCTTAAATGATTTACTCTGAATGAATGAAGTCAGACCTATATAACTGATTTACATTGGTTCATTGTATAACTTATAATAAAACGGACACCGGATTTATAGCACATCAGTTCTATATGAATTATTCACGACTATATGTAATACAATGTATTACAAAAATGTTTGCTGCGGAGGTCTCATCTTGTGAGAATCCTTAGTAAATTATCTAGCAAAATTTCATATCATCTTAAATCATAATGCATTTTAAATTTAGTTGTTTTTGTGGCCGATAACATATCTAATTGAGACGGTCAACTCGCACCAAGTGAGAGGAGCTTTGCTATTTTTATATAGTTCGTGTATGAGGCATACATGTCATATTTGCTCACACGATGGCAACCTTGTTTTCAAGGACATTATTATAAGCAATTTCTTTAAATATACTCGCGTAGGGCACGATCCTTGATCTCACTCTTATAACCAGCTCCCAGTATATCGGATTTCATTCAGGAAAATGTTTTCTTTTTTATCAAAACGCATACATGACATGATGTATGTTTTGATTTGCTTTACTTTGGGAAATTATGTTTGAGTAAATGTTAACTTATTCATTATTATTCTTTATTTTTTGTGAATGCTTTTCGTTTAGTGATATATGTGTTGAGGTTTTCCAAAGATTCATATTATGAAAAATAGAAATTTGTGGAATCAACGTGGTAATGACGTTAACATGTTGCGTGAGATTATCATAAAGTTAGTTCAGTTTGTGCATATGGCTTTCTGTTGTCATGTTGGTAGTTCAAACGTCGTACTGCGGATGAAGATATGGAAAGCTCTTCGCTAGTAAGTATTCGTACCTTCGATGTTCTGAATTGTTTCCCAAGTACAAACAACGCCCTACACAAGACTTTTTTAGGTTGAACAAAATTCAGTGCAACTGTAAGAATCTTGTGTGTGACATGGGATGAATACAAAGTTAGTTTCCTTGACAGTTTACACTGCCTTATACTTTATGTTGTTTTTACAGTTAGGGAAAACGGAAAAAGACAACGACGAATTAAAACTGGTAGGCCGAATTATCTTCTCATGAAATAAAACTTGATAATCGTCCTATGTTTGTTATGTTCATTATGGATATATCTTTAAAAATATCCATGACTACTGTGCGACGCTAAACATATTAACTGTATAAAAAAACTTGACAGGGATATGTTCCATGTAAAATTCTCTAGTCGTAATATACATTCATAAAGTTATAAAGATGTATAAGCTGTACAATTTCTATATGGAAGTATTTCTGATATGCAACGTGGACTTTCTCAACTTCTACCTTCACAGTTTGACAAACAACCACCTCCGGATGAAGGCGACGCTGTAAGAGTGGTGAGTACCGACAAGTAGTAGATAACCTTCACTGTCAACTATCATACCATGTATTAACAATTGCTACATTGTTGAGGTCATTTATTTAACCATTATTTTTGTTAGAAAAGAAGAACACAGTTACTTACTATCAACATGATGTGTTTAGGAAGTCAACTGTTTAAATAAGACGTGTAGAAGTGTACAGCTGCATAGTGAAATGAGAAAATATCAAGTCATAACATAATATTTGGACCGTCACATGGAGAGTCATATAAACATACAAATTGAAGAAACAGAGAAGATTACTGTACATTTAAAGCTCACATTGACACCATTGTTAGGACAGGTAACAGATCCTTCACATGTACCTTTATTGATAAATTTTGTGTCTTTGTATAGTATTGTTTTATCATCATTAAAAGACAAATTCCCAACATTTTATGGATGTTGTTAGCAAGTATTTTTAATTCGTTTCTTACGCTCTTCGTATATTTCATGTTATGCTTTGTTCACAGACTGGGATACGAAAACTTGACACGTAAAAAGATGTGAAGGGGTAAAATCTATGTAAGGGTAACAAAGTTGAGCATCACTTTATATGTACACAATCAAATACGTGATCACTTCAAAAAGACTTTTTCATTCTGTCTATGCATACCTTTCAGATGCATGACAAACTTTTTATCAACTTGACGTACAAATAGTACAAGCTCCTTCACGGGGGTATTTTTGAAGTTGTATATTCAGATGCAATGCATCTACAAGCATTTCAATAGATGGGATATAGCTATTTACAAATATCCCTAGCCTATTACATGATAAACAAATTTCAGAAACAAAACGTTAATTTGTAAGAGACACTAACAATAAACTCCACAATGGTGCTCATTTTCCCCAAACTCTTTTAACGGATATGCTTAGAATATCCATGCAAAACACAATATGAATACACTTCGTAATGGTTCGCAAAAGAGTACTGTACTAAAGTTCTCCAAATCTTAGAAATGTAATTGGATGCGCATGATATCCATGATGATAAACAAAATGGTACTCATCACATCAACTAATATACGATATGTCGTTATGTCGGTGATATTTGAATAAATGTACTGTATTCACAATGAGTGAACAGCAGGGCAATTATCTGAATATCAATTAAGGGAGCATGTGACAGAATTGTTACTAATGGATGCACTTAATTGACTTAAGTCATGACTTAAGTCATGACTTAAGTGGTTTAGCAGATGTTTTTAGAGAGTGCAGAGAAAGCAAACTAACTGCGGTCTTTTTATTTTTTTATTTTGTCTAAAAACGGAACTGCTACTTTAAACGGCATTCAAATTATGCTTAACGTTGGCATTGGTCACTATTTTTAGTGTGCGTAGAAATTAAAAAACTATTTACTGATATTGTTACGGCAAGTGTTACATGCAGAATCGCATACACTGCACATTCTTATAAATGTCTCTGTTCATTGACTCAATAGTGAATCGTTCCTCGTTTCGTGCCTAATATTATCTTACGTCTGCAAAAGAATTATTTTTTTTTATGGAATGGTAAAAAGCCAGTAAAGTAAAGCGCTGTGATGTATCATGATATCACATGTAATTCTGTATAATTGGTTAGTATACCATACTCTAAACAAATTTTCAAGTTTATGTTGTATTTATATTAAAGTAACTCAGTTTGTTTTTTTTTTCCTTCATAATGATAAATGAAAGTGAGACCGTTTTTTTTTTTTTTGTACTTTCGACTTGACTCGGATCGAGCACTGTCTCAAATTGTCTTGACTCGACAACTAGTGGTCACTCAACTTGACTTGAGTCGATCTGTAACTTGGACGGCTCGACAAGTGACTCGAGCTCAAGTTCACTTGTTACAACTCTGTTTTCTCTTGCTAGCAAAATAACAGCTGATCTCCAAAGAGTTCCATTTCAGTTCTACGTCCTGTTGCGAGTTCAGGTATTCTGAACATTCCTGTGCCATACACACTAGCAATGTATAGAGCCCTGTGATGAAGGAACTGAAATAATTGGACAAATTTCTGAAATTACTTCAAGTGTGAGTTGAAAAGGCAGTAACTGGATCCTAGCAATTTACGCAATTTGTAATCTATAAAGGTTTAAAGCTTTATCACTTACATTTAACATTTAAACAGTGTTGGTGATAGCAAATAATTATTTTTACGAGAACTTGTGATATTGAAAACTTCTATTCTTGTCTTGCACAACACACGTAGTTTCCCCTGTTCTCTTTAACAAAGTAGTCCCCATATAGGTACGACATGGAATTGCTAAGGTGGTTAATACGGACATTGTCATACATAACTTCAGGCACAGATGGATAAAAGAAAGTGATCTCATCATCGAACGTCAAGCCCGATACTGATCAAATATTTCCACGAATAGGACAACTAATAGACACATCCGATGCTTGAATGACTTCCCAGTTAATGTTTGTCGTAGAACCTTTACTTGAAAAAAACTTAAAGCTGAGAATATGTAGTCGTCACCTGCATTTTCAAAACTTCACGTTGTAGACTTTTTGCAACATGTTACACTTCACAATCTGCTGATATTATCATGCAGTATATTCGTAATGTTTGTATAGTGCCTATGTCTTTAATTTGGTATTCAACATCCATGTACGTTACATGTTATCCTTACAAAATCATAATGACATGTTACAGGTCGATAAACAAACCTGTCGCATGTGTGTAAATGCATCTATTTGGTACATGAGTAGGAAACGCTATTCTAATTCAGTAAACATTCCATATAACCATTGCCAACTAAGTTTACAATTTACCTACTAACCGGATTCTTTTAGTTCTCCATGGTCCCCATATGTTTGTTTTGTTTGTATAACATTTATTTCAGTCTCTTTGAAACATTTCTAAAATGATAATTGAAATGGAAAATTTATACAGAATAAGAAAAAGAAAATAGACTGAGGAGTGCCTATAAAAAATCATGAGGGAGCTTGTAGACATAGAAAGTCAAGAAGAAAGGAGTAACATCAGCAACTAGGAGTATAAATAACATTTAAGTACGAAAGAATGAATTGAAGATATTATAGACGAATCACTGATAATTGGAAATAATATGAGCCCTTAAGGCTTTCTTGAATATGACGTCAATTCCGTTGCATCGTCTCCGGTACAGAACAGAGCGAGTGTTTTCCCCTCTTCATAGTCTCTGGTAAACGTTCAAAAGCATCACGTAACTTCAAGGTAAAACTTAAGTGCGCTATGAATTGCTATAGAGAGGTTCGCTCACTTTAACAAGCGTTATAGAGAATGTAGTTATAACACATACTGCAATTTATACATTTTCGTCTACATCTTATTTTACGGACATTAATTTTAACAGCCTTTTCAATGGTGTGTGTGTGTTCGGAATAAATTTCTACAAATTGTCCATTGAGTTTTTGTTGCTGCTGCTGAACCAGTGCAACTATGGTATGAATACATTCTGTGAAAGACTTTGGTGTTTTCAGTAAGTGGTTTTCGCTCAATTCTTTTTCTCCATTCCGCGAGACATGTATTAACTTGACATTTCAAAGCCAAGATATTCAATTATAGTTATAAATATTTCACTTTCTTGTCCTTCATTTTATGCACTGTACATGCTCCTCCCGCTTTCTTCAACCAAAAAAATACCTGGGGCAACTCAAGATTGGTTCAGTCTCGTTTTGGGGCGCCCATTTATTAGCTTCGTCTTAATTTTCTTTCGCCACTATTCACACAATAGATAAGTTACACGATTTTCTGAATGGAGACCTTTAATGAATACTTAGTGATTTTACCCCTCGGTGAATCAATTTCTAGTAACCCCATGGTTATGTGATGGACATGTGATGTTATTCACGCGAAAATGTATCGTGGGCTTGAAGACCCAACAACATTTCTACGACACTCGTAGTCTAATTGATGCAAAAGGAAGAGCGCTCATTCTCCTCCACCTTTGTTTCTCTGTCTAGAAATATGACTCTACATTGTGAATTCTTCCTCTGTCGTCATATTCACTCATCCGGCCTAATGATCATAACTGAAGTCACTGCAAGTCAAATCTACAAAGTGAAAAAGATTCAATTTTCTCTGATAATTATACATAACAATAACAAGATTAACATCTCCTTACGAGGAGAGGGAGGGGGGTTCCGAGTTGGTAGGGTTTGGTTTGATTGCTTGATGAAAACTCCCTTCACAAATTGAGTCAATATCGACCTCCCCCCCCCCCCCTTCCATGGAGTCTCATATCAAACCCTAAATCTTTCAACACACGATTTAGCACCCACTACATCTTCATCAAACAATTATTTTAAGCTCGGTAACTGAGACTCCACATTCAGGAATAACAATACCCCCGTTTCTTCACCCCATGTCACTCCTTGGAGTTTGTTTTAAGCTTACAATGAAAATTTGGGCTATAGATATTTAATATCAGACCATTTGCTATCATCCGATCTGTTTTCGAATGAACATATCCTTGCATTAAAAAGTTCCCCAAATCTGGAAAATTGACTTCTGATCAATCTCTGAAGTAATTTAACGTGGCGCTCACAGCTGCACTGAAATCACATTCGTTCAGTTGCATGCACCACAGAACTTGCATTTTCATAAAAAAAAAAATACAACATACATTTAAATATAAACTACATTATAATATGAAGTACTGAAAAAGGTCAATCATTCACGTTTGCATACGAGAGAAGGAAATGGTGTTGTTGGTCTTAGAAATGTAAAATCTAACAACACTACCTAACAGTAAGTAAATTTTGCTAGATAGCTTCTTTTTTTTTTTCTAAAAACCGCATCCGTTTCACAACGTGTGCAGGTACGATTCTCGTGTTTACCTTGATTGACTCGCCACGCCAAGTTCTGTATCACTTCGTATACGTTACATATAGCGCTCTACCGTCTTTTCAAACATCTTGAAATAGTTGTAGACTTTGCCGTCATGTGCAGTTTAAATCTTAAGTTTTGATAAAACTTCAAGTTGATGCTGACATGCCAACCTCGGGAACTTTTTTATGAAACTTTTCACATACGATTATATAAATGCAAAAATGCTGAGACAAGTATAGGCCCTAATTAACTCTAGAGGCACGACGCTAAGCTTAAACGAAATTATAGGTACAGCAACACGTTGCTTCTTACAACCTCGTCGATCAGCTTATCACGGTGTCCTGCTTAGATATTCCTGCTTTTACTCAGTTTTTGATCCTCTCCTTAATCTTTGTTTCCAAATTGACCACTTCCATTGCAAGAATCCTACTTGCGGGCATGTGATGGTCACCCTGACGAAAAGGAGATTGCAGTTATAATGGTTGAAGCACTAATTTGTAAGGCGGCCGATATTCTGAAGATACATAATCAGTAGAGGAAACGAAGATAATGGTAACGTTCGTACCTAACATTGTGATGACAGTGCTAACATTCTAGAAGTTTTGAGCCTAGTTCAGTGAAAGACGTAACGTAAGGCCCATCCTTGGCATATCGGGTATGAATTTACACATCGGAAGATGAACTTAACCATTCGTTTTACTGAGAAATTACCGTCACTTAGAAGAGCAACTCGCTTCATCAAGTTTACTTCAACGTCGAAATAGTTTTACACTTTAAGCGTTTCTTTACAGGAAGTTTTGAAAGTAATTGTTCGGGTGTTGCAAATTTTCGGTAACTTAACTCGTTAGGACCTGAGGCTATAGATAGGGCAAATTCAGCACTGAGAGGGCTAACTTCCCAGACAGCACACCTACTTTGGACCAACATTGGCATTCCATTTGCGAATGTTCACTATGGTCTTGATTCTGGTTTTCCAATAATCAAAGACTAAGTAATACAGTTCTAATTGTGCCCTCGACGGAAATCGATATGTAACCGTATAAAGGGATGATGAAATTGGAATAAAAGAAAAAATAAGCTTGAGATATTTTTTCATGTACTTAGCAATTCGGAAGTTAAATTGCTGACAGATATTTATAATAGAAAATTAAATTTACGTTTCTTCTAGAAAAAAAATATAGTAAGTCGTCAAGTACTGCTATTAGATCACATGTTTATTTTCAATCCTATATAGAGTTCAGTCGCGTATCAAGGCTTTGGTGGAATTGGGAGGGGCAGCAGGATGATGGCTAATTGCCATTCTGGGGAACCGGTCAGAGGAAAATGTTTGTTAACATAGAGTGGGTTAGGTGCAAAATGGTGCTACATTTGATGGGAAAGTTGAATCGAATATATCTTCAGGATTTTCTCTTTATTCTATCACCTTGCTGGGTGAAAAATTCTCCAACCTTTTTTCTTGGTAATTCAAATCTTTTTAATCTGACACAGTCCTAGCACATCAGTCCACAACTCATGCCCAGGTCAAATTTGTATTAAAGACTGATCTTGTTGGAGGGATGTCCCCCTCCTCTTTGAAAATTTTTGCTAACACATGGCGGGTTAGATGTAAAATTGTGCTACATTTGATTTGAGACTTGAATTTAATATTTCTTCAGGAATTCTTATTGTTCATTCTTCTCTTCTTTTTGAAATCCTTTTTATGCGATGGTTTTATCTTTCCATCTTCCTTGGTGATTAGATAGATAGATAGATAGATAGATAGATAGATAGATAGATAGATAGATAGATAGATAGATAGATAGATAGATAGATAGATAGATAGATAGATAGATAGATAGATAGATAGATAGATATATAGATTCACGTTAAGTTATTGAAAAGAAATATAGCAATCAGCAAAATTGTCTTACCGTCATTACAATGTTGTTTGCGTAAAGACGATGGCACTTTGTAAGTTAACTTTACTAACGTAGGTTGTAACTACTTGTCACCCGCGATGTGCACTTGGTAATATTTTTGTCCTATTCTCTCTCCTTCAAAGACCATCACTTTGCGATTTCTTTTCTATTTTTTTTTCTGATGTTTTTTAACATCTCAAAGTTGCAATCACACAACCAGTCTTCTTTTACTCTGACTAATCCTGACACAAACTGTTCACATACTGTGTTTGCCAATCCGAACTTTGTTTTAATTCTAGTATGTAGAAAATATTATATTTCGTATTTGAATATACAGCCTACTTCATATCAAACAAGATTTACGACCACTACTGTTTTTCACTTTCTATAGTTGTAAGTATACATCAATGGTCCCAATCCATATCATTAATGCAATGTGCATACATTGGCCCTCCTGTTACTTGACTTTGTTCTACCAGCTCCAAGTGCCTGTCTGATTTCTGTTTAATAATGGGATGGTTCTGAAAGAAAATAATAACAGTTACTTACAGTCTGTCTGCACAGAGAATACATACAGTAAAATGGAGTACATGTTATTATAATTGATATGGTAACTACTGTATTTTACCTGTGTAATATCTTCTTCTGCTTCATCTAGCTCTTTCTTCATAGAAGCAAACAAAGGTCTCTGGTCAAGCTTCCTTACAAGGCAGAGTTTGATCAAGTGAAATCTGCAATAAACGTGCAAGCTTGGTATCACACTAAACATTCTTGTGTGCGACAATATTGTCTACAGACTATAGATGACATAGCTTATGAGATTTAATACGCGTCTCAGACATTAAGACTTACCATAAAAGCCGAGGAGCATCGTCACAAATTTGTACTTAAAAGGGACAAGTGAATTATGGACTGTTTATCACAATACTTACATATTGTCAGGACAATTGAATTGTCTCTTCATGGTTGTTACCTCCTGGTTTTCCCAATTGCCCGATTCGGTAATTTTATACAGTGTGTCAAGCTCTGTGATTGAAACATAATTTAGACATACTACTAGAACTATGTTACTATACCGACATGAATTATTTATCACACTTGATTTCCTCTCGAATTCCAAATATATTTATTATGTGACGGCACACATCAATGAAGCATTGTAACGTCGACTGTTGTTATCCAGAGTCGTGGATATTATCTTCAAAATTATTCAAAACATCAGAAGAGACGAGATGTAAAGTTAACTGATTTATTGAACAATCTCGGTTGATCAAATGGCGTATGTGAATCACGAATTATGGCAATGGCAGACTTTGCAGAGATTTGATTGCGATTAAAATAAGAAAATAATAGTGTACTGAGCTGATTCACCAATTATCCATCACTGGAGCAGCTGGTTCGATTAAGAAAACGAGGCAATCATAGCCTAAGTTCCTACGCTTCTTCTGCAAATACTCAATTAAGCAGTTACAAACTTCTACAGTCAAGTAGTGGCCCATTTATACAGTTTGACCCAGTTACGCAGTTCATCGAATTTACGCAGTTACACACTTACGAAGTTTACGCACTTACACAGTTACCGTAGTTATGCAAATTACACTATTTACGCTATTTACGTAGTTACGTACTCTCGCAGTTCACACAGTTACTCAGTTTACGCAGTTACGCAGCCTACGCAGTTACTTTTGCACAGACACCCAGTCTATCGGCTCCCTGCCGAGATTTATTCTTATATTCAAATTTCACAAGCTCTTTCTGACTAAACGTTTACAACAGTAGCGGATCTGCAGATCGACAATAGTCTATAATGCTCATCAATTAGATTAGGAGGAAACAACAAAACGGTGGATTCAGGATAAAATTCGCACTTGCAACCGTTCAATCAAAAGCTGCAGTCTAGTCTCTTAACGTAACGATAAGAAAGATTATCTGAACAGCTTAAATCCAAGGCTCTTCGGTTTTTTACTGACCGCCGATTAACCTTGAATAAACCAACAAGTCACGAATGTGTTACACATTCTATCACCGATAACTGCACCTTGTTTTTATTTAAACTTAACTACCGGAAACATTAAACTTCTGAGAAACTTTACTTACTTTTAAATTTACGAATTAAATTAAAATAGTCGCACCATATACGTAATAGTTCTACACATAATATCGTTCAAATCAGAACAATGTACATGTTATAAATTCAGAGGCAATCCTTCTTTCCTTGGAAAAGCAAAACTCCGTCTGCTCGTTATGAGCTAAAAAAACAAAATTCAAACCACGCTACTACTGAAATTTTCCATCAGCACACTATCTATCAAATGGCAATTGTTCAGACCTGACTAATAAAAAAAACCGGTATCTCTTTTACCCTTTTGTTCAACGGATGTAGCTATGACGTGACACATCCGCTCTATTCTAGAAGTCTATTTTTGTTTCACATGAAGGGAAAGTAAGGAAGAACGGAAGGAGGCTTGGACTTTGCTTTGGACTTTGCTTGGACTTTGCAGTTGGGTTGAAGAAAAAACAACTTAAGTTAAAGAGATATGCCGTTTCCTCTACAGTATTTATTGGAGCAACAGCCATGTTACTGAACTAGTCAAGTAGTTCATGTTTTGTTAAGAACAAGTCAGCGGAAGTTACTGTTTCCAAATATGGTATTAAAAAGTTAAATTGTTATGAAAAACTTCATTTTCTATACCAGTTTGTAGTTACGGTCCACTTACCTCCGAAAAATAGTTCCCACAGGGTCATCCCAACCGCCCACACGTCACTGACTTCACTGTAAGGACAGTTGAGTAACACCTCTGGTGCCAAGCGCAACTGGAAATTTGTGTCCTGTATTATAACAATAAATGGAAGTCCATATGTCAATGTGTAATTTGTTTTCATCTAATGACAAAATAGTCAAACAATTACAGAATGTAAAATGTTCGAACGTACCTCTCCCAAGAATAATTTCACAAACTGAAGTGCCCTTTTTGTGGAGCAAAAGTCGTACAGCTTGCAAATTCCGATTCTATTGATAAAGATTCGTTTAACACACAATCCTGGATAGGAACACTAGAAAAGGATAACATACACTGTGAGTCATATATCAAACTGTCTTGACAAACAACACGCATTTCGAGCAGTCTAACTATTACATACTAAGATATAGACTCTGAAGGATGCAAGGGGTGCAACGCGAGCCATGGCCGGTTTCTTAATCAATTTTGAACAGATGAGACAAAACCTTTTAGAAGAAAATTAGTTCTTAATCACACACCTTTGATGCACAAAATCGCATCTAAGACCATTCAGAAAGTTTCTTAAAGGAAGCTTCTTAATTTAGCAAATATAGATTTTGCATAAATACTAAAAAGATGCAAAAAAAATCCGTAAAATGTGCTACAAAAGTTGTCATTTCTAGTTCCAGGCTGTTATTGATTGGTGAAAAAACATACTTATAATATAAACTTACTTCTTGTGAAGCCAGATATGTCATACCATCAATGATACCACCTGCGCATTTCTCACGTTCGTGTCCCATCCATTCGTAAGCACTATTGCATGAACTGAGATATGACTCCAATGTTTCCATATTGGAGAAACCTTGGACAATCATGAAACATTCTGTTTAGCAATGAAGAGAAACACACTGACGAATGAAGTCTCTTATTTTTGAAACTGAAATTGTTTGTACTACATTACTTCTGTTTAACTCATAAATGTAATAACAACCATAAATGTAAAATCGGCCATAAATGTAAAAAAATAATAACCATAAATGTACCTACCATGAATGTAATGATTTTTATCCATGAAAATAACAACTCCTCCCACTAAAAATGTACTATTTTTTAACCTTAAATTCTACAAAACGTCGAAGTATGGGTGGGCTACCTCTAATCTACCCACGTTTCAGGAACTTACTTTTTTGTGTCTTGTATACCCATATGCTTTGTTTGGTGTTGTAGGTTGGACCACATGGGTTGCATGGAATCAACTGATTGCATTCGTCGTCTCCACTGCTTGTGCAGATCTAAGTATTTACGCTATTCATTATTTCTAACTGTTTTCAAGGTGGGGGTTGGACACAGTGATGCTCATAATTTTCAAGGCCATCCAGGAGTGACACCTTGTATTTTCGATCAAAGTAATGCTCCAAAGTTTATTCTAATGTATTTTAACTTCCAACGTGCTTGATTAACCGTACATCTTTTGCGGGAACCTATTTGTGTACAACGAATCAGTCACACAAGTAAGTTGACTGACGTCGCATCAAACAATTCACTATCCTCAAGTTGTCTAAAGTGCCGGATTAAGCTTGGGGTAAGGAGGCCCGGGCACAAATTAAAGAAGGGGGGCTCTTTGACAATAATCGTCAACAACACTGCCAGTGTGTTGCAAAGTGATTGTCACTCTTAAACAGTTACTCTTACAGTATTGATGTTTAACGTACACACAAATTGCATCATACAGGTCCATTCAGTTAGTCACATCCAGTCTCAGTGAGCGACTCTTCATTGTTTAGAACACTTTCAACTTCCAACAAGACAAGATGCTTCCCACGCCGGACTATCTATCATTATTACATTACGTTTAAAATTATTAAATTTGTATTGTGGTCTAGTCATGCTTAAGATTATTAAATTCGAATTATTATTTCATGATAAATCAGTCACTATATTTATGGTACGAAATCATACTTATGGTGGTTATTACATTTACGGTTAAAAATTATAACATTTCTGGTGGGTACAATATCTACGGCAAATTATTCAATGTATGGGTTATACATTACAAATAAACTCATTTCACATGTATTACGTATCAATTTGTTGCTGAGGAAGTATTGTTATATGCATTCAGAGGAAATATATAACCTAAAAAAAAAACTTTCAATGAGCATATAAGTGCATCCTGATGAGTAAAAAGAAGTTTCATGGTCTTTGCTACTTGTATAAATTTGCGCAGTATGAAACCATTACTAATTACGAACACTAATCACTGACGGGAAAGGAAATGTCTATCAACTTGCAAATGGTCTGGATGCTGCTATCAAGTATTATGTGTAGTACAATAGTAATTCTGACTCCATTGTTACTTACTACACCTGCTTAACTGATTACAATATTTTACTTCCCATGCTTTAGATCTCCTTCCATTTGCTTTATTATTTCTTTGAGCAGTGTGGGTAGGGACTAGATTACCAAGGTTAAACTGCCAGTACAAAATGGTACCAAGAGACCATCAGATATCATGGAACATTTGTCATGGGTGACAATGTATATCGAAAGGGAATTTTATCATACTGACTAGAGAACTACAACAAACACCTGAAGTGTTAACATATTTCAGTGGATTCATATCAGCATACCGAAGATAAAGGATTATTTCAGTATGTTTCTTATCTACTGAATAGAGTACAATCTTACGTCAGTGTTCTGCACTGTAATGCAATGTATTTTTTTCCTAGGTGTATGCTTCTAGAATGACATTCTGGAATTGATAGATATAATGATCACATACTGATGCATTTACCGAAATTAAGTTTACGTCATTGAAATCGGGTGGCATAGAACTGCCTATATTCCTATATGAACACTTTTATTGCAGTTGTGTTAGTTCTAGAAATTATCAGGAATGGAACGTTAATATCATCGGAATTTAAGATTTTAAATTTATTTTAAGGATCACTATACGCTTTAATCAGGTACCATTCTGAGCATATTTAAATGAGGGAGGTTCTGCCTCTTTCAATATAAAATATCTTTTCTACCGCTGTATTTGCAGTATCCAAACGTCTGCACAACGTTCACATGCTCTGCTATCGACAACCTTATCTTACTGCATTCTTCCCACAGATGCCGTGTTTCCACATCCAGTCCATCTAGAAAGAAGGAACAAGGGAAAGATATTATGGTATTCTGTAATGTTAATCTCATATTTTACATACTTTCTCCGCGTAAAGTCCAGACGAATTCATCTTTATAAAAAATTGAATAGTACATTTTGCCAAACTAAAACACTGCATCACTATTACATGCAGGCTGCGCAGCATTAAGTTTGTACACGTTATTATATTAAAACTATGATAGCAGCTAATAGTACTGCCTTAGATGTGACGTTCCGTACTTTCTGGGTGGGCGCGAACGTCACATAACAAAGAAGAGAAGAAACTAAAATAATGTGGCTTGAATCAGTTAAAAATCTACCTAGCTACAGTAATTATTTCTAGTAACGGTTTTGTTGTTTATACCTTCATGGAATGTGAAAGTACCATGTAAAAATCCCCATAGAAATCCCCAAATTATCCCTCTGTATGCATAGATAAGAGTTGTAATAATCATAGGATGAGTGGTCAGGAATTCATTTAAAGGGTAACTCTTTTAAATGTTCGTCGTACTACTCTACATCTTTTGAGACAGCAGACACATAGGACAGGAGAACTTCATGTGTTCTTTGGATGAGCAATGCTATCGCCTCAGGTGAGAGCTGCCGTAAATTAATAAAGATAGCTAGATAGATATTTCGTAATTGAGAATTGATCCTAAAACGTCCCAACATACTGACGGTCATTTCAAAAGCCAACAGCAAATACCATAACGGTAAAATAGTTGCGTGTGTCCAGTGGCGGCGCCAGGATGTCAGACTAGGGGGGCAAACTGAGGGCAGAGGAAAATGTTGGGGGGCAAAGATTTTCGCGAAACCGAGCGTGAAGCGCGAGGCCTTACGGGTGGGGTCCAGGGGGCCGCCGTAGGGCCCCTGGTGGGGTCCAGGGGGCGAAGCCCCTGGAAGCTCTGAGGTTTCAGCATATCTCTGGGTGGAAACTTAAGCCCCAAGAGAGGTATATTATTTATTGTTATATTATTTATTTTTTCGGTTGACAGTACTCCAAGGTTCCCAAATTTTTTCTTTGGGAGTACAATTTCACATATAAGCGGTGCCACCGAGTACACACACACACTCACGCACACACGCACACACACATACACAGGCACACATAGGCTACATACACGTCCATTCCATTCCTACATTTAGGAAAACAACGACATTCCCATATTTAGGAAAACAACCACCTACCCGCCCTTCCGTTATGCTGGTCGGTAAACATTCCAGAGAAAATTGGTCTGATCAGGCTGGCCTACTGTTGAAGTGGCTACGGCATGAAATAAAACTGGCAGCCTGTGTAACATAAATTAGGCATTCATCAATTTTCGTTCCCCGGAAGCTGTTCTTATTCAGTCCAATGCCAATACATAGTTTTGTGATTAAATTAATTTTGGATGAGTACAAGATCTGATTGGGAAGGTGAGAGTAACTGGGGGGGGGGGGGGAACTGGGGGCAAGGAAACAATATGGAGGGCAGATTCCCCCTCATTCCCCCCCCCCCCTTCGTAGCGCCGCCACTGCGTGTGTCAAATTCCAAGGACAAAGCAACAAGTGACAAAATTAGAGTAGTGAAATCACTCCATACTCATTTGAAAATGAAATGGAACTTCTGTTAATAATAATAATAATAGTACCTTGTATGTAAGATACAAACACGTCGCAGATGTGACCCTCTTTTACTGTCAAAGTTCCGATCCAAGTTGTGAGAGTTGATGTGCTTGAAACATTAATCAGTAATTTAAGATTTTTCCGTGATAAAGCACTACTGATTATTCCTTTGTATGTATTATCTGTATTATCTGCATAAGCAAACGTTGACAAAAAGTCAATTAACACTAGAGACCGTTAACCTTATCATAAAATCACACACAAACTTTCCATGATAGAAATACGTTAAAGAAGAGTAATATTTACATATACTCTGTTCTCCATTGAGTAATTTGATAATTCGAAATCTCATTTCTCATAAACTTAAGCTGTATTTATTTGGTTACCCCTCCAACCCCAATCCCTTTAATAAATATAGTCCTAGTCCTTTCTAGCTTATACGTACCTTGAAAAAAATGGTAAAGCCAGCTAGAAGAGTCGTTTCCATTGCTTACTCTTGACTCTAATGTGTCTCTGGATAAGTTGTAAAAGGAAAAAAGATTGCTAAAAATTTACTGTATGTAAATTATCAACAATCACCAATCTCCTAATCTCATACATCACACTATTTTTGTTTAGTATTGCATGTAATACGTAAGGAAACAAAATTTTGATGAACTGATCATTTTAAAGAAACGTTAAGAAATACTTACTGCGCTGAAGCGTGACCTAGGTATTTTCGACGTATACCTGTAAGTATTACGTGAATGATATCGCTGTAATTAATATAAGTTTTATTGTGCATGCTTGATTCAAGCTCAAATATTTCCTTTACATCAAATTACATATGCATATAATGACTTAACTCGGTAATACGACTTAATTTAGTATATATCAAAACATTGATTAAATTATTAGATTCCTTTGGCCTGTATTTGATGATGCGCATAATTTGAAACATTTCACATATGTTCAATTATAAAAGTTGATTAAGTACACCACCATTGTTCTCCTTAACCATTTGACACTGGCTCTTACAAGCCAAACTCCGGATAGAACATATGCAGAATCCAATACCAATCACTGTTCCAACGATGCCCACGACTACTAAAAAACTATTTTCCGTTGAAGAGTCATCACCAGCCACTGCAAGAATACAATCAAAACATCCAAATCGGTTAACATTAGCAAATATCGACCTCCTACTTCGAGTAACGTTTTCTTAGATGCAGCCGAGAAAATAAATCCACGTCGCAAATACATATTTGTAAAGAACGTATTTATTTTTGATCTACGTTTGATGTTAGAGCTTGTGCTTGACCTGCTTACCTCTTATATTTACCGTTTTAGTTTGGTTTCCGACAACACACCTGACGAACGAAACGTTACTTTGCCAAGAGATGGTCAACATACTCCCCACGATTGTGAATTCAGTACCAGGTGGTTGCGATGAAAATGTTCTTGTCTTCTCTCCGAACGACTTGTCCTTACCGTTTACCTTCCAAGAGTGTTCATTTACTGGTACCATTTGGTCACCGAAACATTCAAGTTCAATGACCGACACTTCACTTGACAAAAAGAGATACTCTGTACATTTTCGTCCCATATACCACAAGGAAATCGAAAGAGCTGTTAACAGATTAATGAACACAAATGTAATTGTGTAATGTAATATGAATGTAATATGTAAATGTAATTGCATATGTGGTTTTCAATACATTGTTTTCTCTTACCTGCACTTGTAATGTTGTAACAAACTTCTTTTGTCCCTCCTATACGACATTTATAGCTTCCATCTTTCTGCTCTGTAAAGTTGCTAACATACATGTAACTAAGGGAGTTGTTTCATTTTCGACACGTATCTTCTGCAGGCTTAGTTCTACTGCAGATATACCAGAGACTGTCATTTCGTTGATGTACCAATCGGAAACTGAAGATAAGGTTTCATCACTTGTACATTTTATCGAGATATCGGTGCCACGAATGACTTGAGACTCTATCGAAATCCTGGTGCCTACAGAGGAAAAGAAACAGCTTTTGTAAGTGTTAAGTGAATGAAAAGCAATGCAATTGCAATGAAAATCTAACGTAAGAACCTGTGTCATTGGAAATGAGGTCTTTGTATTACCAAAGACCACATAGCAACATACACTAGTTCTTTCAAAATCCTTACAATAAATATCATAATAAAATTAAACAATCCACCACTGCTTTGATTTACAACATCAATATATTTACAGTATACACTCATATGTTTACAAACATTTATGCCACTCTCCTCCTGTTAATAGGCAAAATGCGATCACAACTCCTTCAAAATAAACTCAAGGAAAGCCTCTACATTAACTGGAACCTGCCTAATCTTGCCAGACAACTGGAATTCCCATTACTTTCTCTATTCAACTAAGTGTGACGTTATTAGTCGTTAACCTCTCCATTATTTAGTCTTATTAATATCAATGTTGACGTTTTCCATCAAATTAGAGGTATACTGTTTCATTTTATTATCTGGACTTGTGCTTTGAAGAACATTCGGAAATATCATAATACGTTTTTTTTTTCAAAAGTTAATATAAGGTCAATACCCTGGAAACCCTAAAGAACGTTTTGAAATATGAACAGCTACAATGGTTTGTTAAGCTACTCTCACACAGTCAAGAATAGTCCCGTATTTCGTCCAGAATGGTACACACGGGACAGTTCGGGACGATTCAAGGGCAGTTCTGGACGATTCGGGACAGTTCGGGGGTATTCGGGAGCTAGCAAAGTGATATTCGGGAAGGTTGAAAATTTTTGAACATGTCCAAAATAACCTTCCCGTATTTAGACTCTTCGGGACCATTCGGTACTATTCGGGAATATTCGGGAATGTTCGGGAACTATGCTATTCCCGAATAGCCCCAAAGCCCATGCAATATTGCTCCCAGCAGTACAGAAGCTCATGGGTAGAATCCAGTCCATCCAGTCCATCATTAGGCCCAGCCCACCTTTCCCCTGGCTAACATGCCTCGTAAGCCCGTACCTGACGATCAACGCAAGCGCAAGAAGAACTCACCGCACACCCCAGCGTACCACAGATGGTGGCATGTTGGACGGTGGCTTCTAGCTCGTCATCCATGACGATTTTAAATGATGACGAAAGATGGCCTCCAGGGACCATACGCCGCGATACGCGACAAGTACGGCACAATTCGGTACTATACGGGCCGATACTGGCAGATTCCGGTACCACTCTAGAATCGCCCGGAAAGTACCCCGAATAGTACTACGGGACGAATACAGGACTATTCTTGACTGTGTGAGAGTAGCTCTACAGTTCTGAGCGTGAACGCTGCGTACTCACTAAAGAACTTCACTTCGTATGTGACTACGAGTCGTCTTCCCAAAAGAGCAAGTGTAGTTTCCTTCATCTTGTGACGATAATATAGTGACGGACAAGGAAGATGACGATGAGTTGCTCTCGTAACCTACAACATTATCATATCCTCTTTCTACTATTAAGCTTTCAGAAAACATGAGATCACCGTTGAACCACCAAATAACTTTTGTTGTAACATCATCCGCATGATGACATTCCAGCGTCACATTTTCACCAGGGACCACTTGTTGTGCCATGAATTTATCTGTCACAAATATATTTAAAGACTCATTTCCATGATTTTTCCAGAGACGTATGTTTATGAGACCGGAGACACGCAATTTTAATCGTACTACGGTATCGAATTAAATCGTAATTTAAAAATGCCCGTAATGGATTAATGCAATGTGAAACCATTATGACCTGAATTTTAACAAAACTAGAAACTGGTAAGAATTTCATACAAAGAACGGCACCGTGATCAACTGCTACAGCAGATATAGTACATCCATTGCAATTTCTATCGTGGATGTCACAGAAATGGTTACTATGGAAATGCTTAGTATGGATTGCGTTAGTTTACACAACACTGTATTGGTACTGGTACGTACGTTTGCTCGGTCAGTGCAGCAGATCAGCCTACTGCGAGCTAGTAAAAAGTCTTTTGAAAAGAAAATTTCCAAGGGTCTTTCACTGATTGTAACTGTTAGGGGCAAATTAATATAAACATTTCAAATAAACCGTCCTTAACGGTGACATTGACGCTCACACAATATTTCATCCTTTTTGTATACCTACTTAAATCCAATCCAGTTTTAGTACCAGTATGAAAAATTGGTACCGTAACAAGGTTACGCTACCTGTACTCTAGCGAAACGGTCACTAATTGTTTCTGTATGGAAACGATATCAGCATTGCGCAATGAGTCCAAGGTCACTTACCATCTCAAATTAGAATATTTCTTTAGTTCAAATGCTCGCATTTACTTGTAAATTATTTGCTGTAAAAACCGGTTATGAGGAAAAACATCTACGTTGTGTTGTAATGTTTGTGTAGTCTGCAGACTATTCGACGCGAGTTGTTGCAAATCACAGGGGAGGTTAGAAAATTTTAGTTGATCACCAAGTTTTGTAAAAAAATAGTTTTGAGTCAGTTATTGGCATCAATTTACAAATGATGATAAAAGCGACTGTGTTGGGTAAGGCACAGTCGCTTTTTTTTTTAAACCGTTGATGACGTCATCTTGGGAGCAGCTACCGCCTCGGTCCTCTCAGCCTTCTTGTTGACATCATCGTCAGTCTCAAGTCAAAGTAATGACCTCACACCCGAACCGTTATCCACTGAATAACGTAGGTTTTTACTTGGGGGGGTAGATGGTCACTCACGTTGCAATTTCACTTTATAAGTGACGATGGTTGTCTTCCTTGCTTCACATCTGTAAGTTCCTTCATTTTGTGTAGTCGGTGAAATGTTGTGCAAGAAGGAAGCAGATGAGTTGAAGAAAGAGCCGTAAACGTTTTGATATCCATTCTCATTTGGCACAGTGTTAGAAGCAAATATCACTTGACCGTTGAACCACCAAATAGATTCTGTTATACCTTCACTCTCTAAGTGACATTCCAAAGTCACATTCTCTTCTGGTACCACTTTTTTCTCCTGGACACTCTCATTACCTACAAGGGAAGATTGCATATTTCTGAATTCCGTGATAACTACGCCGTAATGTTCCTTCAGTAGGCCTATACCATGTAGTGTCTGTATAACTTTCATTAACACAGTATTACCTCTGCACGATTAGGTAACCAGTCAATTGTATAAATAACACCGCTATTAAAATAACCTTAGCCATCATAATTCCCACAATTGCAAACAAAACACTATCTGCAAATGGTATGCTTTCTGCAAAGTATAGCTGCCCATTAAAATCCTCAATACAGGCAATTGTCACCGACGTTTATATAGACAATGACATAATGTTCCTATCTACAGAAGCTTTTTTTTTTTCATTTCCTTCCATGGACCACTGGCTCATATGATTGGTTGAGTAGAATAAGTACTTAAAGCTATGGGTATATCCAATATCTTAAGTGCCATTATTTGAAACACTGGTCTACGGGTTTAGTCATAAGAACCTGACAGTTTGAGTTGAGACTACTAGACCTGTCCTCTCAAAACACTTCTTGTCTGTCCTCTCCTTTTGAAGAATAATTCAAGCAAATGTTTGAGATACCACACTGTAAAAATGTCTTTAAATTTACAGAAAATAAAACAAAGAAATAAATAACAATTACAGAAATCGTCGGAAAACTTATTTCCAGTACATCTCAGTATTCGTTTTGTATTTCTTTACTTATTTTCTTTAAATTACCATTTTTTACAGTGCAAATTGACTTCTGGTGATTGATCTCTTTGTTGTATCTGATATGATCTCAGTCTCAACTCTCTGCAAACGTTGCTAGTAAACGGTTACTCTTTGTCACGTCGTGCTCGGGCACATTGAATAATGACACGATAGCGAATCGGTGTATACACACGCACCACCAAAGTGTCACTTTGAAATTTACACACAATTCCAACTCATATGGTGAAAAGCTGTATTCGAATATATTTCAGTACTCATTAGGAATCTACTTAGTGTGGTGTGGATGTATCATGTCAAAATGCAGTACAGTGCTGACCCAAAAAGGTCAGCTGTTTCTTAGAACTCCTTGCAAGAGTGACAATCTCCTAATGTTAAGGGGAACATGTAATTTCAATTCCAAGAAAGCATTATCTGAAATGTTAAAAAAGGGTTATACATTTTCACATCGGACATCTTCTGTTAGGATACCATCTGTAAATATTTCACCTCCATAAGACCCCTTTGCGGTTTTCCTTCTCACCATTATCATCGGATTGCCAAATCTCATTCTCATCAACACATAAGAAATTCACAAGACAATCTAGTCATTATCATAAGTATTTACTTTCATAAATTTCCAAATGCTACAGTAGTTACAACGTCAGTTTCCGAATAAAGTTTCAAGTAACAAACCTGTCATGAACTCAACAAGTACCGTACATTTTAAAACACACGAAAATGATTTTTTTCATGATTTCATAAGGGCTAAACAAGCAGCGTAGAGTTAATGTGTGTATCTTAGCAAAAGAAAGAATTTAATACTCACAGTTTACTGTTCCTAATAATAAAAATATTATTCTGTATGAGAATATCATGACTGGATTAAGAAAATCCCCCTTAAAGTGACGGACGTTGGTTGAGGATGATCCCAGGAAAACAGTCTAATCTCAGCTAATGTTTTTGTTTCATTACATTGAATTTTTAAGTGTTCGCCTGATGACAGTACAAGGTCTTCAAAACGGTGAATGAAAACGAGGAAATTGGTTCAACAATATCAATATTGTCATTACAGTTTAACTTATCAATATTGTCGTTACAGTTTAACTATATGTTCTGTTCCAGTTACATAATGGCTTACTTATAGTCATTGAACTAGCTAAGTTACTGAGCTTTTCGAAAACCTGTTACATGTGATGTGGTTTAGTCTCGTAGTATGAACCATGTAGTTGTCAGAGAAAGCATCCGTAAGTGTGCATCCTGCTTACAGCTAATGATATTCCAAGACCAAGTAAAGCAGCATTAAGAAAACTAATCAGTTATTCCGAGAATCAGACAACAATTCAAACTTGTCTTGATGTTTGCATCAGTGTAAAGACCTATATGTAGTCCACATTTAGTGTGTAGTATACGTATATGCCTATTGAAATGATTTGCACGTATTCAGTGGCATTGTCGTAAGTTTAAAATTTTGTCAATTTATTGTCAACGAATTGTACTTCGAATGACCTAAATCTCTGTAAGCAAGATGTTATGCTGTGCTAAAATGTGCTATAATCTCTTACGTGTTCGATTATACATGATTTGCCTATCGACGTGACACATGAAACTGACTTAAATAGGTGATGTTTTGCAACAAGTTGAACCTCACTAAAACAAGGAAATGTTGTGGTTGCAGGAACTATCCGTGTAACGTCGAGATTTTCTAATGCAGTCCGGTTGAAAGATGAACAATATACTAAAGCACAAATCACTGACATATTTAGACAAAAGGACACATGTTCGACCTTGAGATCTGAAAATGTCCGTAAAAGTAATTGCCGTAAGGGTTTCCTTTGTGATTATGTTAAAGAGCAAATCCACTTCGAGTGTAAGGAGGAACTTTCAGATCTTCATACCAGTCCTTTGGATGTCTGCCTATGTAAGTGAATGACTTATCCCGTATCTAACAGGTGTGAAAATCTGTAATCGAATGCCTTAATGTACTTCTATGTACAGGACAATGCTTCAATTTGCTTTTGCAGGCTCATGACTTCCTTAGCGTGGAAAGTCCTTCACTCGTTCTTGTGGCCCCTTGCTAACCAAATGAGTTGATATTCCAGTCTGGAATGTCAGGAAGCCTGGGGAGTTACTTTCCAAAAGGTGGACTCATCGGAACAAACGGTGTATATCGGTTTTACTTCTGTCGCTATTGTGGCCCCTAAGTTGATGGAAAGAGTGCACTATCTTGAACCAAAGACATCTGGAAATAATATCAAATCAACGAAATTATGTAGAAAGGGAAACAATTGAAGTGACCATCTACGTACAGGCGGATAGTATAGTTTATTCTGCTTCACTCTTTTTTTCATTACATAAATGCCTGTTTTGCCTATTGCATTGTTGGCTACTCACACGGGCATTTCAATAAGTATCTTACAATAATATAAACGTTAGCATCAAAACTTATCATACTTCTACTTACTATTCTGTACACTTTTTGTAACTTCATTGAACATTCAAGGCACATGTATTGTACTAAGTGTTCGTCTTACTAACGTCAAATGACTGTTTACTCTGCACGGTTTCTTTTAATCAGTCAAAAGCCCTATTTTTTTGTGGGGGGGGGGGGAAGAATCCTCCGAAAGGTTGAAACGATTAAGACCAGGCTACACTTATGAGGTGCGACTTATCACTTACTACAAGTATTTAGCCAGAGCGATACATTTATTATCTAGATCTCATTCTTTCACATTTTTCTTGTAATATTCCCATTTTAAAATCCTTAATTTAAAGTACTAAATATCCTGTAAGTTTGGTATATCTTGGCATTCAGATCTCACAACAACAAACATCAAATTTGGCTTGCAAGTTAGGCATGTGGTACTCCTTTATTGAGCAAAGAAGCAGCTATCTTGTGTCACTACCCACTTTGCAAATGTTTTGCTAGTGACATGTGCAGATGAGGAGCCAGGGCGAAACTCCTCACAGCCATCTGTCCCCGCGATGGCCCCTGAGCCAACCTAGCAAATAATAATGCATGTGTATATTTTTATTTCCCGTAATTAAGCTTAATGTCTTGGAATAAACTGTTCAAAACTTTTCTTCATTGTTGATCATGAGCATTCCATTAAAAACGTTCAGAAGAAGATTGAAAACTACACATTCTACACATATTGCAACAACAATAATTGAGGATAAAAGAATTCATCATTTCAATTTTTCCTCTTGAATAGGAATTTGGGATGAGTTCAGCACTTTAACAACTGTTTAACTCGTAAATGTAATACCCAACGTAAATGTAATGATTTGTAACCGTAAACGTAGTAACTGACCCACCATGAAGTGATAAATTTTAACCATAAATGTAACAATCTGACCAATAATAAATGAAATAATTTTAGCCATAAATATAAATGATGACAAATAGAGGGGCTGGGGTCAAAGCATCTTGTCTTTGGCAAAGAGTAAGTCACTGAGGCAGGAAGTGGTCAATCTGGTACAACGTGGGTGTGTATTATTGACCATTACGACTGTAAGAGGAACTATTTAAGACTGGCACGTACAATGTAAAGAATCGGACTCATCGGTTTTTGTGTGATGATGTTAGTCAGTATGCAAGCAGGTCCGGATTTAAGCGTGAGCCAGGGGTGACGGTGTCTAGGGAACACCAAAATGAGGCTCCCACGTAATTACATTATTGTACCTTGTAAGGATTAAAATGCACAGAAAGTTATGATATGAGGTATGACATACTTCAAAGGAGGGTCACTACTTTCAGTGTGATGATGCAATTAATGTTGGAGTATGTGGGTAGATCATCTGATCATCTGATGTTTGTTTTGTAAGATTTCACTCAAATAGGACATCTCTTGAAGTTTATTTCTGTTGTGGAGGGAGTGACCATATACCCTTTTTCGTTCCATGCGTAACTTCAGTCACTGTTTAGTGGAGAATTACAGTCGAGGGGGTCCGCACTTTTTTTCCACCGCCCCCTCCCCAGTAAATCAGCTCCTATAGGCATGAGTGCAGTATATGCTTGTTTCCACCGATGTCAGCTGAAAAGTGTGACTGGTTCTTTGCATAACAATGGGTTACAAAAAGCAGTATTGCTAAGTAGTAAGTTAAACTGCAAGAAAATATCTTTTGAAGCAACTTTTTGTTTGGGAATACAGGGTGTAATTGCTGGATGGCCAATATATTTTTGAATACCACTGTATCTACCCCTGCCTTAAAGCAAAAAAAAATAAAACATTGCGTAATTGCTTAGATCTGCACAAGCATTTGAGCCAAGTTGAGTCAACTGCTTGAGCCGTGGTTGGCTCAGGCAGTTGAGCTAACCACGACATCCACGGCGATACCTACCTAACAAAGCATATGTTATACACGACAGAAAATCTGCTTCATTCCATTAGACATTATACATCATGCATCGAAAAAATCTCAGACCCAAAAGTTAAGTTGCTGAAATATGGGTCAGAGCTCATCCAGCTCTACTGGCGCTTTTAGGTTACTTATTAATATATTTTCCTGTCTGAAATAGGCGTAAGGAAAGCGTACCATTTATATTTTCCAAAAGTTAGTTTTGAGATATTAAATGATTATAACGAAAATATTGCACTATAGTGTTGTATATAGTCGATTTGTTACAGACATCCGTATCTCCCAGGACACACAAATTTCAGTCTCAGGTATAGAGCTGACCGACTTTTTCTTTATATTCATGAGTCAGTGCAGACCACAAACTACATTAAAAATGGGAGTAGCATGCCCTGACACAGACCGGTTTTCGCAATATTTTGTGGGTTGGTTAATCATGGGTAGCAGCTGTTTGTATATGGATTATAATATTCTAATCTGGTCATCGCCTATCCCGTGACACTCAGCGGTTCGGCATGTTTCGGAGCGTCGACAACCAGGAGGCCAGCACTGGTAATCTTCCTGTTGAACTCAAAAACATCTGTCTCTGTACATTATGTTATCCTGTGTCATCGTACCGTCCTTTCTCTCTTGCCAACTTCATGTAGTTTTCAATCATCATCGTCAACTAATTTTACAATTTTTTGTGCCAGTCAATCATACAGTAAATGGAACGCTGATGTTTAATCAACTTGATATCTCTCTGGATTTTCTTCTCTATATCTCCCTGTACCAAATACATATTTTATATGTATGTCCACCATACGCTTTATATTGTGTGTTGCTACTAGTCATAAATGCCAACGTTTGATATTTCTTCTATTTGATTGCTACGGAAATCCTCAAAAGTTACATTCTCTGGTTTTGTGGCAAGTTGCGTAAATTGGGATGTTCGCTTGGTTACGTCCTTGGTCCAATTGTGGATGACTGTGGACCTCTTGGATTAGATTATCTTGGCTCTGCAAGGTGAATGAATATCTGAAACACTTAACATCCAGTACTAGCATATAGCAGGCCAGTTATGATCATCATTCGTACGATTAAAGCATGTATGACATTCAATGAAACCCAGATGCATTTTTTTTTTCATATTGCCTACCTTTGATCTTCTTTCACAGGTATTTTCAATACTTCTACTCAGTGCAATAAACGATGGACGTTGGTCAAGCCGTCTTGATATACAACATTTAATCAAGTGAAAACTGTGACAAAACAGTAATAAGTAATGAGAATCTTTCGGCTGTTTTCCATACAATGAAGTTTACTATGCACATATATCAAAACCTCTAGTCTGACTTATGTCCTCTATACAGAAGATTACACGACAAATAAAACAAATTGGCACAACCAGATATACGAAGTAACTTGTTATGTGGATGAAATACGGCAAGGAGAGGGCTGGGCCCATTCATTACTAGATGAAGTGGTAACTGCAATTTCGTTGGAGGATAAAAAAGTGTTGAATCCTGAGGGGTTAAAAAATCGGTGTAAAGTATGTGAAAACGTAAGGAAGATTTGCAGAAAAGTAGAATTAGTGCATGCAGTAGTAAGTTCAACTTGCGCCCCGGAACACCAAATTACTTGAGGGGTCAACAACAAATTTAGGACTGAAATGAAAATTTGCAAACTGAATTAAATCAAGTTAACTCAGTCAAGGTTCAAGTAGAAAAGGATGATTTCAAGAAAGAGGAGCGATCCCAAAACCTAAGACAGGGAAGGAAAGGAACATTCAGCGATTTGCAAAGAGGACATCACCCACTATGCGAGGAATCGGTTAACGTTAAGCGTGGACATTTAGAACTTTGTTATATTACGTTTTCTCAATTCGTTGAGCAACAACTATGTGTCATGCATTCAGCTCATAAATTTGTGTCATGAATTATTTTATGTAAAAGTAAGTAACTGTTGTCAAACTTTCGCCGTCTGATTTTCCAGAGGCAAAACGTAGCTTTTTAAATTTCAGAATCCTCAAAATAACCGTCGTTATTAAAGTAGAACTGTTATTTGTTGTAGGTCAACATTTACTGAATTCGCTTCTGGAAAGATCCTGCTAGGACTGATACGACGGACCGACGTAACTGAAAATAATACCGTAAATTTCTGTGTATGACTAAGCACAATTTAGGTTAGGTTAGGTTCCTACAGAAAAAAAAAAACATTCTCGTTTATTTCTCATCCTCTCAGGAGACTTAGATTGTCTGTCCTGCCTGCTTGCCATTGAAACTTTCAGCTGCATTTCATTACAATGATATCAGATATCAATCTTCACAAAATCGTAAAGCATTCTGATATTCATGATACAATAGTTACTGCATGCCACTTGTGTTTCTATCACTTCTCGACATTCTCACCATTTCAAGTTACAACCTTACATCTCTTTCGGGCACGACGGTTGTCGGTCAATAGTTCTCATTTCACGCTCGTATTCGCCTGATCTCGTGATACTGTGCAATGTACCCAGCTCTAGTAGAAAGCATTTGAAAAAAAATGAAAACCGGTATCATCTATTTTAGTAATGGTGTAAAAACCCACTTACATACAGTTTGGAGTATAGCTGTCATGTGCAAGTCAGGTGACTTAGCAAATTGGTAGAACAATACGAGTAGCAACACTTTCAAATCTTGTATGGCCAGTTGCATATCCAGGATACGTATCATTTGTCTATATTACAATAAACGTTACCTCTTTGGTTAACTTACCATCGAAGAATAATTCCCAGAGGGTCATTCCAACTGCCCATACGTCACTTGCTTCATTGTAAATACAACTGTACAAAAGCTCTGGTGCTAGTCGCCATTCGAAATCCTTGTTCTACGAGAGTATAAAATCTAATGATTAAGATAAAACATGTGATAAGGGTGCTGATAGTTTGCTTCTCTCTTACTACCTTAGGAAAAATATTCACATAGAGGGCTACACACCTGCTCCAAGTATAGTTTTATGTACTGAGCGGCTTTACGCGTTGAGCAAAAATCATATAATCGGCAAATTCCAAGTCCATTTACTAGGATGCGTTTTGTGCACAACCCTGGATAGGAACACTGTGAAGAAAATTACGACAATGTATGTGCGTTTGAATGAGACATTCAAATCAAATACAGGGGATATATGAGTGCATTTTCCATGTCAAAGCAATCACTTGTACAGCTGCTTTCTGAAATAACTCCAGCGAAATTGTTCTTATGAGAAAAAAATAATTCAGACATTTCGCCATACCTAGTAACTAGGATGAGTGATGTTTCAAGTATATGGTGTAGGTAATATGTTTAAACCAGGTAATTTCCACATAGCAGCAATTTCGCTGAGATGTCTCATCGCTAATATTGCTAATAATGGTTGTTTGATAACCTATGCAGTTACGGTACTATGCAGATGACATTCTGAACTATGCACACAATAGTATATTATTGTTCTACTATATGACGTGTTTATTGATTAAGTGGCTTCACATTTCAGAAACATAAACAATGAGACTTCACCTTCACCGCATCACGTTTTCAGTACACAGTATGGTAACAAGAAAGGACGTCGTCATTAATTAAACAATGTTTACAATTACAATTAATACATTACATTACAATATTACAAGGAAATCAGGATATCAGACCAATGAACTACAACCCCTTACTTATTAAAAAGAATAAATAAAGTAATCTATCTTGGATTTACTTCTTGTGAAGCCAGGTAGGACATTCCGCGTATTATGTCCCTTGCATACTTTGTAAGGCTTCTTGAATTTGGCTTCATCTCTCTCGTCTCTGAACTAAGGAAGGATTCCAGCGTGGTCATATCATTAAAGTCTTGCACAATCATAAGGATGTCTGTTCGAAACATGAAATGTTGTTACCCACAGGAGGACATAAAACAAATTATCTATAGAAAGGTATTATACCCCATGAATGTTCTCATGTAAGGTCAAAATGACAAAACTCAAAGTAATTAGATTTTACAGGATATTGCAAAATTACATTACCACTGTATTTACAGTATCCGATGGCCTTCAAAACGTTGTCATGATCTGATATTGATAATTTAACATCACTGCATTCCTGCCATAGTTGTTTGGCTACCATATCTCCCAATTCTGTCGCGAAGGAAGGAGTACACATGTACGGTTAAAAGTAGTATCTGGTTGTGATTATATTACACTTGAGATGAGTGTGATGTGTGTAATAAATCAATTCAGTGTAGGGGTTTTGTATTTTACACAACCAAAAATGAAACACAATGTTCCAAGTTTCGACACAAAATGATCAAAATATTCAAAGACTGCGAGGAAATAGAAGTAGGATAAACACAAAGTCTGACGTATATTACATTCATATCCATGACTCCATACCCTCTCAGTAGTAAAGGGTATGTGAAGACCATGATAGTCACAAAGTACCTCCAACGTATGATATAATTACATCATGCGTCTGGTCGTAATCTTCCACTAACGTTCCAATCCAAGTTTGCATCGTCATTGAACCTGACATGTTTATCCTAAACTTCAGTCTTTCTCTCGAAATAGCACGCAGATCCTGTCCAATCAACTTGTCTCGACTAGGGTTGCAACCTGTTAGTGTAACATACAGAAAAATGTACCCTCAGTAGGAAGAAGGATCTCTATCAGTGTGCATATATCAGTAATCAGTATTGTACTTAAGAACAGCGTATAAAAATTTGTTCAGAAAAGGTGTATTTTTATATAGTTACCTGGGAATATAACGTTGACTGAATCATCAATATTTACTAGTGAAATATCTCCATCCAGATCCCTACAAAAGATATAATTGACAGAGACACTGAAGTACAGTGTGATTTTTAAAGTTTGTTTTTACGTGATTTGTGATTGCATTAGGTTACCAAAAAAAATGTTTTCCTAACGACATCATGATAAAATAATGATTGTTCCATGCCTTTAATTGTGTGAACTCAAAATCAAGCAGAATAAATGTATATACGTACGGAGATGGAATTTCGTTACGTCGGTTTAAGCAAGATAAACCTGAGAAATTACAAAGATATGACTTTTTTTCTTTATTTTCATATCACTGTGCTTTTACATTGCATGCATCCCAGTGATACAAGTTACACACATAAGGTAATGAAAGGTAAGTTTTAAGCTCTTCGTTGCAGATGTTTTACCGTATGTGATGTCATATGAACGGTTTCGTTTCCTACCAAGTTAAAAACTGTGATTGTTTTAATATGGTCATGCAACATTTAAGTAACATGCGATCTTTAGATTCCATACATGACACACTCTACATGATACGTGTTAAAGGACAATAGGTAATTGCTGTATAAGTCTTGCACAGCTTTTGCATTGCACTGTCGTCTTCCAAGTCGCATACCTGCTTAACCTACATGTTTTAAAATCCGATTTCCCAACAGCAAATTTAGTCAAAAAATGTGAAACGAGAGGGAAAGAGAGGAAAACTGTTGTTTTGTCTCATTTTGACGCCCAACACATAATATTCATGAGTATGTGCTTCCTAGGTTTGTACATGGACAACTTTCCCTATAGAGTTTATGTAATTGATGACCTTTGACAAAACAACGTTCCCTGATCAAAGCTAGGGAGAGGCATAAAACACTTACTCATGACTATTATGTGTGGGACGTCACATAAGAAAAATTAACGGTTCTTCTGTCGGATGAGGAACTTTTCGGACTGCCTGTATCTTCGTCAGATTATTTTTTTTTGTAACAATCTGTTAATAATACATGCTTAAAAGCGTTATGTTAGATGTGCATTACAATTACCTAACCTCCTGTAACGGCAGCTGAAATTTTAAAACATTTTTTTTTTTACCGTGTATTAGACTAACCCTTGTATCTAATAGAGTTTCAACTCCTAATTTTAACTTGTTGTTTGAAATTAAATGAAATTAAATGAAATTTTAAGAGTCGTGGACACAACTGTAGAGTTACTTACTCTCTTTACGCTATGTATGTAGGCCTACTGGATTACAACCATATACAGTTTTCGTTACTTCTTACCTCTGATAACTCTAATCGAGAAGAAACAGGTGAAAGCACAAACCAACACCACAGCGTTTAATCCAGCTATCATAATTATATCTTTATGTGTAGATGATTCCACAGCATCCATGCTGTTGTTTTGCCCTTAAAGTGGTAAACAAGATATACCTTAATTACAAGTAATTACAGATATGACAAAAATAAATGTTTTTCATGAATTTTAATCATTCATAACGTCTGTTCATTAAAGTGAATTTTAGTAACAGCGAACACACTTTGATATAAAAGTCCAGTCTAAAGATTTCATTTTATAGCAACGTTCCTTCTCAAGACTTCCAGATCATGGCTGGTACTGAAAGCAAGAAACCCAATGTTACTACTTTATAAACCCATAACCACTCTCCCAGAAATTGATACAAATGCCTAAAGAATCGAAGCAAACTGTAGATCTAAGTGACAGGCTGCAAAAAATTAAAATTGAATGCGCTTACCTATTAAAGTAACAGACTTGGTAAAATTACCGATACTGCAACTGATGACTCTACGGTCCTTTCCCGGTGCAACCGTCACAATACTTCCTTTCATAAACATATAAATACCAGGTGCTGATAATGGAAAATTCGTAGTTTTCATTCCATAGTTTCTTCTAACTTCTTCCTCTTTCCAAATGTGATCTGGTACTGATATACGTTGATCTCCGTAACAAGCAATTCCGATCGTTCTTGATGGGTCAGTTACGGTTATCACTTCTGGACATTTTTTTTTCATGCACAATAGATTTATCGGAGGAGCTAGTAATTAGAAAATTGTTCGGAAGCATCAATAACAACTCTTAATGGTAGATAAATGTTAACACTTCTATGTAGTAGAAACAGGTAGTAATACTTTGAAGATGTAGACAAACAAAGAAATAATATTACTACGTTATACTTAATGATAAAGAAATCATAATATTCCATGAGGTATGGCGACAAACTATTGAACTTGATCCAGATTATAGTATTGAGTAGCCGATGGTTCGCAATAAAGTAAAAACTTTCCCACTGTTATAACGTTTAACCATAAAATGGAATAACACTGCACTTCAATACTTCTGCAAGGAGACAAAAAGGATTGACAAAACTTTGTTAAGTAATTGTGTATACGTTGATGTTCATATAAAAATGTTGGAAGATTTCAACTCTGTAAGTGCCAATGACCTTGCACAGTTCAACGACTAATTCTTATCCAAATTGTAGTTTCAAATCTTTTGCAAACAGAAATTGTTATTGAACGATGGCACTCTAGCTAACTACTCACATAACAAGCTGACATCGTACGTCCTTTGAGTTCCATTTCTCCAGTCACATGTGTAGATCCCATCATTAATTTTGGAAAACGACTTGATGTGTAAGATGGATGAAGTAGAAGTAAGAACAACCCTAACGTTAGTGATACCAATGTCGACAGGTCGATAATTATTGGAAAATATGATCTCTTCGTTAAACCACCAGACGTGAGATATCTCGTTGTATCCGTTATGACAGCAGTCCAATGTAATGTTTGCACCAGGAACAACTGAGTAAAAGCTATAGATACCTAGGAAAATAATGAATATAACGGTCTCTCCTGTTTACTTGTACAATTCCAAGTGATACTATTCGGAGCACGAGTAAGCCAGTCAACCGTTGCCCTGCTTATGTGGTGAAGGAAACAATTGCAAAATTCTAAGACAAACGACATTATTTTCATATGAAACGTTATGGCATATAGTGCGTGGAAATACAAACCGAGCATGCACTTTCTCCAGTCATATGCCTTCCAAAAAAAGAGCTTCGTCTTCATCTTCTAATTACGGAGAATAAGACTATCACGCTATATAAATATATACATCAGGTGACATGTTTGCTGCTTGCTGCATTTATTAGTTTGTCATAAGAGCTAAATACTTAAAAATGTCAAACCAGATATATTTATTGTACTAACGATACAGACAAAAGATTCAGGAAATGATACTTGTTATACTTACATATTGGTATTCGTACCAACGAAAATAATGTTAGCAGTTTCATCAACCGAGCCATTCCTCTGTGTGACACCATTACTATGATCCGTAACTTGTAAACAACATGTTCTAAATAATATAATCATCACGCCTTAATTGAAAGCAGCAATATCTCACTTAGCATCCAACAACTTTCACTTTCTTCTGACAGAGAACGATGGTCCTATACAGACTAACACGAGAATTTTCATTAAATCACACATGTGTTGTTTTTGGTTTGTCAGTATCGTTCGTATTAAAGTTAAGAGCGTTTCTTTACGAAATAGTAACGTGTGCTATGGTGTAGACTTCATGTTAGGATTCATTGCAAAGTTTTTAATATCATTCTAGTATAAAATGCACATGGCAAAGAATAATTACAATACTAGACAATTAAGCTTTCAAATATATACCATTCCAAATACGTCCGGATATAAAAATTATCAGAACACTTGTAGGAAAGAAACCACGTCATAAATGCTATAGCAATTTCCTCACAGTCGCTTTGAGTAAATTACAAAAATTAAGAATGATTGTCAATGGTAGTTTTAGAAATCGATGGAAATGTACATGACGATATAGTTGGAAACAGATAATCCTTATATAAGCGTGGTATTAAGAGGGGATAATGTTGTGACTTTTCATTCGTAGATTTGCCCAACATCAATGTGCCGTGGCATTATGCATTTTTATTTCACATTGACAAACGTTAAAATATTTGTCACAAAAGGTAAAGCTTTTGTTGTAACGTATAGGATTTGTTCACACACTAAGTAACTAAGAAAGTGGTAACTCCAAGTCAGGGGAAATTACCGTATAATTAGTTTACTGTAGCCTGTGTATTACGAAGTAATTTAAGTAAAGACAAAGAAACATAAAAGTAATTTGCTTTCTTTATTGGGGAAGATGAAAAGTCCTGCGAACTCCTTCATCGGACTTTTAATTTCCCCAGACAGGAAAATAGGACGTCAGTGTTACTAAAGGGAAAGTTCGAAAGGAACGCCAACAAGAATTATTGCCACACGACAAGGAAGCCTGACTGTAATGATTCCATCCCACTGGCATGATGAAACTGAGAACTGCGAGTGCTTAAATTTCTCAATTATTCTTACATGAGATAATAAGTGACTTTGGTAATTATAGTAATAACTGTCCATCACTGATTTATCTGTTTGTTAATAATTATCGTTTTACGGCCTAGGTCTTTGAAGTCAGAGAATATTATCTTTTAAAGGGTGATAACGCTCTGAAACTGCTGTACGAACACATAGTGTTAACCGAGAGTTCCAATGTCAAAGGAAAAGATGAGTCGTAGATCGTGGCTTGTGTAAAAGTTCTCAAGATAAACTGAGAAGTGTGTGGACTATATTCAATTTCACAGTAAGGTCAACTTATCGTCTGAAATTTTAAATGACGAAATAGCATATAGGCTCATTCGAAAGCCAGATTCTATGACTGGCACTTAAGTATTGGAACGAGTTGTAAGTTTTTTACAATGCATTGACCTACTTTCCTCTGTTGGATTGATTCGTCCTCATTATATTTTTGGAAAAGCAATCATCTGCGATAAACACTTTTAAGTACAAAACACGACGGCGAGTCACCCTTTGCTACAATTGGCACTATAAATCCTTCAAGTGTCCTTCACTGAAGGACCTGACAGGTATGATTATCTTAAAAGAACGAAACCTACATATAATGATCAAGAGCGTAATGACATGTAAACGTTAGTTAAATAATAATTGTGAAAGAAAGCGAGTCTTTAGCTCTTTGCTATTATGTCACTGTTGCTAGGGTAGAGTTTAGATTGTGGTAATGATGTATACGTGTCGTTTCCATACTGTCCACGTACCTATATACAAGTAAATACTGAATTTGCTATACCGTTAGACTCCCCCCCCCCCACACACACACACACAGACACACACACACACACCTTACAGAGTGATAACCGTCGTTCTGTATTCACATCGATCGATCACCTAACGTGCCATCCTACTCTGCAATAAAAAATGGAGAAGTTGTTTCCTTTCAGAAATTATTTAGCAGATGGGATAGATATGTTAAGATCATAAGTATGTTGAAAACTGGCCTTATCTGGCGATCGACTAGATTAAGATAGCTTAAATGAGATGGAGTCCAGAGAGCTAAGTATTCAAATCAGTAGGGTGCCCACGTTTAAAAATAGGTGACACACACATAGGAGATAACACAATATTTACCAAAAATGGCCTTAATTCTGTTAAATCCAACAAATATTAATCATTTCACAGGCTAGTTGGTGTCTTACGCCTGCATCAGGAAGACCCATTGGCAAAGTATGCAAATTCATTGCGTCATTGGAAGGACTCACATGACATGTCTTTTGGTATCCTTTGTTTTCGTAATATTCATTTTAAAAAACAACCCAAAATTCGATGTGCCCTGAATTTTGTAGAGAAAGTATGGTTTCTTTAAAAATATTGATATCAGGCCTACTTACCGATGTGTAAACTAGATAGCAAATTAATTTAAAGATAACATATAAGAATAAAAAAGAATTATTGACACTGTGCAAACACGACATCATATATTTTGTATATATCGTAAGTTGGGCAAGTAATATTCAAACGTTGAAAAGGCATATGTTAAGAACGGCAATAGATATCAACCAGTTTCAAGCGATTTGTTATTCACTCCTCAATTTCAGAGGAAAACCACTGGCATATACACGGCCTTCAAAGACACACTTTCGTTGTGAAAGGTGTGTACGACTAGAAGACATTTATATTTGATAAGAGAGACACTTCAGTCACAGGTTACAATTTGTTATAAGAGCGAATATACATAAAATTAATCCTTCGTCGATGGTCTATTAACTGCTGTATTAATTCTTAAAGTATTAATCTCAAAACATCTTAATTGATGTCTCATTTCAAATAGTTTTAACTGAACAAGAATATCACAATAACAGTGAAATTAATGACATCAAATGATGACGAAAAGAGCAATGATTCTTTCTTAAGTGTACCATAATTGTCACAGAGAGTGTAAAAAAACAAGTTAAGTGATAAATACATAAATATGGAAGTAAATTGATAACAAAATCCGATGAAGTACAGACACTGAGTGTTGTTTGGTCGAAGGTTATCAACGTTACACCTAAACGTTGCAGGTTAACGCTGATGATCTTCAACCGAAAAACACTTCGTTTGCATGATAGGGAGGGTCATACAACACATAATCATGAATGTAAACTATATGAAATCTACGGGAGAAAAGAAATTAAAAGTTAACTTCTTTTCTCTACTGAGGGAACGTATGACAGAATTTTTCATTGCCAGATCATTTTACCACAAATCTGTTAAAAAGATACACCCACTTGGAAGAAGAAAGTGCAAAAAGCTATATTAAATGTAAATCACAATTATCTATCCCTTCTTTAGTTTTATCTATTTTGAGGGGGGGGTGTTCTTAGATTACGACGTTGAAATCGCCATTGCAATTAAATAGGTGGAAATATTCTAGATAAAGGCAATTTAAATGATTTTTAAATGATTACAATTTTCAATAGACTAATATTTTCTCATTAACTGGAAAATTGCAGCATGAGATCCTTGTCTCAAGACTGGGTATGTTAATGCCATTTTCGCCTACTTTGGGGGGGGGGTTTGGGGGGGTTTGGGGGGCGGTGTAAAGCCAAACAATTTCTGGTGCACTCTGCGCCAACCTATGGTAGCACTGAACAAATACCTGGCACGTCATATCAATGTGACATGTGACAACATGTTCCCTCCCGATCATTAGACTTACCGGCGCGCTTGTATTTGTCAAAAAAATTTTATTCCGATGAATCATATATCGACAGTAGATCTACCCATCTCACATCAGAATGGACTTAGCCATCTTTTGATCAGTAATAGATCTTTCAGAAGTGTGCTGGTAGCAGTTTTGCTTCAATATACAAGGTTTATACAAAATCATATCGCTGTGTGTTCATCGAATACCGATCGTGTTAAGTGTACTAATGAAAATGAAGGTATGTGTCGCTGAAGATGATAGAATTGTAAAAGCATTTACCTTTTTTTTTCTTTGCAATTTAAATAAGTAAGACTTTAACAAATAAATCACCCACTTGTTATGATCACTTGATGATTTGTTACTTTATTTTTCATAATATTTTAGTCAAACATTGGCTTTTCTGAAATAAATTGACTACACTTTATTTGTCATTCTAAACTGTACATGCTGATATTTAGATTATAATAATAAAGCATGAAAGTATAAAAAGATGGTCAGCTTATTTCCGATATTAAGTCTAATTCAGTACTTTCCCAAGAGATGAATTCTGGCGTTGCAGTGGTTTCATAGACGCATTAGCTCGAAGACTGCTCAACCTCGTTCAAGTCTCACCAACTGCAGTGTCTCATATTAACTTGCACTAAAAGCTGCACTCTCTGGTTTTGTTGCACTTTGCGTACACTGGCATAGCAGACTGTTCGCATTCAACATCCAAAAATGACTGGCTCTTCGACTTTTGTAACAGATTACCGTGACTCTGTAAATAGACGTAAATCTTAAATATTATTGAATTGAAAGCAGCAATGACCGTCATAAAATTTTATTCCTTTTATATCTGATGTGTATGTGATCATCGACATGGTATCACTAATTGATTGATTTACATTTCTTCGAACTACCTTAGGTCTCGTTCCGTTCGGATGTTCAATTTCCCTGTTCAGTGTTACAAAGTTTGGACGTTGGTCAAGTCTTCGTGATATACAACATTTGATCAGATCAAATCTGCAATTGACCAGAAACACCGTTGATCATATCCATGTCAGACAAAAAGGACACTAATCTACATTGAAACAGAAAAAATAATGTCAAATTATCCAGCTCTTAGTCGTTATAATTGTTCTCACATAACTCTTGGGCATCCAGAGCCTCGTCTGTCAATATTCATCAAATGGCTTTCATACTCGTCTGACGTGATGATACTGTACAATGTCCCCAATTCTGTTTCAAAATTATGAAAGAACAAAATTCTTTCTTGAAAAAGCTTGTTAAAATTTTGATACGAAACACTAGGATACGCAGAGGTCAGGAAAATGAATTCGCGTATTCGGGAGACGTACCTTACAAAATGAAGAAATGCCCCCACAACAAACAAAAATCACAGTTATTCTAAAGAATAATTGCCATTACCGTCAGCCTATATAAACACTTAACTATAGAGCCTGATAATTCTTCTGTGTTTAGACATATGGCTTACACATTTCGTTCTACCAAACAATTCCAATAGCATATGTGGGTATTTATATGAAAGAGGTACTTTACGTAAAGATATTTTATTTTAAAGTCTGAGATTTAATCATAAAGACGATATGTATTACTTCTTTTATAATTTATTCAATTACGAAATATCTTTGCAATGGATCCTAACTTCCATGTCTCACCTCCCACAAAAAGTTCCCATAAGGTAATTCCTACCGCCCAAATGTCACTCCCTTCAGTGTAGAGGCAACTGTACAACACTTCTGGTGCTAGTCGCCATTCGAAATCTCTGTGCTGTGCAGTGAAAAATACAGTACATTAAAAACAATACATTAAAAAACAACTTTGAAATATATCCCTTTTAAGTAGTTTAGTTTTTCAAAAGACAAATGTTAGGCAATTCTGTACCTACCTCTTCCAGGAATAACTTTACGAACTGAGCTGCATTGCACCTGGAGCAGAAGTCGAATAATTTACATATCCCCAGACTGTTTATAAGTATGCGCTTGGAGCACAATCCTGGATAGGAACACTGAAGTAAACAAAGGTTATTTTTTTAAGCTGATGAAGCACTATTTGCATAAATCTTTTACAGCAGTGTTACTGGTATAGATATTCCTTTATTACCTTCATAATTATTGAACTATCAACATTTTCTTAGCTTAGCTCAACAAATTAAATGTTGCAACATACAGAACAGAGAGCGCCGTGGTTCTTAGCTTAAACTTTTTTTAAGCCATTTGGCCTCTTTCCTTTTGTTCCAAAGTGTTAAAACATAAAATTATAGATGCTAATCGCCATGTGTCATGTTGCATCCCAGCATCCCAGGTAATATTCCAAAATGGGTCTCTTATGAGCCCACTTATTCATAAGGGAGGTCATATGAGTCAGAGCAGGTAAGTCATGTGACCAATATGATAGTTTTGGGATCCACATAGGCAATTGTAACATATGGACATGATAACTATCCAATATGGGTCATATCTGTATCTGAGCTGGCCCATATGAGCCATATGAATCTTGGGTGAAAAATCACATGGGCCCCATGTGAATTTACCCATATGGGGCCCATGTTGAAATGTTATCTGGAATAATTATGATTAAACACCTTAAATTACTGATCATTTTTAAATGATTGCATTTCTGATTGTTTTACTTAAATGTTTGAACTTTTATTTTCAATTTACTTCTTGTGATGCCAGATAGCTCATCCCGTGTATAATACCACGGGCATATTTCAAGCGATGGCCCGGGGCTGTTCGGAAATCCCTTTCCTCTTCTCGAAGGAATGTGTCCAGCGTGGTCATATGGTGGAAGTCTTGTATAATCATAAGAACACCTGTTTTTTTGTTTTTTTTTAAAGAAGTTATAATTCAATTCGCAAATGAAAAACAAGAAGCAACATAAGTCATCAAGATATCACATGAAAGAATCAGGATTTTTGTAAGCATTTACGTTTGTTGACTATATATACTTTTCTCTATTTCTCCACCGTTCTCTTAATTTCTTTACAATTCCTTTAAAGGATTCGTTGCTTATGTGACAATTTACGTTACCACTGTAATTACAGTATCCGATGGCCTTTAGAATATTGGAATGAGGTGACATAGAAAGCTTCACTTTGATGCATTCTTCCCATAACTGTTTAGCTGCCACGTCTGCACCGTCTGAATACGTAATGAAAAACGATTAAGTGTGAATACTGCAGGGCCTTTTTTAACATACATACTTCTTGCTGCCACGTCTGCACCGTCTGAATGCATAATGAAAAAGCGATTATATATATATGTATATATATATAAATATATATATATCTATATATATATATATATATAGATATATATATATAGATATATAAATAGATAGATATACATATGTACATATATACATATGTACATATATACATATGTACATATATACATATGTACATATATACATATGTACATATATACATATGTACATATATACATATGTACATATATACATATGTACATATATACATATGTACATATATACATATGTACATATATACATATGTACATATATACGTATGTACATATATACGTATGTACATATATACGTATGTACATATATACGTATGTACATATATACATATGTACATATATACATATGTACATATATACATATGTACATATATACATATGTACATATATACATATGTACATATATACATATGTACATATATACTTATGTACATATATACATATGTACATATATACATATGTACATATATACATATGTACATATATACATATGTACATATATACATATGTACATATATACATATGTACATATATACATATGTACATATATACATATGTACATATATACATATGTACATATATACATATGTACATATATACATATGTACATATATACATATGTATATATATACATGGAAGTGCATGGAAGTGAATTGATTCATAGATCACCATATCATACCTTCGATGTAGGATACAAATACATCACGTGATTGGCCGCCACCTTCTTTTAATGTCCCAATCCAAGATATGAGTGTCAGTGAACTTAAAGCGTTTATTTTTAAATTTAGTAATTCCCTCGATATAGCGCGATAGGCCTTTCCACTGCGTGTTTCTGAAAGATGATAATTATTCTCATGCGACGTACATATAAAAGATTGAATCTTGCCACAAAATCAATTGTTCTTGCAATTAAACTGTATCACTTTACTGTATCTGTTTTCTGTAAAATCTATTTCGAAACAGACAATATATATATATATATATATATATATATATATATATATATATATATATATATATATATATATATATATATATATATATATATATATATATATGTATTATAAAATGTATTATATGTATTATATTTATATTTATATATTATAAAATGTATTATAAAATATCATTTTTATGTAGTTCATGTCTGATTTGAATACGAAACAAATGAACAAGGAAATGAAATCATTTCACGAATAAATTTCAGAAATTTTAAAAACCAGATTCTTTTATGAAGGTTTGATCGAATCCCGAACTTATCACTATAACCTTTGTGAACCGATGTTTGAGTGTGACAAATCACTCATAATGAGGATGTTGAGGAGATGTTAAATATATATGTGCATGATTACCGATTCTGTACTTTCCTTATATACACTTTGAAAATTCAGTATGTGCTTTTATTTGTTCCCGTCATTTTTCACAAAATCATATCTACCTGGGAAGGACTCGTAAAGCCAGCCACCGTTATCATTCACTGAGTCAATTGTTTCTGGTGACATAGCGCCCTCTGTATTGCTGCGGATATATTATCACAAAGTACATCATCATTGTCATTAGCTCTTTAAAATTTCCGTCCATGTTAAACTTGTAAAAAACGCCAAAAGCAACAACAACACCATCTGATGAGATGGACTTGTTTGTAACTTTGTAATGTTACACAAACTTTATGTTGAGAGCACATCGTATAGCAAAATATGTAATACATAGCCAAGATATACACGATTGTGTCTACATCTAATACGTATGACATAAGATGATTTGCTTAAGGCTGCAGTACCTACTATACTTACAGTGGTTGCAGCAAGGGAGCTGTCGTCTGTGAACCTATAGAAAGTAAATGATAAAATCTTCATCACCAACAGTTTGCTTTGGGGGACTGAAAATACCTTTTCAGGGATGCAAGCGTAATTATCTGTGATTTCAACGTTAAGAGCTTACATGTCTATGCCATAGCGTGACTCTTATCCATAGTCATGACACAGAAACACTTTCGTAATATCAATTCGGAAGGGATCAATACGATCAAAACGTATTACAAGAAATTCTTTGCTATAAATCGTTGTATTGATGTAGGATCTCTCAAAACCTTTCGTGGAACCTTTTCATTAAGTCGTTATTCGATATTTCAATTCGTGGACTTTCTGATGAATGCAAATATAATAAAAATATAAAGTTACACAACACTTTCAGCTACCATTACCTTACCCTTGTTGACGTTAAATTTCCATCTACTTTCTGTCGTAACCCCTTCGCAGTTATCAAAGCCATTCTCTATGTTCTTGTTTTCTGATGAAGGAACTTAAATCTTATTATCATAACTTGTAAAATCCTTGTTAAATCGTTACAAACAAATGAAAGTTGCAAACAGAACTACGAAATAAACAGAGATCGCTACTTGACATTAGTTTTATAGACACGGGAGTTCGCGCTTCTCACCTTTAATTCTTACCTTTAATGTTCCTTAACAGGAAGAAGCACATCAAGAGGCAAACTATTGCACCAGTGATGATTGCAATAGTCCAATAGTGCTGACTTATTGTTGTTGTAGGTGGCGTAGCAATGCTATTCACTGTGTAAAAACAGAAAAGTATAAATTTCCGCAAGGTGTTTGAACGATCGCGATCTGTTGTCATTTGAAAAGAACAATTACTGAATTTAATACACGAAGAAGCTGAACAATGTTTCTTTTAACTTATTACTACAAATATAGGCATTTGTCGTTTGAAAGATTTGCTTTTCATGATTACTAATAATGTGGCAAACAGAAATAAATGTAATCAGAAAAAACTATGGTATCCAAGACAATGGGAATTAATTAATGGAATGTTATGCATTACCTAAGTGTGACAATGAAATTAAACTTAAGCAATATTATACGGTAAAACTGTTCGACTGCCAATGAAATGTACCATTGAAAGTCACAGACTTCTTTAAATTTCCGACAGAACAAGTGACATTTGTTTGGTAACCAAGAAGGGGAACCCTCATGGTACTCCCTTGCCTAGTCATTTCTATACCAGGTACTGTCGATGGTAGTACTTTAGTCTCTCTTCCATGATGTCTTTCCAATTCGTCTACTGTCCAGATATGATCTTCAACTGGTATTGCTTGATCGCCATAGCATTTCATGTCAACACTTCTCGTTGATTCATTTAAAGTCACGATTGTTGGACATTCTTGCTGCATACATAGTAGGCTGAAAGAGGAAGCTATATTAACGATTTAAATTTGTAGAATTAATAGTTTTCGCGTACACGAGTACAAGTTTTGTAAAGTTGTGTGGATAATTTTTATTGCCCTGCACGTATGGACGCACAATAACATACTGGATCTGTCCTGATAACCAGGTACGTCCTTAATTTGCATTTAATTTGCTTAAAACTTTTTGTAGGTGAAAAATGAAAACTGAAGTGACTTGTGATAAAAATATTACACCTTGATAATTAAATAATGAAGTTACCTTATTGAAAATAAAGGCTAATAAGCCTACTTGTATTCACGGAAGTGTACTACATACAAACGATTGCTTTTGCATACGATGACTACTCGTGACAAATGTCATGTCTGCACCTTAAATTGCTGATTGCTCTTAGATTTTAGGTTGAGACTGATAATTACAGAAACACTCACGTGACGATATTATTTCGTAAACGTTCTTCTTTCCCTTAAAAGATCCGCATGTGTAGTTTCCTTCATTACGCTCTGAGAATCCTTCTATATACAGCACCGTCGATGAATTGGTGTTACTGCCTTGAACATTTTTGTAACCAATTTCAATGGGTTCAGTGAAGTCGAAAAGATAGATGATTTCTCTGTTGAACCACCATACGTATGTAGTGTTTTCCTCCACTCGGGAACATTTCATTGTAACATTCGCACCACGAACAACCGAAACTTCGAACACACTGTCAGCACCTGGAATGCAAACATATATTATCTTTTGTATAGATCGTCTTGTATCTTTGCACGTGTTGATGATTTTCTGTTTATTATAAAAGAAAATTGTTAGAATGAAAATTGTTACTTGAAGCTAATACAAACAATAAAAGATAATCTGTTCGTCACTGTGTAGTGTCATCAGAGTTTTCGACTGTTCTTAGAGTAGTAGGGGTTTTAGTACAAGTTACAACTGGGATCATTTAGACTGAACTTACTTGAGAAACGTGAACTTATGAGACAGCGGAAACATAATGCAATGTTGCCATACTCACATTTTAATGTTGCCAGCAACAATAACAGAAGTTTCGACGGATGGAGAGTCATTTCTTCGGTTCAGCGTTGAGCTAATAATGCCACGAATGTACAATACATCTTTTTGCATTGCATCTGTACGCATTGTTCTTTCACTACGTATACATCTGTATACCCCTGTTACATATTTGAAGTCGTTAATTGTTGAAAACAATCAAGTACTTGGAGGCTCTGTTTCGATGTTGTGACAGCAATTTCCTTGTATATAGTTTAACTAGTCTACAAGGAACAAAGCTTCCACTATTTCTCTTGTTTTTATTTCTTTAATATTTACCTCTGTCATTTTACTATAAAAAAAACATTATGAAGAGTATTTGAATGTATCATGCATGGGGGCTAGTGTGCTTATGTGGGGATCAGTGCGACCACCTTCTGCAAGCAGTTTGGTCCTGAATTTCTTTTTTCCTTATCAGTCAAGTTGTATGGTGTGCAATGATCATCCATGTTACTTGTTACTTCCACTCTGGCGCTTAACGAGATAGCCATCTTAAATTTACGAAGTATCGTGTTTGGAACTTTTATGTCAATTTCCACAAATGTAGAATATGGCGAAATATATACTAAATGAAAAAAACAAAACAAAATAGTAATAATTTCAAGGAAAAGATTTTCATTACAAACATTCCTTTTTTTTCTAAATACCAATAGACTGACGTAAAGTTAATGGTGGTGTCTCCTTGTAGCAATCACTAAAAATAATTTATATGATCCTAGAATATTTAGAAGAGACTTATGTAAGGTTCTTATATGTACTGAAGAATACTTCATAGTACCGGTACTTGATATCTGAAAGAGGTATTACGGTAAGATTGATAAGTAATAAAAGTATAGTGAGGCCGTTTGTTCGATTTCTTGTTATTGTTGTTAAAAGCGTATACAGGCTTTTGAAGATTGCTAAGGATCAAACCCATTGGAATATTATCGAACCAATAGTATGAGTCACGTTTTCAATTTGTTGCTGAATGTATGACCGAGCTGGGAAAAGGTAGTAAAGGTCATAAACGATACTATCGAGGTTTTTAAAGGAATAAATGAACTGAATTTTGGGGTGGATCATTTTGAGGCATTTTATGGCAACAATTACAACGGTTTATATTTCTCCCCACTGACACTCGCTATTATTTGCAAATACCATTAACCCATTTTTCTTGTCATCTGTAAGCTAACTGATCAAGATTTAAAATAATGACCGATGAGTTTTAATTAATTGAGTTAAAATTAAGTTTTCAAATATTGAGTTTTAATTTGTCGGTCTTAATTGTTGGGTAAATGTTCCACTCGTGGTAAAATCGAACCCCCCCCCCCCATTAAAAAATCTGTATACGTGCATTTGGGAAAAGACATGACAGTAACTGGTTGACACAAATCTGTTCAGATAATTGATTAGATACCCTTGTCATGCTCGTTCTAAAAAGATTTGACTCTAATTTGACTAAGATTTTTCACACAACTGCGCTTTGGTTAACACTTTTTTAGAGAAAATTCAATGAACGGATGAAAACAATTAAAACGTAGATCTACAGGGTTTTGTCTTACACAAAACAATGGTGGTACTTTGTCTACTGGCCACGAAAATTGTTGACATGTTGTAAAAACTTGTCAACCTTTTCGGGGTTTGTTTGTCAATGAAAATTAATTTATTTACCAACCCAAATTTTCTCTAGTTTTCGTTTTTTTTCATCCTCGCATTCTATGAATCAACAAGATCAATCAACGCTCGACCGTGCATTAACTGGAGGCGATGAAGCTTTATGCAAGCAATGCACGTTTCATTAATCCTTTACTAATATTTTACGATGAAAGCCATAACAATGGAATTGCTTTCTGTCCACACAATCTACTTGCACTTTAAATCGTTAAATGATTTACAGGCATTTAAGTGGCCAGTGCATGAAATAATTCTTTACTTGAGATCAACCGTTGATAGAAAGAGAATTACATGACTGCACGATTGTAAACGAAACATTTGAGGGGTTCATTATACTAACTGATAGTGCAGCATTTTTATGATTTCAACATACAAAGGGGAAATACTTCCTTGTCTTTGAAATCATTCCAAGCTCTTCGACAAATAACTGTGTTGATGTATCAATATGAGTGTATTGAATGATTTTTTTTTTTTTTGACGTCGACCAATTCTTGTAAGTGTTACTATTTTCAAAGTTGAAAAGTTCTTCGTAACAAGTGCATCATTTTTGACGGTTCTGAAAAAAGAGTTACCACCTAAACTCGACACACCTTTTATGAATCAAAGTGACTAGTCTACATCTCTCAGTTTTCCTCACAGTATTATCTAGTAAGAAAGACTGTCCCTCGACCTTTTATAAGAAATTTTTAATCAGGAATAATGGGGAAAGTAATTTAGTTATCAATGAAGCTTTATTACCTATTACAACAATTTTCAAGATTTTGCAGCATAGTTCCAAAACTTAGCAGCTTGCTCAGGTCAAGTATACATATCTGGCTAAATTGTGACAGTGACTAGGGTGATTTAAACCAAATTTTTGGTGTAAATCAAAACTAAAACAACAATATTATTAGTTCACACATTTGTGATTTCTCCGACAGTATACGCAACCAGACAAGGTGTGCCGTGAAATTATAAACTTCAGGAAATATTCCCGAAGGAATCACTTGAGGTAGAAAATCGAATACATGGTACTATTGCTACTTGGTAAATAATGGTACAATTTTCTGAATCGTCTAAGGAGGTGTGAACTCAACCCTAACCAGGTCTGGGAAGTAACACGTTACAAGTAAAGCCGTTTCAACAAAGAGTTTCTCGCTGTGTCACAAAGTCACATATAACGAATTGGGCCTACATTTGAAATCATGTGGGCTAACCGAGAACGTAACATATTACAATGGTGCAAATTAACTGTAACGGCGTTACAGTTGGCCTCTTTCAGATAGTCACAGCCACCCAAAGGGCCACTCATCTTGACGACTGCTGCTCGGGATACTAAGGAAAGAAACGGGACTGAAATTAAATTTGCCCGGTCACGTTGTTATCAGATTGGAGTTTTGTACACAAACATCGGTATTTTCAGGTATTTAACTCAAGGTTGTGAAGATATATACTCCACTTCCCTGGAATGTAGGGTATAGCGAGAAGTACTACAAAATCTAACAAAATAGATCCAAATTCCAATGTTGTGTAAGTCAAGGTGCCAAATTATCTTTTTGACGCATTTCCTTAGTATACACAATGAATACGGTGCGGTACCATACAACAATATACAGAGTAATATTTATAGGGCAAGTGCGGGGACAGAATGTGCTGGGGAATTTAAAACGTGACGCTAACAATGACGTAGCTAGGATTCTCAACAAGAACATTTTTGACAAAAATACTTGTCAGGCCGCAGAAATGTCACTTCACATGCCTATTTTCAACAAATCAGATTTCACTCAAGCAGGGAGCTCCCAGGCCTAATGATGGGGACACGTGATGCCACAAGTATCTTATAGAAGATGTCAGAGTCAAGGATTTATCAGTGTCAAGGACTTACAGGAGGGTGTCTTCCCTTAGGGCTAAGAGTTTTGCGCCCACCGGAAGAGAATGATAATCTAGTCGACGTGGTTTGGAGTGGCGCAAAAATTACTGGTAGAATATCTCAGCTAATCGATCTGCAAAGTGATGATGATAAATTGAAAGTTTTGCACGGTCGCAAAACATCAGCGGATTTCTGGATAAGTGTTCATCAAACTCGCAGTGAGCTGAAATCATTGTCCTTGAAAATGGTGGGGATATTCGGATCCACGGTGGGGATATTCGGATCCACGTATATCTGCGAAAGTTCCTTCAGCAACATGAACTTTATCAAGAACAAGTTTCGAACACGACTGTCTCACAATCACCTGCAGGACATATGTTTCAAGGCTTGGCAGATCATCTAAATGTCATTTCGGCCACTAGGTGGGTGGAGAATGTTTCCTTGTTGGCACATTCGATAAGATGATTTTTCAAAAAATTGTTAAGTTTGGGAAAAATTTTGGCCGGAAAAATTGAACAAACCTTATACCTCCAGGACGGCGATCAGTGGTGCATTATATAAGTAACATTTTGTAATGAGGTGCTTCAGAAAATTTAATTGAGGAAGCCTGCTATTAACACTTAATGCGTTTCACCATGATTGGTCTGCGCCTACACTGCTGAGCTTGAGCCAGGATGAAATTTTATGTGTATGAACAGATCAGTGTGGGGAACATTTGAGACTCTGTACCCCATCTCTCCATGGGTGACGTCCAACTATAGGCCTGACTGGGTGTATACAGCTTGGATATTTTAAGAGGAACTGTATGGACAATCACAGCGTATGGGATTCATCGCTCATCGTAATGGTGTGTAGTGAGTAAGCAAGCATGAAAGCATAGGCCATTGGGTACGTGCCCAGGGACACTCACTTAATCACGCTCCACAAAATTTCCATATCATTTTTTTTCCGGGGGGAAGGTTTTTGTGGGGGGTGTAGAGTGTACCAGGTCCTTGTGAGAAATGAGCTTCAGTGACATTGCACAGGATTTCTCGAAATCAAAAGAGGGCATAGTTATGATTTAAAGCCGGAATATGAGTTGAACTGACAATTGCCTGGTCATCTACCTTTGTTCTTCTTCAAAGTTTCTGGAAAGGGAAAGTAGGGGGAAAGATGACCTGTCACAAACAATAAAAGACAACTATGCACTTATCTTTCATTCGGGTAATCGGGGTGAAATATTAAGTCCGGGACCAAAAATTGAACTACTGTACTGGATATTGCTGGGGAAAGGGAAATATAAAAAACCAAAAATGAACCAATGATTACCGACCGTGAAATTCTTTCTTCGGCTGATATAACGTGAACCGAACCTCTATGTGAAGCCTATATGGTATGACGAAAACGTACAATAAATAATGTTAAGGAGAAGGGAATTTCATAGAAGGAAATACTAACAGTACCACTTCCGGTCGGTTACTTGCTTAGTCTGAGATCTCCGAGATGACTACGAGGCGTTTGAAACCATACGTTCTCTGCTGCCGCTCCGCGCCAACTGATTGTTTTGCTCCCCCTCAGAGAGTTTTTGATCCAATCATTACATTGATTTAAGGGTTAAGACGAGAAAAGAGAAAAGCAATTTATTGTAGTTGGAAATATTTGAGATAAAAGCAATCCAACTTAATGCCATTTTTCATAGATAAATGAATAGATATGGTTGATGTTTTCCTCGTTAATTGGGAAATTATATAGACTAAGATGCCTATATTAAGACTGGGTGCATGTAGCTTTGGACACTCGCTAAGCGCCGTTTTCCAGGCATTCCAGACTGGGAGGTAATTTGTAAGGCCAAAAGTTTTCTTGTACGCTTGGTGGTGGCGCTCTGATTAGATAGTCCTTAAAGTTCTTATATAGAAAGGATTCTTTACATAGGAAACCTAGAGGTTCTGTCCGCAGAATGCTCACTGACCAGACGTCTCCCGTGCACACGCAACTGAAATGCCCTGTCATAGACGTATGACGGTATGTGTCCACATCACTAGATCCCAGCGTCGTCCCTGCCTATGAATTAAGTGCATTACGATGTAAACGACTGACCGGCTGATCATTAGCTTAAAACTTTTGGTATCATTATCGGTTTCTTTACCAGATGCCCATATGTCACGAAGTGATAGCTTTAATATTCCAACTGCCTAAAATCTGCAAAGCGACTAAGTTGGCCACGAATGTAATCAATCGATGTCAAGCCTACCTAATAGAGCTTTAATTGTAGGCTACGCAAAACAGGGAATCCATGATGTTGCACTATGCCCATAAAACAGGATACCTGCAAAATTATAAAACTCAAAAGTTAAGCCACAGAAATGTGGGTCAGAGGTCATCTAGCCCACTTTGCCGTGCATGGAATTTGTCCGAGTTATACTATATGCAAATGTTTTAAATTTATGGTTGGCATTATATATTTTTGTTGGTTTACACTTCCCTCTAGGCCTATATACCTCATAGGCAATCGCAAAACTCATAAATTGTAATTAGTACTATTTTATTCAGTGTATGAACAATAAAAGAATACACAGATTACTGCTGGTCCACGAAATATTCTGATCTTCTTAGATTTCTATGTGCGTGAACTCAGAGGTTACCTGTGAGCAAAATCACATGCCTACAGCTAGCATTTGCACGGGTAACAGTACAGTGTGTTTGCAGGCGCGGCGGCCGCAGTCAATTTTATAGTGGTTCTTCACTGACGTCACTGCGTTGTGCGTAGGCTGTTTTGACTGCCAAAGGTCCATGCAACTAAGGCCCTGTCGTTAAGGCGTATCGATAACACACTTTCTACGCATGAGCATATGCCAAAATGAAACGCAATGACGTCACGTGAAGAAACTCTGTAAGACCAATGTACGCTATATTCCTCAGTGCGCTCTCACTTATTTCGCGCGTTTCAGCTTCCCGGGTGCACTATGACGCAATAATAATCACCAGTGTTTAGAATGGATAAACAATGAAGAATACACAACACAGTAATTTAGATATCCGTACGAAACGTATACATTCTTTACAAAGCTCTTCGTGGTTTATAACAACATAGAAATGAATCAAAAAAGTTACTTTTGATTTGCTTCGTCTGGCAGGTGAGTTGAATTTCTGTCATTCTTAAACATCCATCAAGGATGTCCTTAAAGTGTCAACCTGTTAGATATTGCATAAAGTTTCGGGTTGTGTTTGGGCAGGCTAATTCGTTTTATAAGCATACTGACTGGAAAAAGAAAAACTGCACTGCATAAGGTTCATGGAGTGCTGACCATCTGTACCGTGTTATTTTACCACGATACGTATTGTAGGGAAGAGAGAGAGGTGGATACCATGCGAACGTATATAGCAGATGTAGAGTTTCTACAGTGACAACGTGATTGAAAAGATGAGTACGGCAAACGATATGTTGCCAATAGCTTAGGCAATTCATACAGGCATTTGTATGATGTCATAAAAGACATGACAATTGGGATTGTTTATTAATTTTTTAGCTTCTCCTAAAGAATTAACTTTACCTCAAGCTCCTCATTAACTCCAGCTCCTCCTTAACCCCAGCTCCTCATTACCTCAAGCTCCTCATTAACTCAAACTCATCATTAACGCAAGGTCCTCGTTAACTCAAGCTCCTCGTTAACTCAAGCCCCTCGTTAATTCAAGCTCCTCATTAACTCAAACTCCTCATTAACTCAAGCGCCTTGTTAACTCAAGCTTCTCATTAACTCAAGCTTTAATAGTATTTCGACGATCTATTTCACCCCTCCTTGCAAACGTCTAAATACAGTCCATGAATGTTGACAAGGATTGACCCAAGTGATATTATATTACATGTAATAACATATCTTCAGACTCTTTTTAGACCCCCAACTGTAAGAGGGATGTGACCTTTTAGATATTTACCCCTCCCCCACCCCCACTATGAGAAACCATTTCTCTCAGTTTGTAGAAAAATGACATTTAATTTTATTTTTGTATTTACTCCACTTTAAACAAAACCATTTTTAATTGTATTTCGTTTCAAAAAACTATGTGTTCTTTTTTCTTCCTTATAGTGTTTTTTGTTTGTTTTTTGCTTATGTTTTGTATATTTTTACGGTATTTCTGTTCTCAGTCACGGTAGGTTTCTAAAATCGTCACATGGAGAAGAATTCGTCTATTTTTAAGTTGGTCCACTGACTGCAAAGAAATTTAAGGAATATTTTATTAAAAATCAAAAAATTATATCATGAATCTATTCTCGTCACAGGATTGCTTGGATTCTCGAAGGAATCAAGAAATCATCGACTGGCTGTACGAGAAATTGACTCAGTGTTTGATACACTGGCGTTGGATGTTAGCTCTCTGCTTAGGTAAATCACGTTAGGGATAGAGTTATGAGCGTGAATCACCTGAAAACTTAAAGGGAAGTTTCTGTTTAACAGAAAAAAAAAAAATACACTCTTTAAGGGGCTCATGAATTGGTTCAAAAAATCCATGACATTTTGTCACACCTATTGAGTTTTACTTTATATCTTTATTGTGAGTGGTCAAAGTAAGAGATTCTGAACATCTGAGACACATCGAAGCAACAATGATAGCTTAATCAACAATCAACATCAAGTTATTGCACATCTGTGATAAAATACATTTTAGGATAAGATATTAAACGTAGACAACTCCTATTAATAAAATACTATAATTTCTAACATTGGGTGATTTTAGAATAGGTAAGTGACTACGGCGGCTAATTACAATTATTGGCATGTAATGGTTTCATTCAAGTTCGTCTCAAAATAAACGCTTTCAACTCAATGAGCTCTTTAAAACCAATATTTGTGGACACAATGACAGATTATTTCAAAGTAAGAATGGATCGGCCTTCTTTAAAATAAGTTTTCCTCAGATAGCAATTAGTTATTTATTGCATAGGGAATGACAAGTTATTCATCCAAACTCCAAAAATTCAGATGATGCCTCTTTCGTAACTGACCTTGTGCTTAATCTTTAAAGGAGAAAATGCTGGTGTTAATGAGACTGAATGGATTAACAATGATTAAAGTTACATGTATAGACTTTCTTTATCTTACACAGGAGCTGCAAGGAGATTGAAGACCAACATCTGAAACTTAAAGAAGAACTTAGTTTCTGTCGTTGCCGAGGACAAAACGCCTCTTGAAATAGTCAAGGCAATGATCAGAGGAGAAAGGTATGAGTCACTACATCTACACTTCACATCGTATCAGATTCCAGCTTCAGGGATTTCATTTAATAAATGTCGAAGTACCGTCTTTTTCTTTCTTCTAAAACACAAAAATACAAATTCCTATATTTGGTTGGAGATCTGTCTTCAGGTCATGGTTGATTAGATTGTGTCATTTCTGATTACTGACAAGGATTATAGCATCAATTTTGAGTAACAGAATCCTCATCCAATTACACTGGACTGTACTTTGTCGGTTATTTAAACAACGGAATACACCACTATAGGGTTCTAGACTCAGGTAATAGATCCGCCACACTAAGGTTGTGAGTTCCATTAGAGTCCACATACTTTTCACCGTGTCAGATTCCAGTTTATGTCAATTCATGTTTCATATACATTTATACATCGGAGTCCGCGAAGTAACGGGGACAAGGGAGACACTTCCCCTGGAAAAAGAAACTTGAAAAAAATGTGAAGAAAACATTACATTATTTTTCAGAGGTTGACCTGTAAATTTCCAAACCTGTGTTCTGACATTTAAAGAATACTTAGAGGAAATTTACAGGGCCAATCGCATGTATTTCAAAACCTTGCAAGGCCCTTAGAATTGAATCTTTCATTTTGTGCACGCGGGTAGGCTGCCGATTTGCCTATCATGCCGGTCGGCAACCGTCAGTGCCGTCTACAGCCACCCGTCGCCAATCGACGTGGCTAGAACACCGTTATCTCCTGTATCCACAGAGTTCAGAAGATACTGCTTCTTCATCCGTTAGTGAAAGTACAAGCCAGACCGAGAAGACTGCTATAAATAGCAGTGACGTCAGAAAGAAAACTGACAAGGAGACTACTGGGAAAAACAGTGGTGGTAATGGTATCGTCGACAGTGGTGCTGTTGGCTACAGTGCGACTGATAACAGTGTTGTTCCTCTGAACAATGCTGCTCCCTAGAATGGAGGCAGCATAGATAATGGACTAGGTCAACAGTCCGGAGCAAAAGGACTTATGCGCATGGTCAAGGCAGAAATGTTACAAGCTGGTTACGAGCTACGTGGTCTGCTTGGACGCGGAGCGTTTTCTGTTGTCTTCAACGGAAGAACGCGAAAGACTCCTACTCAGGTATAGAAGCAAATATTCCGGAATATTTGGGTGCTTTAATAGAATTATTTGGGGGTTATTAATAGTTCAATTTGATTGGCTCCTCCACAGGCGGGTTACTGATGTATTAACAATTGAAAAGTGCGGTGTTGCAATATCTACTTTATGTGTCGTGACAATTATCAAATGCTAATTATATTACATATATGTAATTAGTATTTCCCTTTATCTCTTTCTTGTATTTTATCGTACTTTACGACAATGGTTTTTATAATCGCTTTGTCATGAATTTGCTCCTTTACTGTTTTTGTCATATTTTACATAACAAATTATATTTTCATGTATTTTTCAGGAGGTTGCTATCAAGTTCAGCAAATTTTGTAATATTTACACCTGGACTACCTTCTCCTCCAAGACACGCAAAGGACGGATCCCTGTAGAGGCCGCAGCACATTCTTGCGTTGAAACCTGTGACAAGTGTTGTAGACCTTCTCAGCTTCGGCAAAGTTCACCTTGGTGATCATGATTTCTTTATCTTTGTAATGGAGAAACCTGCTGGTTGTCTTCCTTTCGATTCATATTTAAAAAATTACACGCCACTCTGTGAACCAACGGCTTTCTTCTTCCTCAAACAACTCGTGTCAATGGTGATGGCTATTCACCGGTGTGGATGGGTACATGGAGATCTAAAACCCAGCAATTTATTAGTTACTGCCCAAAGTCACCTTAAAGCCATCGACTTGGGACAAGCCATGCATATCGCCAACGACAAGTGCATTGAAAATATTTATGGAGGAACCCCGTTTTGGAGTGAACCACCTGAAAAAGTGGACGGACCGTGCGACTTGGTCAAGTCTACTGTTTGGTCCTTGGGTACCATGTATTACTACATGATCTTTGCACAAGTGCCTTTCAGATCTCCAGAGAATGCAAAGACACAACCTTTAAAATGGCATCACAACGTCTCTGGAGTATCTAGGAAACATTCTGCTTCGTTTACTGGATCCCGATCCGAGCAGACGAATCGTTATCCAGGATCTTCACCAACTGATCCAAACATACCCTCCGACGAATAGCATGCAGTAAATGGTGGGATGTGAGAAAATTGAGGGATCAGGATATGAAAAGCAGACATATAACTAATTATGACTAAAACTTATATTTGTTATCAAATCATCGGAGGAAACATTGTATTTATTCTGTTAATAAAGGAAACGAATATATTTATTGCTAATTTGCCCGAGATGTGGGACTATTAACGACCTACAGTCCCTTGACGAGAGTAAGTTCGACGGACCCTTTACAAAATATGCTCTAAGTCGCCACTTCAATTCTTTTGAAGTGAACATTCTGTTCATTGGAGTAAACATTGTATTCATTTCTTTGAATGAATGAATGAATGAATGAAAGAAGTTATCTTTCCTTTTCGAATGGATCACGATCCGGGGGTCGTAGATACCGCTTTAATGTACGATGTGCGTTTTTTGAGGCGATAAAGTTAAAATTTAGATAGATATCTAAAATGTACCAGGACGTCATTACTGAAGACAGTTTGCAGCAATCATATTGAAGTAACATTCAGATATTAATGATGTGATTGACAAACGAACAATATTTAGTTTTGACCGCTACATCAGATTCCGCATGATCCTGGCTGGAGATGATTTATACAGAACTTCTACCAATTCATCCAGACGTAGATGCGATCTGACAAATAGGTCAGAAGTCTTTCCAAAAGGAACGGGACGTTATCACACTTCTTTACTGGCCCCGTTGCCGGAGTAAGGCTCAAGAGCTCTTGAGACAATATCACTTAAGGACTATTGTTCGGATTTAAGTCCTTGAGCAGTATATAGAGCATGAAAAAGGATCTTTTTTTTTTTCGTTTTTTCTTCCACTTATCTCAGATGCCTTATCCAAAGTTACACAAACCTAGAGCAAAGAGACCGCGATTCAACGGCATTCATTCATTTGGTGCCTGTGCATGTAGGAATGATTGCTGTAGCCCACAGTAAAATGGAAAATTATCTATACTAACGATGCTCATGATCGGAAAGAAGGACAACTTTAAAACTGCCATCTCATTCTGATAACTCGAATAACTCGCCGGAGTTGTGTACCCGTACATAGACACTACTTTTCAGAAGATGCATTCACTATACTCAGTCCTTGTCGATTTGTATTTTATTTGTTCCTCCTTCCGGTTGTTTGCATTTCCGTAATAAGGTAGAATATTAGATTCATAGTTTTCAACATACGTCCATGTCACGGTCACAGTTCATCAGTCATTCGTGAAAATAGTTCTTTATGCGCCTCATAGTACTGTATTTATGTCGTTTCACCCTCCTTCACGCGTGTATATATGTATAGTTTGGAGCGGCGTGCTGTTTTTTAATAAATCAGTACAAAAAATACAATCTAGTGATTTCCCTGTTTTATCTATTCCAAGCCTTCACAACAACTACGCAACTATATTCTATAATTACTCAGTGGAAATAAGTTAAATTGCTCATCCAGAATAGCTTACAACGACTTCCAATTAATCGCAACGTCTTACAAACTTATGAAAGAGGGCCGTTTATGAAAAATCAAATTGTCCTTTTTCCAGAGATCGCAATCAAATATGCTGCTCAATGATTGCCAAACGTTGATATAAAACAAATCTTCAAACTGATGGCGCTATTCTAAAGTCCTTTTAGGACCTACGAAAGAAGTTCGTGATGGTCAAATGCAATGTTTATCAAAAATCGTTACTTTAGATCAACTCATGTATATTCTGCTCTTTATTAATTTCTTTTGCGAGTGCATCATCAAAGACCAACTGGTCTCATTGGGACGAAAAAATACAAAGAGTTAAAGGTTTTTAAAAATGTTGTTTAGGGCTATAATCAATTCTTTCGTTGGTTGTTTTAAACAGTGCGAGAAAGACATACACCACAGACCAACATGACAACCATGTCTGATGGCTACTGTCTTGATTGTAAGGGAAACTGCTGGTAGGCCTTCGAGAAACCTTTGGGAAAGATAATATTTTTTCACACCACCTCCCCCCCCCCCCACACACACATCCTTTTACACACCCTAGCTCAAATCCCAAATGCTACACACGAGACCCTGATAATTCTGGTCTTGCCGCTTAGTTGGTTAGCCGTGCGCAGCAACCACACAAGTGTAGAGAACACATAAGGCTTTGTGCCTCACAACCTCCCTAGTGCACTACCAACTTCACTTATTTATTTTTCTTTAGAAGGTTGGTTTAGATGGAAAAGTTTAGATCACTCCATGATGAAATACCCTTAGTTACTGTGGTGCACTACGCCAGGATTCGAACCCCAAACTTCTCGATTCATACGCCCAATTGTTGACACTGACTTAGGCAACATAAATGACAACACCCCCCCCCCCTACCCACAAGGTTGATTACATCATTGTCTCCGATTAATGCGAATATGTCTGCAAGCTTAGGTAACTAGTTACTTTTGACTTGTAACTAGTTACTTGTGACACAAAGTACCTGTAACTGGTTACATTTCCTACACTGTAACTGGTATCTGTAACGGGTTACAATTTTAGAAAAATAACTGTTAGTGTAACAAATTACTTTAAAAGTGTGAGGGGAACAATTCTGCACCTATAATCTTGAACAAAATTATGGGACCATAGAAATAAAGATAGTTGGGAAACTTTGCCATAATTTGTGAGTGTATTCCTAAATCTTAGTTCAGAGGATAACATGAAGCCACTTTCCAATGATGATGTCCCTTTTCAATGTTGCACTATAAGGATTTAATTTATCAAACGAGCAGTATTCCTGCAGCCAACATTGAAAGGGGGAGCGGGATGAGTTTTTGGGTGATTACATTCAAATCGACAACTACGTTTAATCGAGTGACCCGTCTCTAATGGTAGTTAAGGCTATAATTTAGAGTTGGCTATCTGGAAAATGTATAAAAAGAATTTAATCATTCAGATTTGTAATGTTTGCCTGTTAAATTTAAGTGAAAGTGAGGGAGGGAAATGGGGTTACGAGTGCCCCTGGCACTGACTCATCTGTATGAAGGGGCTTAAGAACTATCTAATCGGATGATCGGACAATATAATTTTGAGTGGGGTAGGGCCGGGTACATTGGATGAGAAGCAATTTTATGCCCCGAAAACGTAAACCGATCGCAAAGGGGAACGACCTTGGCGTGGGGGTATAGAGCAGTAACATAGCAGGAAACTAAAAATAGAACAGCAACGTAATGTGTACGAGAATCTGCCTTCGCACTGACCTAAACGAATATCTCACAACTAGGCTTGGGAACTCCCGTGGAATGCAATGCTCTCAATTAACGTTTAAATCTAGTTCGATTTTTATGTTTCGTATCTTAGTATTCCATTTTTCTGATTGGTTGATTTAAGTATTAGTATATTCGATTTTGCGCTAGTATATATGCGATTGTATACCATCTGGTGTTTATTCCGCCTTTCTGCATATCGTGTGTTCCTTTAGTAATGTGATACCAAACAGAGAGTTTTGGACAAACAAGGACACAATAAAATGTTCCATGATCAACGTTCTGTGAATCTTAAAGCTTCATTAAGTATCTGTCCGTAATTACTTATCTATGTGGTTGGCTTGTACAGTTAAACACCAAATTGCAAAACGAATACGTTTAAAGTCACTCTCTAGAATGACAAAGTACTAAGGAAGCATTTAGATCAGATGAAATTACGCTTCACGCAAGAGGACAGACTGGTGAGGCTGATGAATTGATTGATTGGTTGATTCAGATTGATTGATTGATTGAATTTATTCATTCACACACGTACAAACATGTACACACGATATAGCTATGTAGGTAATTATTTGCATAATTTGTTAGTAGTATATGAAACGTCGTGAGCATTGAGAGAGCTTGAGGTGACATCCAAAAGAAAGTTAAGTTGTACAAAATAAGATAGAATATCAGGTAAATTAAAAAGAAAAGCAGGTATTCACAGCGACATTGTAAATGAAAAGAAAAACAATAGGAGTAGGATGGGATGGGAGGAGGACGAAGGTGGAAAGTGGATGTAGAAAAGTGAAAAAAGGAAAGAAAGTTGGATAAAGAAGGTACTCTACATCAAGTGTAATAGACAAAAGGGGGAATGACGTGACTTGTTACTATGCCAACTATAGTTTGTGGACGAAAAGTATGGACATCGATTGGAGTTGGATTATGTAATAACATGTAGTTGATAACAGACAAAAAAAAGAAATTAGTGTTGCGTATTTTATTTTAGAAGAAGCAAAGTGTTGGATGGAACGTTGCGATTAACGATTAATGTCCGTTGACCGTAAGTCATAACCTGAGCCTTGGCAATGTCCAATAAAAAACGTCCCCGAATTATAGGATTAACAGCAGCACGAATGTACACTAACTGATTGTAGGCTATAGTATGCTGGCTTCGGCAATGAATGTGTACGTCGAGTACTGTCTAGGCCAATAACTTCCTTACACATGTACACAGTTGACTTGTATAGTAAATACGGACAAGAACTGATGATGGCGATGTCGTCTTCAGATGGGTGCTGGAAGTGACTTCAAGTGGAATGGAATTTTTTCTTCGGATTGCTCTCAATGAACAGGGGTATTTACAAACGTTTCTTACTAGAACTTTCCACACAAGAATGTGCCAGAGAGAGCAGGTGATGAATGCCACACTAAAAATAGAAGAGAGCAAAATTCCAGCACCTCCCGGCATGTTCGTATTCTTCCGTGGAATGTTCTAGCAGTTATGCAAATCATCTTGAAGTTAGACCCCAGCTTGTAAAGCAGGGCATCCGAACCTTCGTAGAGCAGCTACTCATAGCATCATTGAGGTCCCAGATCGTGATATAGTAACTTAGGTAATGAAATTAAATATTTGGCATTACCCTAACAATATATACGAGAAATAACAAGTGTCCAAGGATAGAACCTTGGGGTACCGACACATCTGACCGATAAAGTTTCAGAGATTACTTTATTGTAAGTTGAACCTCAGCTTATCCCTTCTGCACCTTACAGTAACCATTTAGGTCAGGAGCATTTCAATCAGAACGAGCAATCTACTGAGGAAAACTCAGAACAGTTGGATTTGTCCAACTCAATCACAGTCAACTCAATCCCAGACGATGAAGCAACGATTTAACTCCTCCAACATCAATAAGCCTGTGATTTGACTTGATTTGTAGTTGCATACTTAACATGCTTAGTTGAAGGAACATAATTATTATTTTGTTTAACAGATACAGTAAATTTACTCTCTAGGTCTTTTTGAACAATGCTTTGGTTACTTAGTTTGTAACTTGAAGCTGAGAGGGATTGTGATTTGAGATACGCATGAATCCTTTTGCTGTTTGCAAGTGCTCCACTATTTTACCATTCACGCTATGAAATAGTATAGTAAAATAAACTCCCACGTTGTTTACCTGCCCATTGTGTTTTCACTTTGTGTGGTTGTGTTTACTGAGATACCTCCATAAAGGCGTAAAATAAGAAGGGGAACTTCCAGTACTGCGAATATTTCAAACAATGCTACGCTACTGTGATTTCATGGGAGCTGTCCGCCATTACGAAAGAGGTCTCAACAAGACGTTTTGTGCCAATATGTTCGTAAAAAGAACTGTGCGGCAAACTAGAAGCCTATACGCAAAGCCTTAGGTCAGATAAACAATGCCAACAGTAGTACCTTTTGTCCTGGACAGGTGGTCTATCGAGTTATAACTTAACTTTAGCGAAAAAAGTGTAACGATCGATGCCCACTCAGCCACCAGTGGCGGCGCTACGGGGGGATGAGGGGGCATTTGCCCCTCCAGATTGTTTGCTTCCCCAGTTGCCCCCCCCCCCAGTTGCTCTCACCCTTCCCAATCAGATCTTGTACTCATCCAAACTTAATCACAAAACTATGTATTGGCATTGGACTGAATAAGAACAGCACCCGGGAACCATGATTGATTAATGCCTACTTTATGGCTGCCAGTTTTAATATCATGCCCATAGCCACTTCAACAGTAGGCCAGCCTGGATCAGACCAATTTTCTCTGGAATGTTTACCGTTCAGCATAAGGGAAGGTCGGGTAGGTGGTTGTTTTCCTAAATATAGGAATGTCGTTGTTTTCCTAAATATAGGAATGGAATGGAAGTGTATGTAGCCTATGTGTGTGCGTGGGGTGCTAGTGTGTCCCCTTGTTTTGGGGTGAGATCTAGGACCGAAACAATAGATTTTAGGTCCTCTGTAGAAAATTCAATAGATTTCTCTGGTCCTCTCAAGATTAATAATAGAGAGTCTATTGTTAAGGTTAGGGTTGAGGAAGAAAAAACAAAAGAAAGCACAATGAGGTCCTCGGAATGAATGGAAAACAAAGTTGTGTGTGTGGGAAATGACACTGTCATAGGACAAAGTTATGTACGTGTGTGTATCTACGGACGCAGCCTAAGTGGGTAGCATGGAAGCCCCTATTTTTCCAACAAAGTTGGAAAGGGACCTGTACTTTCCCAGTTGAAGATAGAATGCCATCGAAATGCGCATGTACGCTGACACTCTTTAAAACTTTTCTTATCATGTTTGAGTTGAAACTTTGAAGCTAAGATGAAGTTAACGTCTCATCACCCTATCAACAGAGCGTTCGTTCCTATATTTTCGTGCACCTTAATGATATGTAATGGTATGACACCTTTTTACTTAAAAAAGGAAAAGTGACCTCCGAACTGCACACATTGAAGTATGTTTGAACATTTCTGCTACTCAGTAGAACCATTAGGCTGCAGGCGGAAGGAACGTTCAAAAAATACGGTGATTTAATTCAGTAGGCTAAGCCTATTCTAGCATGATCTTGACACCAAAACTAAGGGATCAGGATCATATATTAAAAGTCAGGTAACATTTCATGGTTTCGAGTGAAGCGCATTCACCTTAAATTAGGTCATTTTTAAGGAAAATAATTGTGGGTCAGTACAGTACTGAAAGTTCCTCTGCAAGTATCCGTTGCCATGCACACGAAGAGCTTAGAATAAATTTCACTTAAATATGTGATGCCCGAAAATAGAGGAATGAACAAAACCAGTCGCTACAAAGAGCAAGTCTCGCGTGTACATCTCGCAGCCCGAAACTGGAGGCGTAGATACCCAGAAATTTCGAGGCGAAATGTCTCGTGATAGTGGAGGAACCTCTCTCTTCCGGCGATCACGTGCTGCATGCGTTCATCTCAAAAGTAGGGGGGGGGGGGGTGATTCCAGTAGCTTCCTTCCTGCCGTACCTGTAAGGCATTGAGTGCGAGTATGGTTCTGTACAAAACAAAGTGTGTCACGATCTTCTCCTAGACGGTTAGTCCGATAAACGTCAAACTTGGTGGATACGTGCCCATGTATGTGGTATAATATGGGCCCGACTGATGATTCCAAAAGTCATGAAGACGATAAAACACATTATTAGCATTATCTTTACGTGTGAATATCCTAGAGCTTATAAAACAACCATATATCAGTGGACGGCAAAAGAAGTTTTTGTTAAATATTGATGACATCACCAGGTCTAAGGTCTCGTGACTAAAGGTCAAATGGGTAAAATGCTCTGAAAAAGTGTGCCACGATCTCCTTCTAGACGGGAAGTTGGATGAACGTGGTCGGTAGGTGCCTAGGAATGAGCTGTAGTGTCATCTCAACTGATCACAGGTCAAGGTCACGGTTAGCAGAGTACATGATACAGTGTTGTAGGGGCTGTTAGAGCACATGGTGTCAAAATAACTTTTACATCTTTGCCTTTTCGTGAATTGTGACGCGAAGGTTCAACCTAATGCAAAAATGTTTTGAACACAGTGGTTATTTCTGCCAGGTAGCAATGTCATTAACCATACGTTCGTACCTTTTCTCAGTATGTTTGTACAGCTTAGCGTATATGCCTTCCGGCTGCACAGTCGTACAGAAACTCGAGTTGTTTACATACTGTGAAGATAATAAGGACTTTAAAATTGTCAGTGTATACAAAGGAGCACTCGTTAAGTGAGCAATTAACGATTTCATTTGGTTTTTGAAAATTTGTGATTAGGCACGTTACGTATTAGCACTAATTTATGTGCACACAGCCCAGGACAAGTCATGGACAAAAAAAATGACAGTTTGGATGTAAAACGTGAGTAATTAGCTAATTACAAGTATTAGCATTAGTTTGTACCCTTCAAAAGCCTCACAAATATATCAAAATCAACTCATTGAGCCCTTTGACACTCTTTGTTGAAACCGTATGAAATTGGAATGCACCTACAGCAGCACCACCATCTGCTAAGATGGACTGATTTGGATTGGAAGTTTTCGGTTTGTTATGTTACTCAAACTTTGTTTTGAGGAGATATCATACATAAGCACCTCATAGTCAAGATATACATTATTCCTTCCTGTGCATTGCATCTGAACATCGCTTTAAAGCAGGATGTGCTTTTATTCCTGTACTTGTCAAAAGTGCACGAAAAGACTGGCTATATTTTGTATAGTTGTAAAAAGCTGTACAAACTACCGTGCAGTGGTTTCTATGTCCAAATAAAGCCTAATTTCCTGAAACAATCCGTTTTTGTAGTGGGGTCTTTGCGCGGAAGCGCAGCATATTAACTACAGGACATGGTTCCGCTAACTTTTTACCCGAAAAAAAGTGAATCACTCTTCTTTCTGCCGTAATTAACAATCTAATGAATGGAATTTCTCCTGAAAGAAACATATCGTAGATGGTATTTTCCAGATTGCTATCGAATGGAAGAGAATGATGGAGAATAAATGATGAAGGCTATTTGTTTCCTTCAGACAGCACATCCTGCTTTAATGATGCAATACGTACTACACAGGTGGTTGCAGTTTGTTGAGTGTCTCCTGTTAACGTGCAGAATTATTTCCTTTCATTATTATTTCAGTCCATTTATTCAGCCTTTTTAAAAGCAAAATCATTTAGAGGATTTTTTCTTTAAATTTCCACCTCTCTACATACATTTCTTCTGAAGCAAATTTTAATTTACATATAAATTGAATTACTTTCTGATTTAGCATAGCATTGAATATAAAATATTTCAACTGAAAAACAAAGAAATTATTTTGAAAATCATTTCTTATTCGTCTAAGACGATGTGATTACGGCAGGGCCTGAATTATCTAAGATTATACTTTTGTTCGAGACAAGCATGATCTTTTTGTAAGGCTCTGCTCCTTTTCTTTTTCTTTCTGCCAACAATTTTCCGTAGCCTTAAGCCATGGCATACTTCGTGATATGATTTAAATTACAATGTTGATTTGCCAAATGAGATCATTAATCGCACCCGTATAAAGCGGGGTATTGTGTAGTATATTAAATTATAGAAATACTATTATTGAATTTAATTGAATTTTCTAAACTGACTGTGGAACGGTCAGAGATTAACGTAAAGTAAATAGGGTATTCAAAAAAAAAAATAATAATAGTACGGAAGATACCTAGTATACAATGTAAGTCATGGGTAATAGAAGACCATGTAGAGCTGTTTTAAATACGATCTCTTTCCCGCCAAATGTCTACAAGATTTAGTACACATGGTTGCAGCGCATTCATTCCGGTATTAACATGTGAACGAGGATTTCCGTTTTGATTTTTCAATTAAAAGTAAAAAAAGGTAAGGCCAATGAAAAGTTAAGCATGTCGAGAATTATCTAATGTATGGGGAAGACAGAAAAATCAACGTGTTTTAACTAAAGTCATATACAGAAAAGTATATACTGTTCCATCAGCTGCTACTGAGTAGTTGAGGCGTAACAAAAGAGACCACTGCATTCATTTTGCCAAAAATTCAGATCGATCTGAGCACAGTGCGTTGTAAGAAATGTATATCTTTTTTGTTTCATTAGAAATGCAAACATGACATTACTGTAACTTTGTCGTAAGCTTGTAACGTAGTACGGGCATATTTTTTCATATTATGTGTACCGAAACTTTCAAATGATGCATCTTCCTTAACTAATCGTATGCGTAATATTTTGCACGGTACGGTAATATTTTGAGGAGTGGAAACTTATTTGCTCATACTTAGTTTCGGCAAGCCTGGTACCTTTAGGACTACCTCATATCAGTTCATAAGATACGATAATGCGATCCGATCGGCTTCGGGAACTAAGCAAAGCAATCCAAGTATATTAGAACGTATTCCAACAAATTATCTACTGTTTTGAACAAAAGAGAGATTACTGTTCATCTTGAATTGCGTCGGTGATATTACTAGGCTGTACCCATTATGTTCCAACATCCTTTTAAAACAGTGAAGTTAAGGGTTAGCATAGAAGGCTTATTTATACCTTCGGAATCCATCTTCTTTCCTCCTTCAAGTAATCCATAGTTAAATCGACAATACTACGAAAACCCCTATCAGGTAACGCTTGACCAGTTGACATTCTTTCTTCTAATACTGATTTATATTGGAAGTAAGTTATCCCATTAGAATTCAATGGCGTTGGCTACGAGAGATTCTGTGATGCCCGAAACGCTCCACCAGGTGACATGACTGTACTCTAACCGTGCACAGATATAAACAGCCATCCTTAACACAGTCTTTGTCCGTTGTTTCATGTGGTCAAAACGTCTCACGATTGGTTTCACGATGACATCTTTCGTGATTGTTCAGACGTATTACAAAGTCAGTAAGTTTTGACTGTGATATGGAAGATCTAAGGTCCAGGCTCCAAGTTTCCCATCTAAGCACCTCAGCCTTTCCAAGCGAAACCTTCTGTTTTTGTTTTCGTTTTTTTTTTGCTCAAAATTTTCTTTGCTTGTCGCATGCTCTTGTTGTCCAAGATCTAAGCAGCAGCATAATTATTATCGGCAGAAAAACAATTCTCAGATGGAAATGTAGAGAGAATTTCTGAATTTCGTGTTTCTTACCTTTAATGTTCCGCAACAATAAGAAGAAGCATATCAAGAAGCAAACTATTGAACCAGGGATGATTGCAATAGTGCTATAGTTCTCAGGTGTTCTTGTTGTTGTTGTTGTTGTTGTTGTTGTTGTAAGTGGCGTGGCAATTCTATTCACTGTGTGAAAATAGAAAAGTATCAATTTATGCAAGGTAATGGAATGATCGTGGTTATTTTAATTTGGTCAGAACTGTTACTGATATTAATACGACTAGAAGCTAAAAAATGCATATTTTTTCAACGTATAACTACAAATATAAGCACTTGTCGTTTGAGAGATTTGCTGTTCATAATTACCAATAATGTGGCAATCAGAAATAAATGGAACCAGAGAAAGTCACGGTGTTCAATACAATGAGAATAAATTACTGGAACAGTTATGCATTACCTCATAAATGTGACAGTGACATTTAACTTAAGCAATATTTTATGGTAAAACTGTTCAACTGCCAATGAAATGTACCAATGAACGTTACAGACTTCTTTAAATTTCCCACAGAGCAAGTGACAGTTGTTTGGTAACCAAGTAAGTCAACCCTCGTCGTACTTCCTTGCAGAGTGATTTCTATACCAGGTACTGTCGATGGTAATACTTTAGTCTCTCTTCCGTGGTTTATTTCCAATTCGTTTACTGTCCAAGTATGATCTTCAACTGGTATTGTTTGATCGCCATAACACTTCATGGTAAAATTTCTCGTTGTTCCATTTAAATTCACGATTGTTGGACATTCTTGCTGCATACATAGCAGGCTGGAAGGGGGAGCTACATTAACAATTAAAGGATGGAGAATAGTTTTCGCATACACCTTGACACACTTTGATAAATAATACATTTACCTTATTGGAAATAAATTCTAATACTTGTATTCAAGCAAGTGTATTATGTACAGTGGCGGCGCTGCGGGGGGGGGGGGGGGGGGGGGATGAGCAGATTGTTTCCTCTGTGTGTGTGTGTGTGTGTGTGTGTGAGGGTGTGTGTGTGAGGGTGTGTGTGTGTGTGTGAGTGTGTGTGCGTGTGTGGGTGTGTGTGTGTGTGTGTGCGTGAGGGTGTGTGTGTGTGTGTGTACTCGGTGGTACCGCGTAAGTGTGAAATGGTACTTCCAAAGAAAAAAGTTGGGAACCTTGGAGTACGGTCAATAGAAAAAATTAATAATATAGAATAATAATATACATCTCTTGGGGCTTAATTTTCCACCCAGCGATATGCTAAAACCTCAGAGCTTCCCTGGACCCCCACTAGGACTTTGCCCCTGAACCCCACCAGGGGCCCTAAGGCCGGCCCCTGGACCCCACCCTCAAGGCCTCGCTCTTCGCGCTCGGTTTCGCGCTGCGGACGAAAATCTTTGCCCCCCCCCCCAACATTTTCCTCTGCCCTCAGTTTGCCTCCCAAGTCTGACATTCTGGCGCCGTCACTGATTATGTACAAACGATTACTTTTGCAAACGATGACTATTAGTGACAAATGTCATGTGTGCACCTAAAATTGCTTCGTCAATAGTTGCTTTCAGATTTCACGTTAGTGCAGATGTCAACAATATCAGAAACACTCACGTGACAATGCCATCTTGTAAACATTCTTTTTCCCCTGAAATGGTCCGCATTCGTAGTTTCCTTCATTATGCTTTGAGAATCCTTCTATATACAACACTGTAGATGAATTGGTTTCATTGCCTTGAACATTTATCAGACCAATTTGAATCGGCTTAGTGAATTCGGAATGATAGACGACTTCCCCCATTAAACCACCATGCGTATTTGTTGTATTTCGTCATTTGGGAACATTCCATTTTCACATTTGCACCACGGACAACAGAAAAGTGGAACGCACTGTCAGCACCTGGGATGCAAATATACATTATTTTTGTATAGATCAGCTTGTGTCTTTCACATGTTTCGACGATGTTTGCATGTGAGTGATTAGAGAAGAAAATTTTTAGAATGAAAATTGTCACTTGAAGCTAATACAAACAATAAAACATCTTCGTCTTTTATGTGTAGTTTCATCAGAATTCTGGACTGTACTGAGGGTACAAGCTTAGGGGTTTAGTGCAAGTTACAACTGAGATCATTTAAACTGAACTTAAGGTAGGAAAGTGAACTTATGAGACAGCGGAAACATAATGAAATGTTGTCATACTCACATTCTAATGTTGCCAGAAACAATAACAGAACTTTCGACCGATAGAGAGTCATTTCTTCTATCCAGCGTTGATCGAATAATGTCACGGATGTACAGTACATCTTTTTGCATTGCATCTGTACTCTTTGTTCTTTCACGACGCATACCCCTGTTACTTATTTGAAGTCGTTAAGTGTTATAAACAATGAAGTACTTAGAGCTTCTGTTTCGACGTTGCGACAGCAACTTCCTTGTGTGTATTATAACTAGCCTACAAGAAACAAAGCTTCCCCTATTTCTCTTGTTTTTTCCTTACTTTAATGTTTACCTCTGTCTTTTTACTATAAAAAACATTATGAAGTGTATCTGAATGTATCATGGGCTAGTGTGCTTATGTGGGGACCATTGTGACTATCTTCCGCAAGCAGTATGGGCCTGATTTTTTTTCTTTTTTATCAATCAAGATGAATCATGCACAAGGATCATCCATGTCACACTTTCACTTCGGGGATTAAAGAGATAAACATCTTACATCATTTAGGTTGTATCTAGTGTGTTGATTTTATGTCAGGTTCCAAAGAAAGTAGAATACGGTGAAAAAAAATGCTAGATGAACATAAAATAATGATACTTTAATCATACTCTGAAAAAGATGTGTCTTTAATTAGACTTTGTCTTTTCAGACTACTACGCAGATCGAACATGTTTTGTCGGTTTCTGTCTGACACAAAACAATTGTTAGAAGTAGTTTGTTTACTCTATCGCCCACGAACATTGTTGGCATGTTGTGAATCTTGTTTACCTTCTTCAATGAAATGTGTTTATTTACCGACATAAATTTTCCTTCTTTTTTGTCTTTTCATCAAAATCTCGCATTGTACCAAAGTTAATTAACGCTCGACTGTGCATCAACTGAAGTTAATGAACGATATGGGGTTAATAGCACGCTAAGCACGTTTTGCTAATCGCTTAACAATATTTTACGATGAAAACAGTAACGATGGCATTGCTTTGTGTTAACACAATTCACTTGCACTTAACATCGTTAAATGATTTATAAGAATTTAAGTAGGCAGTGAATGAAGTCTTTCTTTACTTGAAAACAATCGTTGACAGAGGGAGAATTACAAGACTACAAGATTGTAAACGAAACATTTGAGAGGTTCATTATAGCCTACTATATATATATATATATATATATATATATATATATATATATATATATATATATATATATATGCCGTCCCCAGCGCGCACGCCTTAACCATTCGACCACAGCTCTGTTTCTGGTGTTAGAAAGTGAATTTGGCCTTAGATACAGAGACGGAGACCTTTCGTTTAATTTCCACAGCCCGAAAGGGTAGGACAATGAATATTTCGTACCGTAAAGTAAGCTAAATGAATGATACTGTCATTAGTGTTTGTAAGTTCTTGTATCTTTTTCAAAGTCTTGTATGTTCATACATGCAAATAGGTAAAACAAAGAGTGCTTCCATCCACTTAAAATGATATTGTAATGCAAGCAGCAAAAAGTTTCAATGATGGAAAGGCAATGTTATGTTAAATTAAAAAGGCTGTAAATACTTGTAAATACTATATTTATTTTACACTCTTAATTAAGTAAATGTACAGTTTTGTATTTAACATGAGGACGGAAATAAAGTTTTTCCTTCACAAAAAAAAGTGTTACCCAGTCGTTTCATATCAATGTAAAATTTTTCTTATACGGTGTAAATGTTCCTAAGATAGCTCAAGCCGTTTTTGATCGTCTTTGATTCGTCGTAATGGTGACAAAGTATACTATTTGGAAGTCTAGATGCATGCATATTTTCGAGTCTACTTTGCAGCCAACCAACTCTTTAATCTCTTCGATAAGTACATACCTCGAAATTCGAGTCAAAGCCGATAAGGAGAGGTACAGCAGTAAATAATTCCAGGGAATTTGGACAGCTGGGAATTCGTTTGTGACCCTAAACAACGGAGACCTTTCGTTTAATTTCCACAGCCCGAAAGGGTAGGACAATGAATATTTCGTACAGTTAAGTAAGCTAAATGAAAGTTACTGTCATTAGTATTGTAAGTGCTTGTATCCTTTTCAAAGTTTTGTATGTTCATACATGCAAATATAGGTAAAACAAGAGTGCTTCCGTCCACTTTAAAAGATATTGTAACGTATGTAGCAGAAAATTCCAATGATGAAAAGGTAATGTTATGTTAAATTAAAAAGGCTGTAAATACTTGTAAATACTGTATTTATTTTCCACTCTTAGTTAAGTAAATGTTAAGTAAATGGACACGTTTGTATATAACATGAGGACGGAAATAAAGTTTCTCCTCCACAAAAAAAGTGTTACCCAGTCGTTTTAAAATTAAGTGCAATATGCCGTAAACAATAGAAAGTTCATTCTAACAGTCAGGTGCATCAATTTTTTTAACTTTTTGAGAAGAGTTACTACCTAAACTCAACAGATCTTCCATTAATCAAAGTGGCTAGTCAACGTCTCCCAGGTTTCCTCACAGTATTTTCTAGTACGAAAGCCTGCCCCTCCCCCAGCCTTTTATACTATATTTTTAATCAGTGATGAAGGGTATAAAGTAATTTATTATCAATGAAACTTTCTTACTTATTACAGCAATTTTCAAAATTTCGTAGAAAAGTTCCAAAAAGGTTTTTTTTTTTATTTGTCACCTCCGTTTATTGATCATCGTTTTTAAAGTGTTTTTCAATAGCAAATATATACATGAGCATCCAAATGTGCACACAAGTATTAAGAAACGTCCATAGAAATACAAATCGAAATGTTTGTTCATCAAGTAATTTGTATACTAAACGACCTACGTAACATATCATAATGAAAGAAATGTTTACTTTTGCTTTTTTTAGAAATCTGTTTTTCAACCTCTAATAGAAATTTTAGTTTGTAAGAAAACTCGTTAATGTTAGGAATTTCGCCTTTTTGTTTACATTGGAATATGTAATACTTCAAATGCAAAATAAGAAAATTGAATGAATGTTAAATATATCTACAATAACCAAAAAAAAAATATCTTCTTTTGGAAAAGTAAATTGACGATCCAAAAACCATTGTTCTACGTCTAAAATAAAAGAAGATACTATGTGGCAGCTCCAAAACAAATGATCTAATGTTTCTTCTTCTCTACAAAAGGTACAAAGGGGACTTCAAATTAAATTCATAAGAAATAACAATCTGTTTGTACTAAGAATACGGTGAATAAAACGAAACTGGAAAAACTGAATTTTAGCTTCACGAACAGAATATCAGGGACAGCGAAAAATCGATTCCCACGTTTTTTCATCATATTGAAAAAAGTTATTCCATTCTGAGACTGTCTTTATATTGCACCCTAAGTTTAAAATGTTATTATCATAGATGTATTTTGAAGCACGTAAAGTGGCCCTAAAAGTATGTAAGACATGTTCGTTGTAGTTCTCAATGATATCAACATCTGAATTAAACACGACTTTCCAATAAACCTATATCGCCTTTATAATACCCCCATATAGCGTGAAAGGACATCGCAGTAAGTCATATTTATTTATAAAACCATTATAAGAAATTGCCGTACCATCACGATTTAACTTAGATCACGTATGTAAATAATTCCCTTTTCAAACAAAAAACGATAGAAGATAATATCATTATTGACTTTAATACAAGAATTGTTCCAAATAATTTGATTAACAAATTGAGTGTCTGGAACTTTAAACGACACACCTTGCCATGATTTAACAACATCAGCAATGAATGGATTTTTAATTATAACGTCCCCATTCTTACAATTACAATTAAAAAGGAAACTTTTACCATATCGAGAGGGAAAATAATAGAAAAAAGCTACCAGTAACCTGGTCTTTCATTAATATAACGATGAACCCAAGTGATTTTAAACCTGAAAGAAAGAAGTGTAGGTGGATTACATTAAGGCCCTCGTGACTAATAGGATTAGTGATAGTCAGCCGACTAATTTTTGTTGTTTGTTACCCCAAATAAAATTAAAAATTATTTGATTAAGCTTACGAATAAAAGTCTTTGGAGGATTTGGAAGAACAAGGAAAAGGAAAAAAAGTTGAGAAAGATCGAACGTTTTAACAAGGATACTCCTACCAACAGGAGTAAGGTCCCTCATAAACTATAAGTTATATGACTGTTTTAGCCGAGAGAGCTTGGGCGGAAAATTGAGAGTGAAAAGATCCTCGCGATAAGTAGAAAAAGAAACCCCTAACAAAGTAACTGGACCTTTTGACCAGGTCACTGGAAGATCATTAATAAATACTGGTTTACAGTTAACATAGAGACCTAACGGGAACAAAATCGACCTATCATAGTTAATCTTCAAACCGGTAACGACGTAAAAATTTTCAAGTGTACGAATAGCTTCTTTAAGAGAATCGGCGGTATCATCTAAAAACATTGTCGTATCATCAGCATACTGTAAAAGTTTTACTTCATTATTAAAAATCCTAAGACCTCTGATAACGTTATTGTGAAAAATTACCTGAGCCAAAACTTCAGCACAAAGCAAGAAAAGATAGGGGCTAAGTGGGCAACCCTGACGTACCCCCCCCCCACCCCTTCCTAAGATAAAGTCACCCGAAGAATACCCATTATTAAAAACTCAGCTGGAGCTGTTGTGGTGAAAAGTCTTGATCCAACGAATGAAATTATTACCAAACTTAAAAGTATGTAAAGTATTATACAAAAAGTTCCAGTCAATTTTATCAAAAGCTTTCTCAAAATCTAAGTAAAAATGAAACCAGCTTTATCAAAAGTAGAACAATGCTCAATAAGATCAAGGGTAAATCTATTATTTTCTCCAATAAATCTTCCTTTAAGGAAACCAGTTTGTTGATGACCAATAAGGGAAGGCAAGACAAGCTTCATGCGATTAGCAAGTGCCTTAGCACCAATTTTGTAATCAGAATTAAGTAATGAAATAGGCCTAAGATTTTTCAGTATGGATGAATCCTTACCAGATTTGGGAATAAGAGTAATTACACCACGTCTCTGCTCTGGGGAAAGTTCTCCAATAAAGAAAGAAATATTAAGAGAATCAACCCAAGATTAACCAACCAGATGCCAGAAATGTTTATAGAAATTAACACTAAGACCGTCACTACCCGGAGATTTATCTAGCGGCATACTCTCAAGGGCAGCTTTACATTCTTCGAGAGTATAGAGGGCCGTCACAAAGGCGAGAATGCTCATCATCTAATGTTCTGTCAAGTTGTAAGGTATTAAAAAAGACATCTGAATTGTCATCACCGGAGGAATAAAGAGACCTGTAAAAAGATTCCAAAGCAGTTAAAACGTTATTTTCTTTTGTTAAAGTTGTGCTATCTTCCTGACGAATTTTTTGGATTAAAGTAGAGTTCCTATTACGATTTTCTAAGTTCAAAAAATATTTAATACTTTTTTCCCCCGACTCAACCCATCGAGCTCTTGAACGCACAAGAATACTCTTTAATTTATTGTCATACAGTTGATGAAGTTTATTTTGTGCCTCCAATGAGGAAGAATTTACTTCATCTGACCAATCAGAATACAGAGATATGGGAATTTAGCTGTTTTTTCATACCTTCTCCTATCTGCCGCTAAAGTTTTACTATAAGGTACGTACGATATATTTTATAAAATCCCATCTAGATGAAGGATTAAGATTCCGAGTGGTCGCTAATTCTCTGGCTAAAACCGTATTTAATAAATGGAAATTATTATCATCACTTAATAGAGAATATAAATCTTCCAAACCCCTGGGTCTCTCTTAATGGTGCCAATACCCAAAACCAATAAAACAAAAGAATGATCAGATCGAAAACCTGGAATGAGCCCATCTGAGCGTACATTCAATTTTAAGTGCCTAGAAATAAGAAAAAATTTAGACTGCAGAAAAGACCCCGTAATATATTTCCACATAAATATCTTTAAAAAGGGGTTACACTCACGCCAAATGTCGATCAAATCATAGTAATCCATAAGTCTAAAGCATTCCCCACTGGCTTTGTAATTAGTACGACGATTCCCTAGTTCTAAGTTAAAAACAAAATTAAAATCCCCCCCCCCCCCCGACAATATTCTCACCAGTAAAGGTATCCAATAGGTGAATAAAATTTTGAAAAAAGGTCGGCTGATCCACGTTGGGTCCGTAAAGGCACACCAAAGTTAGAATGCATTCTGCAATATCTACATCAAGAATTATGTAACGGCCATCCACATGACAGTCAACTTTAATAACGTGAACATTTAAAGTAGGTTTACAAAGAATGCAAACACCTTTGCTACGCACTGAACCATTTCAAAAAGAAAAATAACGTAGTACCTCATTTTCTCGGTCAGGTCAAGTATACACATATGGCTACATTGGTACAGTAAGTAGCGTGATTTACACCAAATTTTCAAGTAATGGTACAACTTAAACGGAGCACCGAGATGACATAATAACATAAGTTTGCTTCCCACGAACCCTGACCTTGAAATGGCACAAACTGGCATTATGCATGACCAACTCGTCTCAATAATATATGTGTATTTACAGTTCAGATCGGGTATTGCCCTGAATCTTGACATTACGTAATCTCATTCCGCATTATCCCCATCCTCAAGTCGTCAAGGGCATTCATTTGCCTCAGACTATATCAATTACAATGTCAATCACAGTCAAATACACTCCAGTTGCTTGGGTGTATCTTGACGCAATACATGCAAGGATCTCAGATAAGTTCTGTTCAATTTACAAAATTCGTGCATCCATAGAATAAATAGTACCATGTTCACTACAGCCCAAATTGGCGAAGAAAACATCGTTGTTTTGTTTTCTACCAAATATTGGGTATATTTATACATACATGTCAACAAAGGTTTCAAGGTTAAGGTAAAGGTTCTAATCATATGTCGATACACTGCTGAGCTTGAACCAGGAGGAAATTTTATGTGTATGAGCAGATCAGTGTGGGGAATATTTGAGACTCTGTACCCCACCTCCCCATGGGTGAGGGCATGCACCCCTGTCCCCCACCGACTGACCCCAACTTCCATATGGCAACTAGGTCTGACTGGTTGTATACAGCTTGGATATATTAAGAGGAACTGTATGGGCAACCACATGAGATTCATCGTAATGGTGTCATTAGTGAGAAAGCAATCATAGCTGGATTAAAGCATAGGCCACTGGGCACGTGCCCAGTGACGCTCACTTAAACGCGCTCCACAAAATTACATTATTATATTTTTTTCGGGGGAGGAAGGTTTTTTTGTGGGGGCGTGTAGAATATTCTAGGTCCTTTTGAGAAATGAGCTTCAGTTATGATTTAAGGCAGGAATACGAGGTGCACAAGCAATTGCCCGGTCATCTACATGTGTTCTTCTTCAGTGTTTCTGGAAAGAGAAAGTAGTGGAAAATATGACCTGTCACAAACAATGAAAGACATCTATGCATTTTTCTTTCATATATTTGAATATGAAAATTGTCTGGACAGTTTTGTTGGCCCTACAAACTTCAAACTCTCCCAAAAAGCATTGCAGTCACTCACCGTGACTTAAAGTTAGTTAGGTTCAATACTCATGAATGGGGCTTAAACAATTTTTTTGTGGTGGCTACGACATATTCCACAGAACTTTACATTCACTGACAAATTTTCAATTCATGTTTCAGCTTTAAGGTATGCAGGTAATACGTCAAACGAGGATCAATTTAAAAAAAGTGATGACGCAATTAATGATGTAGTATGTGAAGAGATTATCTGTAGTGATTTGTGTTTTGGAGGGTTTATGTACGTAAGGAGAAATCTATGTAGTTCATTTCTGCCGATGGGGAGGGCGTTGAAATGACCAGTAACTTTGTCCTCCTGTTGTAACTTGTCCCAACGAAACTTTGCGGAGAATTATTGTAGAATCGCTATACACATTTGTATGTGCCCAGTCTTTTCCCGCGCTCTCCCCAGGTAAAAGCGACTCTGTAAGCAAAGGTACGGTATTTTGTTTGATTCTGCTGCAGTCAGCTTTCTGGTGTTGCTGAGTCGTTGCATATACCAATAAGAGACAGCGACCAACAAACTGGTTAAATTTGTGGTGCCTAAGTAGTGCCATAAATGGAGGGGACAATACACCCACCTTTGAGGATAGTCGGGGAAAATTGCCATTGGGGGAATCAGGGTGAAAAATTAAGTTGGGGACTAAAAAATGAACTACTGTACCGGATATTGCTGGTGCAAGGAAAAGATATAAAACCAAAAATGAACCAATGATTGCCGACCGTGAAATTCTTTCTTCGACTAATATAACGTGAACTGAACTTCTATGTAGCCTATGGTATGGGGGAAACATCCACTAATGTTCCGGAGCTGGGATTTTCATTGAACGAAATACTAACAGTACCACTTCCGGGAGATTACTTGCGGAGCCTGAGATTTCCGAGAAGACTACGGGGCGTTTGAATCCATACATTCTCTGCTGCCGCTCCGCGCCAACCGATTGTTTTGCCCCCCCCCCCCCCTTAGAGAGTAGAAGCAGGCGATCTTAAATATTTTTTGTTCCAATCATAACATTGATGTAAAGGTTAAGGTCAGCCCGAGAGAAAATCGATTTATTGTAGGTGGAAATACACTAGATAAAAGCAATACAACTTATTACCATTTTTCATGGATAACTGAATAGATAGATAAGTTGATGCTTTCCTCCTTAATTTGGAAATTATATAGACTAAGATCCTTATATTAACGTCGGGTTCATGTAGCTAAGGACACCCGCTAAGCGCCGTTTTCCACGCATTCCAGATTGGGAGGTAATTTGTGAGGCCAAAAGTTTCCATGTACGCTCGGTGTTGGCGCTCCGATTAGATAGTCCTTAAAGTTTTTATATAAAAAGAATTCTTTACATAGGAAACCTAATCATTCTTTGGCCAGACGTCTCCCCTGCACACGCACCTGAAATGCCCTATCATAGTCGTATGCCAGTATGCGTCCCCCATCACTAGATCCCAGCGTCGTCCCTGCCTATGAATTAAGTGCATTACGATGTATACGACTGACCGGCTGATCATTAGCTCAAAACATTTCGTATCTTTGTCGGTTTCTTTACCAGATGCCCATATGTCACGGAATGATAGATTAAATATGCTAACTGCCTAAAATCTGCAAAGCGGTTAAGTTGGCCACGAATGTAATCAATCGATGTCAAGCCTACCTAATAGAGCTTTAATTGTAGGCTACGCAAAACAGGAAATCCATGATGTTGCACTACGCATAATACAGGATACCTGCAAAATTATGAAACTCAAAAGTTAAGTCATGGAAATGTGGGTCAGAGGTCATCTAGCCCACTTCGGCGTGCATGGAATTTGTCACAGTTATAAATGTTTTACATTTATATATAGTTGGTATGGTAGTATATAGTTGTTGGTTTACACATCCCTCTTGGCCTACGTACCCCATAGGCTGTCGATCTTGGCAAATCTCGTAGAGCTGTAATTAATAGTATTTCACTGAGTGTATGAACGACGAAAGAATACACAGATTACTGCTCGTCCATGAATTAGTCTGATCTTCTTAGGTCTCAGTGTGCGTAAGCTCAGTGGTTACCTGTGAGCAAAATCATGTAAGCCTACAGCTAGCATTTGCACGGGTATACGGTACAGTGCGTTTGCAGGCGCGGCGATCGCAGTCAATTACATAGTGACTCTTCATGACGTCATTGCGTCCATGTAACTGAGGCCCTGTCGTTATGGCGTATCGATAACACACTTTCTACGCATGGGCATATGCCAAAATGAAACGCAATGACGTCACGTGAAGATCCTCTGTAAGACCAATGTACGCTATATTCCTCAGGTGCGTTCTCACTTATTTCGCACGTTCTAGCTTCCCGGGTGCACTATGACGCAATAGTAATCACCAGTGTTTAGAATGGATAAACAATGAAGAATACACAACACAATCATTTAGATATCTTAACGAAACGTATACATTCCTTGCAAAGCTCGTCATTGTTTATAACAACATAGAAATGAATCAAAAAATTACTTTTGATTTGCTTCGTCTGGCAGGTGAGTTGAATTTCTCTCATTCTTAAACATCCATCAAGGCTGTCCTTAAAGTGTCAACCTGTATGATATTGTATAAAGTCTCGGTTGTGTTTGGGCAGGCTCATTCGTTTTATAAGCATAGGCCTACTGACTAGTAAAAGATAGTCTGCACTGTATAAATTGCATAAAGTGCCGACTAAGTTCCATCTGTCACGTCTCATTTACCACGGTACGCATTGTAGGGAAGAAACAGAGGCGGATGCCATGCAGCCGTACATAGCAGATGTAGAGTATCTAAAGTGATAACGTGATTAAAAAGATGGGTACTTCCAAATAGTGTGTAACCAATGATTTATGCATTTCATGTAGGCATTCGTATGACGTCATAAAATGACATGGCAATTGGGATTGTTCGATCACTTTTTAGCTTATCCTAACGAATTAGGTTTACTTCAAGCTCCTTATTAACTCAAGCTCCTCATTAAATCAAGCTCCTCATTAACTCAAGATCTTCTTATAGTATTTCGAAGATGTCTTTTACTCCTCCGCCCCCCCCCCCCTTTGCAAACGTCTAAATACAGTTCATTAATGTTGACAAGGATTGACCATAGTAATATCATATCACATGTAATAAGATATCTTCAGCGTCTTTGAAGACCCACAACTCTAAGAGGGTTGTGCTCTTTTAGATATCTAACCCTCCCCCCCCCCTCCACTTGTAAGAAGAAACCATTTCTCTCAGTGTGTAGAAAAACAACATTTAATTTTGTATTTGCCCCTTTTTAAACAAAACCACCTTTAATTTTATATACTTTCAAAATGGTATTTTCTCTATTGTCTCTCATTTTGTTTTTTGGCTTTTTGGGTTTTTTTTTTTTTTTTGGTTTTGTTGCTTTTTGGTTATGTTTTGTTTTTTAACGATACTTCTGTTCTCAGTCGCGGTAGGTTTCTAAAATCTTCACATGGAGGAGATTTCGTCTATTTCTGATTTGGTCGACTGACTGCACAGAAATTTAAGGAATATTTTATTACAAAACAGTAAGTTATAGCATGAATCTATCCCCGTCACAGGATTGCTTGGATTCTCGAAGGAATCAAGAAACCACCGATTGGCTGGACGTGAAATTGACTCAGTGTTTGATACACTGATGTTGGATGTTAGCTTTCTGCTTAGGTAAGTCACGTTAGGGATAGAGATGTGAACGTGAATCACCTGAGATTTAAAGGAAAGTTTCAGAAAAAAAATATACTCTTTAATGGGCACATGAACTGGTTTAAAAAATCTATGACATTTTGTCACACCTATTGAGTATTGCTTATATATCTTTATTGTGAGTGGTCAAAGTAAGAGATTCTGAACATCTGACAGCAACAATGATAGCGTAACTAACAATTCTATCTCATCAATATGCATTACATTCAAGGGATTACGTGAGAGCGTGCTGCTGTGAAAACCTCATTGTGCTGTTGGTTCTCTTCCGAGTAACATCTGCAAGCCTGATCGGCTTGAGCTGTATTGTTCTTTGTCACCTATGGTTCAGTCTTCTTATTCAGCCTCAATGCAATAATTTGCTGGCTGCTTACTGGGCCACATTGAGGCCGTTAGTTATTTGTCTTATTGTGTTCTGGTAGGTAATACACAGGCTGAGCTTCACAACACAGGTTTTCAGAGCTTTTTACTGAGTGAGGGTTTTAGAAAGCCTTTCGTCAACACAGCCAGAGCATAATTGCTTAAGTTGACCATACAGTATACTGAAATTGATAGTAAGGCATAACTGCTGAAAACAATAGTAAGAGCATAATTGCTGGTAACAGTCCTTTCGTGTATGGTTCAGTACACTTTACCTTTACAGAACTTACACATAATTGTCGAAGTTTTGTAATCATCCGTCCGTCTATTAAGCTTGAGCTTTTTGTGTAACATTGCAGTTTTAGCATATTTGCAAAGCTATGGATGAAGAACTTGACTTATTCCGATGGACTGGATCTTGCATCGAGTGAGCAAGTTGAAACAGAGCCGTTACCGGCTGGTATCACACCTGAGATATCTGATTTTATCAAAAAAGCCATAAATGAAGCAACTCAAAAGGCTAACGAGTCGGCAAAGGGCCTAGCCGGCACTTCTGGTTCTCGAGCACCAGAACACCTACCAACTGAGTCGGACACAGTTTCAAATCAGGGGGACTTTTCTACTCAGAGTTGTTTCGATTTCGATGATCAAATTTCTGAAATTTTCAGACAAACTAATGAGACTTGTAATAACTTCAATGATGTGCTTGATGATGTAGCTCTTGATTTTGAGAGTGAGGAAAAGGGACCGCCGTTCCCTGATAAAATTGCAGAAGTAGTCAACAAAATGTTGAAGGGTAAAATGATAGAAGAAAAACTGAAAGCTAAATATAAGAAATATCCATGCCCAGAAAATGTAGAAAGCCTATAACCCACTCGTGTAAACCAGCTCGTTTGGGATAAGGTCAGACCTGCCACTAGAAACAGGGATATGAAGCTTCAGAGAGTTCAGCAGCTGATAATGAAGGGCATAATTGCCTTGGGAAAAGGAGCGCACCAGGTTCTAAATTTCCCTGGTCTGGATAAGGGCGTCGTGCATGAGTTTTTTGACGCCATAGCCTTCATGGCGCAAGGCAGCTTGGAACTAAATTTGGCACGCAGGGAGCTCATTAAACCCGACCTGAGCAGGGCATTTCAGCATTTATGCTCTACTGCGGTGCCTATCACATCAGAGCCTTTTTGGTGATGATATCACTAAGTATGTGAAAGATATTAGCGAAAGCAGTAAAATGAGCTGGAAACTGGTACGTGGAGGTTCAGCAAACCGGTGCCGACCTTACCGTGGAAGAGCTCATGGGGTGAGAATGGCTCATCCTTTTTTATCTCGAGGCAGAGCAGGCCCAAAGTACGGAAAGAGCTCACAACAACAGCAGGCGCAGAAAAGATGAAAGAAGATAATACTGTAAAAAGTGAGGTATGTTCTACTCTTCTCAATGGTAATGCTCTTAATTTGAATGTGGATGGCCTCCTCAAATTCTTCCTTCATAATTGGACTCAGATAACTTCCGATAGAGAAATTTTACACATGGTTAAAGGACTTAAAATCGAATTTAGCGATATATTGCTCCAACCATATTCCATGAAATTGTCAAGTGAGGAAAGTTCTCATGCAGGTTGCTGTTTTGATTTGGAAATACAGAAATTGCTCAGTAAAGGAATAATTTCTAAGACCTGCAGATCCCAAGGGGACTACGTATCACCTATTTTCTTCATTCCTGAGAAAGATGGAACTCAAAGAATAATTCTGAACCTGAATAAGTTTAATGAGTCTGTTCAGTACCGCCATTTTAAAATGGACGGGTTACATTCGGTCACAAATTTGATGCGGCCAGGTTGTTTTATGGCCACTGTGGATTTGAAAGACGCCTATTACACAGTTCCAATTTCAAAAGACCATAGAAAATTTCTCAGATTCATGTGGAAGAAAGAGTGATATGAATACACTTGTTTGCCCAACGGTCTTGCATCCGCCCCACGAACATTTACAAAGCTACTCAAGCCAGTCCTTTCTACCCTCCGAAATATGGGTCATAACATAATTGGGTACATAGATGATATGTACATTCAAGATGACACAGAAATACAGTGTCTAGCAGCAGTTACTGCTACAGTTAATCTTTTCTCAGATTTGGGATTTTTTATCCATAACGAAAAGTCAGAATCGACACCAAGTACAAAACGAAAATTTCTGGGCTTCACATTAAATTCTGAGGCAATGACAGTAAGTGTGTACGAAGACAAAAGATTGAAGACCAAAAGCAAAGTGCACAAGATATTAAACCTTCCCTTAGTGACGATCCGAAGTTTATTTGAGGTCATTGGCATATTGGTTGCCAATTTCCCAGGGGTTGAGTATGGACCCTTGTATTACCGGTCATTGGAAAGAGACAAAATTCGAGCCTTAAAAACTAGTAGGGGTAATTTTGATGGCAAGATGGCTTTATCAAATAAGAGCCAAGTAGAATTAACTTGGTGGACGAACAATATAGATGGAGCTTTCAAATCCATAAGTCATGGCCAATCTCATGCAACATTAACTTGTGATACATCACTGTCAGGTTGGGGGGCCTGTCTACGAGAGTTTCAAGCCAGTGGTGTGTGGAATACCAAAGAAAAACAATTCCATATTAATGTTTTAGAACTTTTAGCCATAGAATTTGGTTTAAAGTCATTATGTCGTACATTTGTGGGCTCCCATATCCGGGTACTATCTGACAGTTCGACAGCTGTACCGTATCTAAATAATATGGGGGGGGGGGCATGAAATCTCATGGCTGTGATGCCCTTGCCAAACGAATTTGGTTATGGTGCATAGATAGAAAGATATGGATTTCGGCGGCCCATATTCCAGGCAGGGTTAATAGAGAGGCAGACTCTCTGTCCAGACATGTGCAAGCAAACATTGAATGGACCCTCAACAAGGAAATCTTTTGTGACATAACGCAGTTGTGGGGTAAACCAGATGTAGATCTGTTTGCGTCAAGAAGTAATAACCAATTAGACAGGTTTGTTTCATGGATTCCTGATCCGTCCGCATTTGCAGTCGATTCTTTTAGCTTAAATTGGGGAAAATACTATTTTTATGCTTTTCCCCCTTTCAGCCTCATCGGGCGGTGCCTCTGCAAAATCGAAGAAGAGAAGGCAAAAGGCATTATTATCATTCCCTTCTGGACCACGCAAACGTGGTATGTCAGAGCCATGGAACTATTAATAGATCCCCCAGTAGTAATACCAGTGAAGGAGAATACTCTAACACTGCCTCATTACAACACACGCCACCCTCTATGCAACAATCTAAGACTGCTGGTATGTCTCATTTCAGGGAATCGTTGCAACGGCGAAAGATTTCGGGAAAGGCTGCGGAAGTCATTTTGTCCGGCATGGAGACCTGCCACACAACGTCAGTATGCAGTCTACGCCTCCAAGCGGATTATTTTCTGTCGCAAAAGACACAGTGATCCCTTTCAGTCATCAGTTCCAGAGATAACAGAATTTTTAACGAAACTTTTCCAGGATGGTCTTAGTTACAGTGTCATAAATACGGCAAGGAGCATGCTTTCATCCTTTCTATCAACCCCTGCAGATGCAGGTAAAGATATTTTAATTAAACGTTTTTTGAAAGGTGTTTTTGAGTTGAGGACACCCAAACCAAGGTACAAAACCATATGAGATATATCGATTGTTTTCAGGTACCTGAAAGGTCTCGGTTCGAACAAACAATTATCTTTGAAGAGTTTAACCTTGAAGGTTGCTACACTAATGGCCTTAGTTTCGGCTCAGAGATGCCAGACGTATTATTTGAACATTGATTCAATGGAGAGGACTCCTGACCAGTTTATATTCTATGTTGATGAAAAACTGAAGCAAGCACGCCCTGGAAACATGGGCGTCAAACTTTCCTTTTCTAAGTTTGTGAAAGATGAACTTATGTGTGTTTATTCTGCAATCGATACATACTTAGAAATGACAAGACCGTTAAGAACGGAAAACAAGTTTTTCATAAGTTACTTAACGCCGCATAGGGCTGTTACTAAGGAGACTATAAGTCGATGGATTAAGTTAGTTCTCGAGGCAGCGGGTCTGAACACAGCCATTTTCCAGGCACATAGTACTCGTGCCGCTTCCACGTCTGCAGCTTTTGACAGAGACTTCCCAATCGATGTTATTCTGCAGACGGCTGGGTGGTCAAATGAGAGAACATTTGCTCTTTTCTACAATAAAGAAATTACAAAGTCAGATTGTGCATCTCAATTTCAAGCGGCTATTATGAAATAAAATGTTAACTTGAATGTGGCAATTGTATTTGTCTTCCTTTACGTGTCAACATCAGCTGCTTTGAAGTCTCACGTAATCCCTTTAATGTAATGCATATTGATGGGATAGAATCCTAAAATTAAACTAACTTTGGTGAAGTTTGATTGGGATTCTATCGAGTCAAATGCATGCATGAAAGGGGTTACGTCCCACCCAGTGTATTTACGAAACTAGAAGGTGGAAAGAATAGAAGTTTCTTGAACCCCCCCCCCTAGTGGAGTGCTGTGGTTACTGATGTGGCCACTTGCTTGGAATAATGAGGTTTTCACAGCAGCACGCTCTCACGTAACCCCTTTCATGCATGCATTTGACTAGATAGAATCCCAATCAAACTTCACCAAAGTTCGTTTAATTTTAGGATTAACATCAAGTTATTGCAAATCTGTGACAAGATACTTTTTAGAATAGGATATGAAACATAGACAACTCCCATTCATAAAATACTATCATTTCTAACATTCGGTGATTTTAGGAATAGATAAATGACTACGGCGGTTATTTAAAATTATTGGCATGTAATGGTTTCCTTCACGTTCGTTATAAAATAAACGCTTTCAACTCCGGAGCTCTTTAAAACTAATATTTGTGGACACAGAATGACAGATTATTTCAAAATAAGAAAGGATCGACGGTGGGCTTCTTTTAAGAAAGTTCTCCTTTTGTAAATAGGTTTAGCAATAAGTTATTTGTGGCTCAAGAATGACAAGTTACTCAGCCAAACTCCAAAAATTCGAATGATGCCTATTTCGTAACTGATCTTGTACATAATCTTTAAAGGAGATAAACGCTGATGTTTCTTAATGAGACTGGATGGATTAACAAGAGGTCCATGCTGTGTGAACTTGCATTGTGATTTCATAGTAATAGATAATGCAGTGATAAATTGCTAACTCTTGTTATTGTCGATTCATCTTATCGATTTGTTGATTTGTTGATTCATATTGATTATTGGCCCTTTCTTGAACGGTTCAAAGCAGAGACAAGTTAAAGATAGTTAAAAATCTACTGACATAATATAGGTTATATTTTCTTATCTTACACAGAAGCTACAAGGAGATTGAGGACCAAAATCTGAAATTTAAAGAAGAAAGTAGTTTCTGTCCTTTGTCGAGGACAAAACGCCTCTCGAAATAGTCAAGGTAATGATCAGAGGAGAAAGGTATGAGTCACTACATCTACACTTCACATCGTATCAGATTCCAGCTTTCAGATATTTTATTTAATAAATGTCGATTACGTCTTCGTTTATTTATTTCTAGAAGACAAAAATACAAATGTCTATATTTGGTTGGAGATCTGTCATCAGGTCATGGTTGATTAGATTGTGTCATTTCTGACTAATTACAAGGATTATAGCACAATTTTGAGTAACAAAATCCTCATCCGATGGTGAATTACAATGGGCTGTACTATGTTGGTTTTTAAACAACGGAATACACCACTATAGGGTTCTAGACTTAGGTAATATATCCGCCACACTAAGGTTGGGAGTTTCATTAGAGTCCACATACTTTTCACCGTGTCAGATTCCAGTTTATGTCAATTCATGTTTCATATACATTTATACATGGGCGTCCGCGAAGTAACGGGGGGGGGGGACAAGGGAGACACTTCCCCTGGAAAAAAGAAACTTGAAAAAAATGTGAAGAAAACTTTACATTATTCTTCAGATTGACCTAGTAAATTTCCAAACCTGTGTTCTGACATGTAAAGAATACTTTGAGGAAATTTACAGGGCCAATCGCATGTACTTCAAAACCTTACAAGGCCTGTGCCTGCAGGTAGCCTGTGGATTTGCCTTTCATGCCTGTCGGCAACCGTCAGTTGCCGTCTACAGCCGCCCGTCGCCGATCGACGTGGCTAGAGCCCCGTTAACGAGCGATATGGCTTTAATTTGTTATCACCTGTATCCACAGAGTTCAGACGATACTGCCTCTTCATCCGTTGGTCAAAGTACAAGCCAGACCGTCAGACGTCAGAAAGAAACCTGACAGCGACACTGCTGGGAAAAACAGTGGTGGTAATGGTGTCGTCGACGATGGTTTTATTGGCTACACCGGTGGCAGTGCGACTGATAACAGTGTTGTTCCTCTGAACAATGCTGCTCCCTTGAATGGTGGCAGTATAGATAATGGACTAGGTCAACAGTCAGGAACAAAAGGCCTCATGCGCATGGCCAAAGCAGAAATGTTACAAGCTGGTTACGAGCTACGTGGTCGTTTTCTGTTGTCTTCACCGGAAGAACGCTAAAGACTCCTACTCAGGTATAAAAGCAAATATTCTGAAATATTTTGGTGTTTTAATAGAATTATTTTGGGGTTATGAATTAGCCCCTTCACAGGCGGGTTACTGATGTCTTAACAATTGACACTCTATGTCGTAAGTATCATGTATGATGGTGCAATGTTTACTTTATATGACGTCACAGTTATCAAATGCTAATTATATTACATGTATGTAATAAGTATGTCCATTTATCCCTTTCCTGTATCATATTGTACTCTATGACAATGGTTTTATTATTGTCATGAATTTGCTCCTTTACTGTTTTACTGTCATATTTTACATAACAAATTATATTTTTCATATATTTTCAGGAGGTTGCTATCAAGGTCAGCAAATTCTGTGACATTTACACCTGGACTACCTTCTCCTCTAGGACCCGCAAAGGACGGATACCTGTAGAGGCCGCAGCACTTCTTGCGTTGAAACCTGTGACAAGTGTTGTAGACCTTCTCAGTTTCGGTAAAGTTCACCTTGGTGATCATGACTTCTTCATCTTTGTAATGGAGAAACCTGCTGGTTGTCTTCCTTTCGATTCATATTTAAAGAAGTACGCACCAATCTGTGAACCTACGGCGTTCTTCTTCCTCAAACAGCTTGTGTCAATGGTGAGGGCTATTCACCGGTGTGGATGGGTACATGGAGATCTAAAACCCAGCAATTTATTAGTTACTGCCCAAGGTCACCTTAAAGCCATCGACTTGGGACAAGCCATGCAGATCGCCAACGACAAGTGCATTGAAAATATTTATGGAGGAACCCCGTTTTGGAGCGAACCACCTGAAAAAGTGGACGGACCGTGCGACTTGGTCAAGTCTACTGTTTGGTCCTTGGGTACCATGTATTACTACATGATCTTTGCACAAGTGCCTTTCAGATCTCCAGAGAATGCAAAGACACAACCTTTAAAATGGCATGACAACGTCTCTGGAGTATCTAGGAACATCCTGCTTCGTTTACTGGATCCCGATCCGAGCAGACGAATCGTTATCCATGATCTTCACCAACTGATCCAAACATACCCTCCGACGAATAACATGCAGTAAATGGTGGGATGTGAGAAAATTGAGGGATCAAGATATTGAAAGCAGAAATATAACTAACTATGACTAAAACTTAAATTTGTGATCATATCATCGGAGAAAACATTGTATCTGTTAATAAAGGAAACGAATATATTTATTATTGATTGGCCCGAGATGTGGGACTATTGTGGACCTACAGTCTCTTGACGAGAGTACATTCGACGGACCCTTTACAAATATGTTCTAAGTCGTCACTTCAATTCTTTTCAAGTAAACATTCTGTTCATCGGAGTAAACATTGTATTCATTTCTTTGAATGAATGAAAGAAGTTATCTTTCCTTTTCAATGGATCACGATCCGGGCGTCGTATATACCGCTTTAATGTACGATGTGCGTTTTTTGAGGCGATAAAGTTAAAATTTAGATAGATATCTAACAATGTACCAAGGCGTCATTACTTAAGACAGTCTGCAGCAGTCATATTGAAGTAACCTTCAGATACTAATGATGTGATCGACAAACGAACAATATTTAGTTTTTGACCGCTACATCAGATTTCGCATAATCCTGGCTAGAGCTGATTTATTCACGAACTTCTACCAATTCATCCAGACGTAGATGCGATCCGGCAAATAGATCGGAGGTCTTTCCAAAAGGAACGGGACGTTATCACACTTGCCTTGTTGCCGGAGTAAGACTCAAGAGCTCTTGAGACAATTCATTTAAGGACTATTGTACGGATTTTAGTCCTCTAACAGTACTGTATGAGCATGAAAGAGGATCATTTTTTTTCCACTTATCTTCCTACTTATCTCAGATACTTTATCCAAAATTACACAAACCTAGAGCAAAGAGGCCACGATTCAACGTATATTTGGTGTCAGTGCATGTAGGAATGATTGCTATAGCCCACAGTAAAATTGAAAATTATCCACTAACGATGTTCATGAACGTACAGAAGGACGACTTTGAAACTGCCATCTCATTCTGATATCTCGAATAACTCGGAGTTTTGTGCTCATACAGAGACACTACTGTTCAGAAGATGCCTTCACTATTCCCTCCAAGTTGATTTGTATTGTATTTGTTCCTCATTCCGTTTGTTTGTATTTTGCGTAAAAAGTAGAATATTAGATTCATAGTTTTCAACATACGTCCATGTCAAATTCACATTTCATCAGTCGTTCGTGAAAATAGTTATTTATGCGTCCTCATAGTACAGTATTTATATCGTATCACCCTCGTTCACGTATGTATATATATATGTATAGTTTGGAGTTGCGTGCTTTTTCGAATAAATCAATGCAAAAAAAAATACAATCTAGTGGTTTCACCGTTTTATCTATTCCAAGTCTTCACAACAACTACGCAACTATGTTCTATAATTACTCAGTGGAAATAAGTTAAATTATTCTTCCAGAATAGCTTACAATGACCTCCAGTTAATCGCAACACCTTTCAAACTTAGAAAGAGGGCTGCTTATGAAAAATCAAATTGTCCTTCTTCCATAGTTCGCAATCAAATATGCTGCAGAATGATGGCAAAACCTTGATATAAACTAAATCTTTAAACTGATGGCGCTATTCTAAATTCCTTTTAAGGACCTACGAAAGACGTTCGTGATGGTCAAATGAAATGTTTATGATAAATCGATACCATTAGATCTACTCATTAGTAGCCCAGAAATAGGTTCAATCTGTGAAAAAATTTAAAAGAAGCTGATTTCACTTGATTCTGATGGGTATGGGGGTCAACATTTAGCAAAAAAAAAAGTGAGCTCGGTGGGGGTGGGGAAGTTCATTTTGGGGGTCAAAGGTCATGGACATCAAATATTAATTAAAGTATATCGTGCTTGGTCTCAAATGAAAGGAAATTTAATTTTAAATACTTTTAGTGACATTTATGTCACAAACTTATGCTCACACAAAAAGTTACACATGGTTAATTATTTAGCCCTAATATGACACAGTAAAATACGTGCCCTTGGTGGCCTGAAGGTAAAATGTTTGAGGAAACCCAAAAAGCATGAATATGGTGCAATGCTCAAGGAATTATCAAATAAAGTTGAAATAAATGGGAACAAAACACATGTTGTTGATGGAGGATGGCTACTTCATCAAGTTAAGTGGACCTTGGGTGCTACTATCATGACCACTGTGGATTCATATGTCAAATACATCAAAGCCAAATTCAAGAATCCTACAGTAGTGTTTGATGGGTATGGTGGAGAGCCATCAACAAAAGATCATGAACATAAGAGGCGAATGGTGGGAAAGAAAGTTTCTCCAGATTTTAGAGTGACACCAAAATTAACTGTATCGTGTGACAGAGAAGTCTTTCTGGCCAATGAGAAGAATAAAGGAGCTCTGATCTCAATCCTATCTGCAGTGATGGCTAGAAACGGTATTGGTGTGCATCAAGCTAAAGATGATAGTGACACAGTGATTGTAAAGACTGCAATAGACATAGTCAAAGGAATGGACACACCAGTTGTTGTTGTGGCCAAGGATACTGATATACTAGTTTTGCTCTGCTATCATCGTCCAAGCAACTGTTCTAATCTCTACATGTAATCAGACTTCGATCGAGTTTATGATGTATCCGCTGTCAAGAATGGTAATCGGGAAGAATTTCTCTTCAAGTATGGGTGGTCAGGAAATGACACAGTCTCAAAGATACATGGACATACCAAATGTTCCCTGTACAAATTCACATTCCCTCAGAATGTCATCAATGTATTCACAAGTCTGACATCACCTAAATCAGAGATTCAGAAAGTGGCACAGAGGCAATGCAAATCACCTACAGCTGTGAGAACACCAACCTTCAAAAGGCAAGGTACTCAAAGTTCCAGAAACAAGCAGCAACTGGTAAAATTGATCCAGATAGGCTACCACCAACAGAAAATTCAACAGCACAGCAATCACTCTGTGTACATCTGCAAATTGCCACATGGAAGCATCTTGACTCTTCTGTACTTAATCCTATTGGAAGTTTGGAAGGAGGTGGGAATTGGATTTTGACAATAGGCTTAGACTGAAGATGATCACAGGTAATATTGCCCCAGACAGTCTTCTTAAAGGCATTTGCTGTAGCTGTACAGATGGAGAAAGACAATGTGAAGCAATGAAGTGCAGCTGCATGAAAGCAGGCATGTTGAGTGTATCTGCATGTAGCCACTGTTCCGGACACTGCACCAATGCCTCTTTGGCTACTGGGACAGACACAGAGGAATTTAGTGACGAAGAAGTTGCAGCCCACTAACTTTCTAATGTATTTTGAAAGCTGTTTTAGAGATATAGTTACAAAGAAATGTTAAGATTTTATAACTGAAAGGATTGATGCATCAATTATCCTTGTATATACACATGTATTTCAGTATGTAACCTGTGCCTGACTGGTGAGAGGCGAGTCCTACGACCATCGAAGTAGTATGACATTCTGCTATTTATAGCTACTACTTACAATGTATCATTTATTCATTGCATACTATGCATAGGGCTATTTACAGTGTATTCAAAATGATACAATGTGCCTATGTCAGAGAACGTACTAATGATGCTATAGTTTAATGGATTTCTAATAGTGAATCGCTTGAAATTCCATGCTAAACAGTGCTAATGTCTTTCACTTAAACCTGGCATTTCACAGAAGCATCAAATAACGAAATACATGCCAAGTGTGGGGTTTAAAATTAAATTTCCTTTCATTTCAGACCAAACACGATGTACTTTAATTAACATTTGAGGTCAATGACCTTTGACCCCCAAAATGCACTTTCCCCACCCCTCACCCACGCTCACTTTTTTTTTTTTTTGGTAAATGTTGACCCGTAAACCTACTTAAATCAGATGAAATCAGTTTCTTTTAAATTTTTTCACAGATTGGCTAGAAATTGGTTTAATTTAGGGCTACTACATATATGTTCTGCTCTTTATTAATTTGGCCTATAATCAATTCTTTCGTTGGTTGTATTAAACAGTGCGAGAAAGACATACACCACAGACCAACATGACAACCATGTCTGATGGTTACTGTCACGATTGTAAGGGAAACTGCTGGTGGGCCTTCGGGAAACCTTGGGAAAGATATTTATCTTTTCTTCACACCACCAACCACCCCCTCCACACACACAGGCTCAAACCCCAAATGCTACACACGAGACACTGATAGTTCAGGTCTTTAGGCTCAGTTGGTTGGCCGTGCTCATCAACCACACAAGTGTAGAGGACACATGTGGCTTTGTGTCTCACACTCTCAATATATAGTGACTACCAACTTGACTTATTTATTTCTCTTTAGAAGGTTAGTTTAGATGGAAAAGTTTAGATCACTCCAGGATGAAATACCCTTAGTTACTCTAGTGCACTGCGCCTGGATTCGAACCCCAAACGTCTCGATTCATCAGCCTAATTGTTGACACTGACTTAGGCAACATTAATGACAACATCCCCCCCCCCCCTTCACCCACAAGGTTAATTACACCATTTTCTCCGATTGATACGAATATGTATTCAAGCTTAGGTAACTAGTTACTTTTGACTTGTAACTAGTTGCTTGTGGCACAAAGTAGCTGTAACTGGTTACATTTCCTAATCTGTAACTGGTATCTGTAACGGGTTACAATTTTAGAAAAATAACTGTAACTATAACTAATTACTCTAAAGTGATTGCGTGCGTATAGGCAAAAAGTAAAAACATTGAAATTTCATCTCCAAAAGTTTGGTAAGGCTTAATTTACACCATGCAGACAAACTGGGAAAATAAATAGTTTTCAGTTGGTTAATTTCGCCATCTTATTTCAAATTCTTCTAACACAACGACAGAAAGTGTAGGATACGATAATGTAGTGGTTGACACTTTTCAAGCAAATCAACGGTGTGCTTCTTTGAGCAAGCCAGTGGGGAAGTATACTAGTATTGAATATTCAGTTAACAACTCAGGATCACTGATGAAGCGGCTAAGGTTGTGTTCAGTTCGTAGGTTATTTGCAGATACAGTGTTTCCTTTCACCAAATACTAGAATTCCCGATACCTACCAACGAGCGACGACTTGAGTAGTATGTTTTTGATACACTGGTGAGACCTGTACTGTTACATATTCATTATGTAGGTGGTTATAGTAAGAGCCGTTACTTTTCAAATATGATTTCTGTTTTTTTACCGTTTTTATGCCAATCCCGTTGCTTTTCGAAGCAGTTACTGTCAATTTCCTTCATTGAAAGACTTAGTCCGTTCATGTACAACCTCGCGTGTACATTTAAAAATAAAGAAAAAAGTTAAGATCAAACATACTCTCATCTTTTTGGTTTTTCAGTACACACGCAATCACTTTAAAAGTGTAAGGGGAACAATCCTGCACCTGTAATCTTGAACTAAATTTCGGAGCATAGAAATAAAGATAGTTGGGAAATTTTGCCATAATCTGTGAGTGTATTCCTAAATCTTAGTTAAGGGGCTAACCTGAAGCCAATGTTGCACTATAGGAATTAATGTATCCTTCTAGCAGTATTATTGCAGCCAACATTGAAAGGGGGAGCATGGTGTCCCAAGGAGTTTTACCCAAGATTGAAGTCTTGGTTGGGACTAGGGTTCCTTTATTAAACTTGTTCCTGCTCAAAGCAAACAGAGGGCGCCCTTTAAACTTGCATTTTGCAAAGGGCGTTTCGCAGAGAATTGTGGCGGGACTTTGCTTTGAGTATTCCTGTCGACAATCAGCTCCTCGGCCTCAATATTTCTTTCGTTCTGCTGCTCCCGAGGTATGCATGTGACACAATGGCTTGGGTGTGAGGGGCACGTACTCGTACTCATTGTCCTAAGTGTTGTGGAATGTATATTGACTGCATGGCTCAGATGAATTTCAAACTAAGGTTAATTTCTTTCAGTGTCATGATCGATCATTTCCAGATAAAATCACGAGCGTGTCTTAAAAACTACAGTCAGCCATCAAGAAAAAATGGTGCGATTGCCGAAGTTGATTTAAAGAATGCATGAATATAGGACATATTGCAATTCATGTATTTATGAAGAGTTACACAATAAGTTACACATACATAATCATGTCATGATTAGCTCTCATGGAATAATATCTTGTGTTATCCCCCCACCCCCTACCCTACCTACCTATCGAAAAGGTCAGCATGAAAAAAAGACAAAAAGAAAAGACTGAGGCCTTCTGTAAAGACTGTCTCAAACATTGCCTATATGCCTCTCCAGCATGCAGCCAAGTGCAGGAATCTACTAATGAAATTCTTGACATTGCCAGGCAGTATGACTTCCAGGAATATGAAGCCCCCTTGCCGTTTCAGATAAACCTGAAAAAAAACTCAAAGAAATGGACTGCAACATCGCATTTGTATTTTAAAAATAAGTCAAATGTCATTTATACAAGTCTGAGCATCCACTCTGAAGCTAGCAAATGGAGATCTGTTTGATCGTTATATACGTTGTAGTGCAGTACCGTATGGTATGTATTAGGCTCGTACGATTATTATTTTTTTTTTTTTTTTTGGCCAAAATTGATTTTTTTTTTTTTTTGGTTGATTTATATCGCTGATTTCCAAATAAGACCAAAAAGATGGGAGTCGAATTTATGGACCCCTCCCTCAATTTTTAAGGGTCATTTAACTTTTGACCCCTATAATTGCACTAGTTTATATTGTTTATATTAACTAAGGCATTAAAACATAATTTCAAGGTTTCAGGTTTGTTAGAAATTGACAATTCACAAGTTACACTAGCTGCCTGCAGCTAAATTTCTTTTGTATGGGGTGTGATGGAAGTTCCCCTCCCCAAGGTAAGGGGATGTGGGATGCTACCTTAAAGCCTCAATTCTCAAAAAGCTTACAAATATCAAATACTACCTACTAAGTGACCACTTTATCAAGAGATAGACTCTTAAGAATGGAATTGCTTGTGCATGTGTTGCAGAGGGCAGGGCGTATTGGGTAGAAGTGGGAGGTGCGTACTTATTATTGCTTTTCACTCCCCCCCCCCCCCCATGGCAAGATACAGAAGTATAATTTGAATCTTGCTTGTATTAACTTAATTACTGTTTGCGGTTGTAGATTTGTCATTTATGCCATCCTTCATCCTCTATCATGCATCAATACCGTACAAGGTTGTTTCTGATTTAAAAAACCACGACTCTCTTTCCTCCAATCCTCCCCCAACTTAGTGCAATGGGATGTGGAATGTCATTTTCAAGCTTCCTTTCTAGGTAAATGTTTGAAAACATTATGTAATAAGTATTAGGGAGCATTTAATCCAGATAGGGCAAGACAGGATAGGCAACTAAAAATATAATGAAAGTTGGGGCTGTGCGGTTGAACACTAATACAACGACTGAATTTTCCTTTCAAGTCTCAGCGTGGTCTCTTACATTTTGGACTTTCCGTCCTCTAAGTAGATGGATTCTCTTTGTAGGTCCTTTATTAGCAGGGGACCGTTCTCCACACGATACATCGTCCTCTCAGAGAGCCTTGTATCTGACTTAAATGGAGGAGATCGACAGGTAGTCCGGTGTAGCGGTACAAAAGGTCCACCCCCCCTAAATTTTGATCTTCCGGGACAATTATTGGCATTTTTCCGTCTTAGAACTCGTGACACAATTTTTGGAAGCACCGCCCAAACAAGACAAACAGCCTGACGTCAGCGGGGACTAAATATCCTATGCTTAACTCAGGGGGACCTTTTGGTACCAGCTGTTTACTCAGGACGAATAGGTCCTACCGACGGAAGCTTTAAGCGGCCATTAAAGCATGACTATTTTGCCACACAAATGTCTATCGAACACGTGACACAATTTTCGGAAGCACCGCCCAAACAAGATAAACAGCCTGAATCCAGACCACAGGTCTATCGAACTTGTTGCTTGCACGTTTTGTTTGGAAAATGTTTCTTAAGTTGTATTTATCTCTTTGTGACTTTGGGGTTCATCCCCATGGTGTTGAAGGGACTAAATGAGATTTTAATTAAATTGACTTGTCCAGACGTATCCATCATCTTACTTGTCAAATTGTTTTTTTCCTCCCACCAACTCATCAGGGCATGTTTATTTTTTATTTATTTATTTTTTTTTAGTGATTTGCAGTATTTATCTTTTCATTCGTTTCTTTGTATGTACTGTGTTTGCAGTGTATGTGTGTGCACATTTGTGACTCCTTACTTTAAAATATGACATCTCATATGTATTTTTCAAGTGCATCACATCGGTTCTAGGAGCCATATGTCATATTTTGTGGTGATTGTCTGCATACTGGTTGAAAAGAATATCTTGATGATGTTATGGTGCTGTAAGAAACTGTTAAAAGTGGTAAATCCAGTAACTCAAATACTCAATTGCAAGCCTGGGAAACTTTTCTCTACTACAAGAAACTGTTGGTATAGAACATCCCTTCCCAAAGAGAGTAGAGATGCTCAATAAGAGAAATAAAGGAAGAGATGATGTAATTCGTAATTTCATGACAGGGATTACAGGCAATTTATTAACTATTGCTATGAACCTCCTTGTACGTTTGTAGTGTTTATGTATACGTTCGTTACAAAAATGCATGATACAATAGCTTAAAGTTTGCCGCAAGTTTCATACTCACATCACTGGTTGGGGAGGGCACTGTTGGGGAAGGGGATGAATACTCGACTACCAAATGCAGTGACACGTCTCTGATGATAGTTATGAGGCTATAATTTAGAGTTGGCTATCTGCAAATGCATAAAAAGAATTTAAGCATCCAGATTTGCAATACGGTTTGCCTGTTGAAATTTAAGTGAAAGTGAGGGAGGGAAATGGGGTTACCATCGAGTGCCCCTGGCTCTGACTCATCTGTATGTAGGGGATTAAGGACTATCTATTCGGATGATCGGACAACATAATTTTGAGTGGGGTGGGGGTGGGTACATTGGATGAGAAGAAATTTTATGCCCCGATAACGTAAATCACAAAGGAGAACGACCTTAGCGTGGGGGTGTACAGAGCAGTAACGTATACAGGAAACTAAAAATAGAACAGCAACGTAATGTGTGAGAATCCCCTTCAAAACTACTGCAGGTACAAGAACAACACAACGAAGTTAATTAGGTGTATGTGGCGTGTACGAAACAATTGCACCATATGTTACACCATACGTTGTCACTGTAATTTCCTGAGAACTAACTGCTAATGCTTTATAAAATGACATCCCAAACAAGTATAGTCTTAATCTGTAAGGAGGGAAGCAAGAAACTACTAAGCAGTGGGGCTCGGAGTCGGAGATCAAGACTAATTGGCCGACTTTGCAAGTGTGTTGCAACCTAACTGAACTTCAGGAAGTAAGTACTGTAGGCTACTAGCTGTAGCCTAGCTATGGCTAAACCAGTATAAAACTGAATTTTACAGGAGATAAGTTGGCCTAACGTAACGTAATACCGAGAGGAATACGTTAAATACCAAGATTAGGTACAACTGCAGAATACAACGGCCCAAACGGTTTCCACCGTGGAACTGGAGGGGACCGTGCCTCCGCTTAAGGCATGTTATCATATTAAGGGGAATTCCAGTCAAGGAACATGTCTTCTGACTTATTTAAGACATTTCAAACCATTTTCATTCATATTCTTGACGTTTTGAAATGGACTTCTAATGGGCAACATGATATGTTCAAACTTCCCACCCTACAGAGTTTCTAACACCATGCATGCACACTAAGGGCACCGCCATTATAACATACAGTTCTGTCAGTAATTGACTGTGATCTCTGCGGCTTGTGACGAAGTCGACGACCAGCTCTAATCCACGACGACCAACCTGACTGTCATACATAAATTTGTAATTACATGGCTTATTCCCCTGTCTCTGAAAAGGTTCACTTAGTACTTACTAAAGGTTACTTTTTGGTTATCTTCACGGTACTGTTCGCACCGGCTCACACTGCGTAATGTTGCCTAAAATTTTGATGGAAAATGCCTCTTCTTCTGTGTGCTATTGCGATCTTATCAATTACTTTATCTTGTGATAGCCACATTGAATACACAGAGTGTCTGATAACTAATTATGTAGGTTAATCACGTTTATCATGGTAGGTCGTCGATTACATCACAAGCCACAGAGATCACAGTCAATTACATCATAATGGCCGCGCCCTTCATATACAGGCATAGTGTTAGAAACTCTATGGGGCGGGAAGTTTGAACATACCATGTTGCCCATTAGAAGTTCATTTCAAAACGTCAAGAATATGAATAAAAATGGTTTGAAATGGCTTAAATAAGTCAGAAGACATGTTCCTTAACTGGAGTTCCCCTTTAACATACGTGTTAGCATCTTAACATACATGTTAGCATGTTAACATTCGTGGAAGTGACTGTTGTCGTTGCATCATTTTCAAGAAGCCCTTTGAGTGCATGCAGTATGATCAACATGTATTCATTAATTCACATGATGTCATAATCATGTGTCTTTCCTCACCGTGGCAAAGTTCTACCTATGTGATCTATTATAATACGAACACAGAATGATTACAATATGCAGAAGCATGCAAGATCATTCCATCGTGACTCCACGATTTTAAGAAAGTGTTCTTCCAAAATGGACCGTGGTATTTTGCAGTTATTCCCAAGATTACTATTGCAATTAAGCAGTTGACAATCAATAAGGTCAGCAGTGAGCAGATTCTACTGTTGATAAAAATAGGCCTTTATCTAACTTAGGCATGTAGACAGGTGTAGGCTTTGGCCAGCTACTATAAGTATCACTACCACCTCTTTTGGAGGAAGCATGATCATCGGCAAACGTGGTTGGGTTTGAAACAAGTAAGGGACAAGAAGTGGAAGTTGCTGTTTCACAGGTCAAATATGCAAGACAAGAAGTGAAGTTGCTGTTTTACAGGTCTCAGTCGTGAACATACTCAGTAATTCTCAGTGTTTTTTTTATCAACCTCTGGACTATACCGGGCAGCGCCCCACTAAACACCAGAGCTCTTCAATGTGCTGAATTTTTATGCTGGCCACGTGGCAAGTTTGTTTAGACAATTGTGTATATGTTTATGCCTGGTATACATATCAGTAATCATGATTGATGAATGTAGTGTTGCCCTGTGTCGGAACTGTCAGTCCATATAGGAGGCACTGAAAAGCAAATGGGGTGAATGCAATTGTAGCACAAGTGCTCTGTGAGCAATCATCAGAAACAAAGAAGTTCCTGAATCAATAAATAGTAATAAAAATGCTGAATGAGCAAATTTGTGTAGCCCTCCTTTTCACATGCAAATTTTAAGGTATGAAGACATTTTGACAACTATTTCTTCTTTTTCTCGCCCCTTTGAGTGATGTGCAGTATGAATTTAGGAAGTGTAAATTCAGAGTGGACATACTGTATGTTTAGAACAGTAAGGAAAGTATGCAGACTATGTTTGTACAGTACTCCTCATTATGACAAAATCATACACCAGATTGACATAGATTTCTTTGCCATAATCTCTAATTTGCCTTCTTGAGAGTTCTAAGACCACTTTGAATCATTTGAGTCACAGGTTATATCAATGTTATTGTGGGGATGATTTCAGTTTCAGAATTGAGGAGTCATTCCACTCAGATCAAGAAGACTTTACTAAAGAAAAGATGGTACTAACCAAGGGATCCAGATTTGGCGTCATCAGTGGACGCACTGTGAGAAGAACAAAGTTTTCCTACAGCCAGCTCTGTGCTAATCAACACATCATAATACAAAGCAGCCATTCCTTCAACAGAGGTGAGGTCATCTTTCTCTACAAGCTTCATTTGAGAAAAAGAAAGGAAAAATTAGTGCGTAACAGAATTGGTCAAGTTTCGATGTAAAGTGTTGTAGGACTAAGGATATTTACACAAAATGGTAGTATCTTCTCTCCTTGATGTTTTGAAAGTGATCGACATTCTCTTCAAGAGGTGTTCATGTGTAAGCACCATGAGCTGTGAAAGGAGAATGGGAAAGTACCAAGACAATTTTTTTTACACCACCACTATGTCATACTCAATGGGCATATCTCTTTATGACCTGTGAATTTTAACTCAAACACTTCTTGCAGTATCAGCAGAACAGTTGACCATGGGCTCAATAACTGTGAATATTGTACATGTGTTTGTGTTTGTAACTTTGTGTGTGTGGTGCTTTCATGGTGTATCTTTCAAAATAGGGCATTTGGAATACACAAACATAGCATACAAAGAAAATAAATTTAATCATTGTTAAACCATTTAGTGTCAACAATAAACATCTGCAAAAGCTTCATCTACTCCAAATAGTGTGATTAGTAACGGAGGATGCATCATTTGAATTTAAAAGTTTGGGTGAACAAATTATTGCTGAGCAACAAACAACTGCATTTCTATCTGTGAGAGACTTACTTCTTGAAAAGAAGGCTACTGCCCTTCCCTATTTTGAATGATCTATCATGCTTTGTTCACAGACATTGGTTTTATAAGTATGATTGCTTTGTGTTAAACAAACACCTTATTTTGCTTTAAGTGTAGTGTTGACTGCAGAGGAATTACTGTTTTTGGTGATTAACCAAAGTAAGTTTCAGTATTCACATTGGTGCATATCATGGTATGTTTCCTTAACAGCTGAGAAGAAACATGTTATCACATGGGTTGTCACATCCACTTACATAGCATTTTTAGACATCCTCTGCCGTACTAGTCAAAATGTAAAATACTTTTTTTTTTGTCAATATCAGGAAGCCAAGAAACAAAGAATGTTCACCTTTCTATGAATAAAAAGAACCGTTGGCAGATGTCAGACGACCTGGTCAATGAAGTAAATGTTCCAGAATGTACAGTTTTTGTGTCACAACATCACTTGAAACCAGGCCGTTACAGAAAGTCAACCGACTACCTGCAGGTCTGTTCAAAGAAGAACAGCGAAAGGTGTTGGAGTGATGTAAAGAGAGCCACTTTGAGTGTAGAGAATCTCTCTGACATGATGAAGGAGGAGGTCAATGATGCTGAGATGAGGCAAGCTCCAGACAAGATAAAGAGGAAAAGGAGGGGAAAAAAAGGATGTAAGAAGAAGCAAAATCAGGAAGAATACAATCAAGAAGAAGAAGTGCTGGTACTTTGTCAGACTTATACAGCACCTTTGAAACATCATTTCCAGACCAAAGAACCAAAAGGTAAAGCAAACATGGAAACTGAAATTATAAGGTGAAATAAGAGGGCTTTAAATTGTGATTAAATGGTCTGATCTTTTTTCTGAAAGTGGCGTGCTTTGCTGCGTCACACAGAATGTACCTGTGTATGCACTAGGCACACAAGTCCATTCATCAGTTTAGACAGATTTGTTGTATCGAAATGCCCCTTTACGCGTGTGTCATGTGACTAGATGTGTATTTGTTTACCTCCTGTTTAACAATTTAGATAGTTCACTGTGGAAGCCATGAATCTCCAAATGCAAATCTTTCTTCCTCAGCTGTTGTGTCTGTTCTTCCTATGTGAGGAGATATTACCTTATCACTCATACTGTCCCGCAACTCAATTGTGATCAAATTTTGTACTCTTGACAGAGAAAAGAGTCACATGAAAGAGGACACAAAACTTGCTTGCTGGCTTCAGTTACTGCATTAACCCCCCATTGAAATTGTACACACAATGCATGCGTCTCCCATGTTCCGTGTCACTAGCAAACTGTGAGTGGGAGCATTTTGTGCTTAAAGAGTCATCATTAGATGTTAACTGAGGACTTCAGAGAGTCTGTGTGCTTGTTATCATACAGTCTATCCTCCCAAATTGTGTACTTGTAGTAACTTACAGGTATTATTATAAATTATAAAATGAAACTAGGTGTCTTTCTAGAAAGACTTGACAAGTTTCCAGAGTGTAGGCATATAAGTGTTTGCCTTGTTGACAGTATTGTGTTTTATGGATCACAGTAGGTCTATAGTGTTAGCATTAAATGACAAAATGTAATTCAAATTATTATACCTATCCTTCAGTCATATATCATTTAGTGGGACAAGCATATTCAAGGCATATATTCAAACTGGTAGCCATACCCTTTCTATTGTTCAGGTCAATACTCTAGCAAGTTGTCCAAGACAAGGAAGGGTCTGCCAGGAGGCAATACCAGTTACTTCCAGGATATGTATGAAGATGAAGTTTGGGATGAGTATGAAGATACCATGATGCAAGAAGCGGTGGAGGATTCTCTTGATGATCTTAGGAGTGAAGAGATTGAATATACCAAAACAGATGGCTCGCTGGGAGACTTCATCTCCCATCCAACAAGAGGCAGGCCCAGAAAAAAGACCAAGAATCGTCACAAGGCAAAGAATGATGTCAGGGACACCTCTCCTGAGGAAGGGAAAAGTAATCACATCTTTTATGTTGATGAAGATGAGAACACTGTCCTCCAATCATGTCAATCTGAATCTTACATACCAAAATCGAGAAGTTTCAAGGATAGTGACATCACAGATGATAAGGATGAGAAAGCTGGGAAACGGAAAGAAAAGCGCCGGTCAGCGACCCGTGAGCACACTTCTTTCACCATTTCTGTTCACTGTGATGAGTTTAAAGCCTTGAAAGTTGCTGCTTTCGATGTATTTTGACTGCCCTTCCTTCCTTTGGGGTAAATGCCTACCTCCTCGTCTTGTGGTAGACATCACACCTTACATACATGACAAGCTGAGGCAGGAGGGCTTCTTCGATGCTGTCACAGAGATGATGGAAATCAAGAAGGAATGTTGGATTCTGGTCGAGAAGCATGAAAATCAAGGACAGCAGGACTTCCCATTACCTCATCCAAGCACAGACAAAGGAAAGCAGACCATGAGGTACTTACATGTACACTATGCATTACCCTTTATCATACGAGTGTCTTTAAGAAGTATTGTTGACAGGGCAAATCAAACTTCATCTCTAGGTTTTTATTGTAAAGAAGATTTTTGCCAGAATATAATTATAAAATTAATGCCAAATGTGAAGTTCTTTAAACAGCACATTGCTAGTAGATTTGATCACCAAATTTTCGTACTTAATGTGGAATATTTGCAGGGAATTGTGAAATAAACTTGTATTCAAATTAGTCGAGCAAACTGTTGTTATTATCCGGTCACAGTGAATTAAATTCATTTTATTTTTGCATTTAATTTTTGCAATAATTTGCATTTTATTTTGAAAGTAAACCATGTTTCTGTAAACAAAACCTGTTCTTGAAAGAATAAAGAGTCATTTCTCTAAGATATGAAGGTTTGCTCTATGTTACTCAAATGACTTATGCAGCTTGTTATTTCCACTTGCAGACTAACACTGATTGGATTTCCAAGGGCCTTCAAAAGAGAGAGGCAAACTAGATCTTACTTAGACGATCTTCATTTTGGTAAAATGGAAGAAGTGATGAAGATCATGAAAGAGCATATTGATTATCTTCCACTGACTGGGTAAGTTTTACCATGACATGCACAGTATCGCAAACATCAAAATTAATTTCACTGCTGTAAAGAATGTCAAAGAACTTTCAAAAGTGGGGTTAGGTGTAATTTAGGGTGGAGTTTTCAAAGTTCTATTGTTCAATGACTCTGATGGTTCTCAGACAGGTTTATTAAGTCCTCCATTCAATGTATGGTAACCATTAAACTAACTTTTTGTTCACAGTTTGTCCCCTGGGTCAATTCCTACTGCTAAGCCAGAAGTGAAAATGAATGTTCTTGGTGAAGTCTGGAAGTGGGCACAGACGACAGAGACAACTGGTCAATTAATGAATCAGGTAAACCATGCCAAGATTTCACCTACCTGCATTAGCACTAAGCAGGCTACCTGTACAGTAGTGGCTTTGATAAACTTGCTTGAAAAAACTGATTGTGCAGTGCAATAGTGAGTTTGTCCACCTCATGTATAACACATTTATAGCTGAAATGAATACAGGGAAACTATGTGTGGATGCTGAAACTCACAGCGGAATTTAATGGTATTTCAGAATAAACATTTGTTATTTTAGAGTATGGAAGAGGTTCAACATGTGTGCTTGTCATTTTTTTTTTCTCATACAGTAAGCAACATTGTTCTACAAATGTTGGCAGCCAATAGTGTTTTTGGACAATTTTGTAAAAAGTAGTTGAAGGTAGCAAATGGTTTTTTAGCATCAGTGAAACTGCCTTATGGTTGAATTAGCTATCACTATGTAGTGAGTCAAGTTTATGTAGAGCAAAGGTGTGTTCTGATGGTATTTCATGGCAAATTTGATGTGAAATGGTATATTTATGATGAAAAAAAAGTAATCCTGCTGCTGCTAATGATTCAAGTAGTTTGCATGTAAACTTTCTAAAAACATACCTTGACTCCATGGATGTCTTTTCAAACTGCTTACTCCTGTCAAGGTCACCATATTTCTAGTGGTGGCTAACAAGGTTGTTAGATTTCACAAGAGATCATAAAATCAGTGTATTGTGTCTTCACCAGACCACAGCAGTAACCCTTTTAGAATTTGATAAATGAATGCTAATGAAGAAACTTTCCAAGACTTTGCTAGTAACTCACTAGTTGATTCATCTTTACCTCTGTCTTTTTATTAGTCGGAAGTAGAAGACAGTTGCCATGGTGATACCGATCTAGAGAATGCATTTCTCAAACCAACTGGATATAAGGTGACTGAATGTGGGATTTGTCTGGAGAGAGATTTGTCTGGACCAGATAGTACCACAGCAGGTGTCACAGCACTTACTGACTGCCAGCATTGGTTTTGTAACAACTGTTGGAGAAGTTACCTGGACACTGAAATCAGTCGTGGAGAAGCAAGAGTTACATGTCCGGTGAGTATTGAACCATGTCGTATAAATTTATTCATGTTAGACTTAATGAGGGCAATGAGTGTCGCACCAAGTTTTGGTTCATTGAATTTCATTTGAAGTGCACAGCATATGTAACACTTGTGTGCATGCTTTTACACAAATTAATGAGAAACAGAATCATACTCCTTCAGACTGAAGTCTAATATTAGAAATTTCTAGGCATGCATAAACAGGAAATAATAGACCCCACACAGCAAGCTAACACTAGGAGCTTGCAAACAGTTACTGCAGTTAAGTAGAAAACTAGAACTATAAAACTGTAATTATTTGAACATACCCTTTCAGTAAAGAACGAATTACTTAAGAACTTTTGTCCGTGGTCTATGTGTATTCTTTTTGGCAATGGCCCAATAAAAAAGTATGTCTGTTTTGAGCTTTTTGAATGTGTCCCAAGAGAGTGACTAATTATGATTATCAAAATAGCAAATCTTTCAAAGCTTTAATATTAATTAAACAACTATGCTTATTCACATATCAGGCATATGACTGCAAGACGAACGTGGATGACATAACTGTGGCGAGCTTGGTGCCTGCCTCTTACCAGCAATTTAAAGAGCAACAACGAGAGGTCCTTGGAATATCGCAGCGGTTGATTATGTGTCCGAGGACTTCATGTGATCATTTCCTACCCATGGCCCCAGATGTATCAGGAGCAACCCAGAGTAGCCCTGGTCTTCTCTGTACTTGCGGATGCGTGTTTTGCAGCAAGTGTCGAAAAAATCTTCATTGGCCTTCTACGTGTGAACAAAATGAAATGTACAAGGAAAAGTTTCCAAGAAAAGGTGGGTTTATCATTATATTTTTTTCAAGATGTATCCCTATAACACAAACAGTTTATTTGGCAATTTGCTTGTCGTTTTTGGTTAGTTTTTGTGCCAGCAAAGGAACCTATGCAGTCAGGTTGGAATGTGTGTGTATGTGTTTGTATCTGTGACAGTTGCTTGGGTACGCTCGAATTCAATAAGGGAAAATAGGATGAGAGTCAAACGGGGTATATAGTTCGGCCATATTGAGAAGATGTGCGCTATTGTTTTTGGTTATGTCAAAGGTCATCTGGAGGCACTGGAACAAATCTCTAAAAACCATTTAACTGGATATCTCAAGGTAGAGCTGCTGGAGAGATTCTATACTTGGCATGTTGATATATTATTGTGATCAGATAAATTTGATTGGTTTGGGTGGAGGTCAAACAAGAGGCACAGGATAGGGAGCCTGTTTTAACCCTAAACAGTGACATTATGACACTCTTGAGCTATGATGTGATTTTTGCCTGAAACATCTATTTGTTACTACATGTATCACCAGTATAGGGGAAATTTCATCTCTCAGTTCACTGCATGTTTGGAGATGACTGTCAGACAGGCAAATTTCTCCTCTCTCATGCTATGGATGCGTAAATGTTTCATTCATGTAATCATTGAATTTGCTTTAGTGTTAAAACAATGGGGATTCTAAATGGTAGTACAATATAAGAGGTAACTAAACATTTGTGACTTATACTAACCTCATTGTGTGAACTGTAATTGTGATGAGGCTCTTAGCTAACTATGTATCAACCTTATCTGTTCACAATTGCAATGAATTAAGCTCTCTCAGACAATTTGTGATGCAATTTCTTAAACTTGAGGACAATGATCCTTGCATTGGGAGCCCTTTGTGAGTTTGCAAATGTGGGTCAGAGGGGTCACAGTGGGCCATGGGTGGCCCAAAGGGCCCAGTGTTTGGAAGTGCACCAATACTTCTCATCAGATTTTACAATTAAGTTGAGGTTGTACAGTACAGTATCACATTGCTCTGTTGTGGTGTCTTAGGAGTGCTCAATATTTTGGGGTCTAAAGTCCTAATGGACCATATGGACCATTTTATGAAATCATGCAAAATACAAACTTCTACAGATTGTATGGCACTAAATTGAAATTGTGTCACATAGCTACTATGGTAGTGGTAGATTCAGGTTGTTCAGAATTATTGCGTCCAAGGTTTGAAATGGGCCATTTTATGACATTGTGCAAAATGCTTCTCCTACAGATTGTATGGTACAAGTTAAGGTTGTGTCACATCACTACTATGGTAATTCTTTCTGTATGTTTGGGTCAAGGTTTCATGGCACTAAGTTGACAATGTGTTGCTTTACTAATGTGGCAGTGAAACCTTTGGGGTGTTTGAAATTATTGGTGGAAGGTCCTTGTGGCCATTTTATGAAATCATGCAAAATACTGCTTCTCTAACATATGTTGTGTAACATGTTGATGGTTGGTCAAGTTAATGCTATGGAAGTGGTTCCATTTAGGTGTTTGTTGTGTTTGAGGTCCAACATCTGAAATGGGCCATGTGGGCCATTTTATAAAATCATGAAATATGCCTTTTCTACAGATTTTATGTTACAAAAGTGAGGGTTGGTGGTCAGAAATGGGCCATATGGGGTATTGTACAAACTAATGCAAATGAACCTTTTCCTTACATTACTGTGCATCTGGACAAGGAACCATAGTGACCTTGGGCTCCTGTTTATATTTTCATTGGGAGAGGGATTTTGTTAAAACCATCCAGGCAGGTCTGTATGCAGCTTTTTACTAGCGGGGTTTAATTTTACCACAAGTGGAACATTTACCTGACAATTATGACCAACAAATTAAAACTCCATGTATATGTTGCTAAAGTAGACCTACTATCATAGGCTGAGCCAAACTCCAGATCTTGTGGCGGGTTTGTTGGAACTCCCTGAGCCCATGGATATGGGCCTGCCAGTCAACTTTCATGGTAACCAAGGCTCTGAGAAGAGATGTCCGATAGAGTGATGTAAAATTGGTTATCAAAGTTCCTTTATTGGTTCCATGTGTTAACAAAGGAACCTATGCATTCAGGTTGGCATATGTATGTATGTGTTCGCATGTGAGGCATAAGAATGTGAGCTCCACTACCAATTGCTCCATTTTTCTCAAACTTGGTGTGTATGTGTATGTGACATTGAGTAGATGTTCGCTATTGCGATCATCAGATCAGTTTGTAGGTTATTTGTAAATACAGTGCTTCTGTTCACCAAATACTTCAATTCATGATACAGACCAAGGAGCAATGACTTGGGTAGTGTGTTTTGCCAGTTGTTCAACTGGTACTGTTGCATAATAATTATGTAGACGCTTGTAGTAAGAACCATTAATTTTCAAATGTGACTTTTTTTTACGCCAATGTTTTTATGCCAACTCCATTGCTTTTCAAAGTAGTTATTGTCATTTTTATATATTGAAAGACGTATTTTTTCCATGTACAACTTTGCGTCTGTATTGTAAAATGAAGAAAATGTTAAGGTCAAAATCAATCTAATCCTTCTGGTTTCTCAGTACACACACAGTCACTTAAATTTTTCATTTGTTTATTGAAGAACAGAGAGTACTCAATGTGTTAGTTGATCATTGTTTATTGTTTTTTATTAATATTGTTTTTTCTGTCACACATTTGGTATCTGATATGGACTGATTTAGTCGGAGAACAATAGACAAGCAGTTGTTTTGTTTTGTTTTTTTTTAAATCTGAAGTTGCTTCCAAACTCTATTTGAAATTTGGACAAAAAAAAACCCGTTAAAGGTAATTGCATGAAACAATATTTTCTTTCATAGTTGAATATTTTAAGAAGTGCATCATCAGAAATAACAACTTCAGGCGTTGCCCTGCATGTTCACGCCCTTTGGAGAAGCACCGAGGTTGCAATGTTGTCACCTGTCGTTGTACATACACGTTTTGTTGGGTCTGTGATGTATCATTGACAAATCATTACCATTATTGCGGACGCAAGCCTTCTGATATGGTGAGTGTTTGAAAACCTGTTAATTTCTTTATTTTAAGTGAAATATTTCTTCTTTTTTTGTGAAACACTCCTCATGTAAATAGGCTGAAGTTCGATGAATTTATTCTGCAATTATCAGAAACTTTATTCAAGTTATTCATTACGTCATCTTTAAGAAACAAAGTAAAGTCATATGTAACTTTGCTTAGATTTTTGTTGCTTGTAATCAAAAAAAGAAGCAAACCATCCTCAATCTGATTTCATGTATACCTGCTTGTAGTGACAGAGCAGCAACACTTTTGTTCTGGGTATTATTGTGCAGATGTTTAAGGGATGCATTATTAACATTGTGGTTCTTAGATGTGTTGTTATTGGTAACATGGGTTAACTTTTGCTGCAAAGTATGTCTCTGAAGTTTGTAGATGCATTTAGCACTACCAAATATCTATCAGTGATCAGATAATGTTGCTTTATTCATTCAATTAATTCTCATTAAATAATTAAGAAGCATCAAGAAAAACCTTTTCTTAAGTTTCATTAGGTCCCTGGGTGCCCAACTGGTATGAATCAGACGTGACCCAGTCCCAATTGTTAAGAAACAATCAAAACACTGATAGAACCATACATACATCATTGTCATCTAAAATGTCATTAAAATTGTTTGGAGATGACCACTGAAAAGATAATAACATACATCTAGATAATAGCTGAATCCTTAGGGCAAAATAGATAGAGTAACCATCTTGCCCTAGACTCTATGTACATATGTAATTTTGTTTCTAAAATATCAGTTTGAGTTTCACAGAGCAATTCATTCCTTTGAAACTAACATTTCTTGTGTTACTTGATAGGCCTTGTGGAGAGATTGTTTCTGTACATGCTTATCTCTGAAAAATTTTTACTTTATGTGATCTACTCTTTGCTTTACCACGTTGCCATAGGAAATTGTATTTGCAGATGTCATCCGTCTGAGCAATAATTTTGACAGAGCTGTCATCCATCACAAGAAACGATCCAAAGTGGCTGCTGATGCAAGGAGGATACAAGCTAACAAACTTGTGTCAAAGCTGGTATGAATATTTGTCCCTCTGCTATTCCCGGTGTTGTTTAGTGTTTGGTTTCGATGATAATCGTAACCTTTGTAATCATGCATACATGTGTGTATGCATGTGTGTGTGTGTCTGTAGGTTTGTGATGCCCTACCTTGTCAACACAATATCTCCAGAAGGGCAGCTTCAACAGATCTCATATTTAGTGTAGTATAAGAAGCCTAATTGTTTTTGGTGGTGATCAAAGGTCATTTGGGGTCAACCCAGGGGTCAAATTGTAAAAAACCTTGTAAATAGGATATCTCAAGTAGGGAAGCTTGGACAGTTTTATATTTAGTATGTAGGTGTACCACATTGAATAGTAGAACAGTATTGTTTGGTGGAGGCCAGAGATCATTTGGGGTCAACAGGGATCAAACTGCTAAAACCTTGTAAACACATCATCTCAAGAAAGGAGATCTGAACAGATCACCTATTTAGTACGTAGGTGTACCACATCGATTAGAAGAATGGTAGTGTTTTTGGTGGAGGTAAAAGGTCATTTGGGGTCAACAGGGATAAAACTGTGAAAACCTTGTAAGCACCCGTTTGGTTTTGGTGGAGTTCAAAGGTCATTTGGAGTCAAAAGAGTTATCATTGTGACAACTTAAACATGATATATTCCAAGGAGGGAAGCTTGAAGCTATGATCTCATTTGTTATGTCTATGTGTTGCATCACTGTAACTGTAATAGGCAGTTGTGCATGCTGAGACATACATGAGTCATCATATATCAGATTCATAAAAATCCTCTCAATGATATCACCGAAACCACAAAGCATTTGTGCATTCTGGTTGTGAGGTGATAGATGTGGATTCAGTTTATAATAATATTCAACACTCAGATCAAATTGGCCATGTGGCTGTCTTAACAGTTTGGTGGTTAACTTGGCAATAACTGCAAATGCTGTATGGAATATTTGTTGGTGTTTTACTTATATCCGTTAAAGTCAGTAAGTGTTGGAGTTATGACAAATGAGATCTTTCACATGCTTTTTCAAGAAGTAGACCTCTTTTATTATTATATGACTCTGGCTTTCTTTAGAGTGCCTCCAACTTTCACCACAGTTGTTGTATGTGACAAAAAGAGATGATATTATTGAATATCTTGAGCATTCTGTTATTTATAGTATACCTTGAAAAACTAATCACAACCAATGAAAAACTAATCAAAACAAACAGTTGTTGTGATGTATGCTTCTGGCAAACAGTTCTGTATCGTTATTTTAAAACTTGATGTGAGCTTTTGTAGATTTAACTGATGCTATTTTGCAGGTGTGTCAGATCAATAGAGCAATAAGCTTTTTTGTCTGCATATTATCTATTCACAATAATGCAACCAGATTGTGTTGTGTCAGCTGAAGAAAGGACAGAATGCATGCTAGCTTTAAAATCGATGGTTGTGTGTATGTTGCATTGCATGTAAAATACTGAACACAAGCAGTATTTTCTATTTTGAAACATGTATGCTTATATATTTATATGAATAAATTTGCTAACCAGACAATATTTGACTGTTTCTTCATTGCCTATTTTTTTTTCAGATCCCTGCAATTCGAGGATCATCTCGGCTACCTTGCACACAGCCAGCAACCCCCAAAAATAGAAGTAACAATCTGGTGCTAGACAGGACTATATCAGTAACATTCCTATCACAGGTATTTGGAGATGCTGTTGACATATGTAATGAGGTAAGCACACTGAATTTTATGCATGTATTTAATAATTAGCAACAACTTTCAACTGTGTAGTTTATTCATTTTAAGAGTGCGTACACTCTATATGCAATGGAGTAGCTTCCTTAATGCATTATCAGACGTGCCATCTTTCCTGTTTTCACCATGAGTCTCAAGGTCCTTGTCTCACAGTGAAAGTGACACATCTGATTGTGAAAATCGCCTTTAATGCAACTAGTAACATGTTTCATTATTTAGACAAAAATCAAGGCTTGCCATTGGTGGTTTTAAGTTATTACTGAACCACAGATGTATTGTTGTCATACAAAGTGACTTATGGAACCAAAATATTTCTCTAGGAGAGATAATCTATACTTACAGAGTGAAGAAAAATTGAAAATCTTCCTTGTTCTAGTTTGCTGATCCTAAAAGTGCACTTTTAATAATAACATAGGAGCCATTTTAATACCTCCATGTTTGAAGTGTGATTTCTAGGTTTTCTGAAAAGATTCTCAAGGTTTGCCATTTCCAAGATTGGCAAGTCTCCATTAGTGCATGCTTAGATTGAATGGAATTTTAGCAATAGGTCATAGTTGGATACAGTGCAATTAAATGACACAGAGTTTATCACTGTCAGTGTCTTTAGAACACTGTAAACAAGTCAGTTTGCTGAACATTGGTGTATGGTGAATAATATTCCTATTCTCTTGAAATGTGAAACATTTCTTTTCATATTCAGTGCCATTGGAGAGAATGCTACAATTTAATGCCATGCTTCTGTCTGCGTGAAAAATAATGGTTGGGAATAGAACAAAAATGTTGAAGGAAACTAAACATTACTTAATGCATGTTTCAAAGCACTTGTCATGTGGGTATGATGTTTAGGTCTATCTTTGTGGAGCAAGATTTCTAGATATCTCTCTGAAAGGAATGTTTGCATTATTAAAGATGGCTTTGATGGTCAGTTTAGTTCAAGGGAAGGTAGACTGTGATGTTTCCAGATTCTATGTCAGTTTTTCTTTGTTCCTCATGACAATGTCTACTTCAGTTGGTGAAACAATTGTGTCAAATTACTAGCTCTGCTACTATTTATTCTTCATTAGACGGAGTTTGTCCTGGAAAATTTGGAAATCTTCCTCAGCAGTAGGAGCATTCTGGATCAGAGCAAGAGGAAATTGGTCACAGAAATTAAAGGCAGACTTGGGTATTCCTCCAACCAAATACAAAAGGTATGTTCAAACAAATCATTGGAATCCGTCACAGCTTTGAAGAGTTTCTCTCTTATGCATTTGAAAATTTGGCCTTTAAGAACTGTCAAACGAGGATAAGTGGAGATACTTAACATTTGATGGTACATTAACCTTAAGAGTCCAACATATGCTCCGTCTTTTATATCAAATATATACACCTAGTATATAGATCTACACGAGCTACGCCTTTAAAATTTCAAAAATTTTGCTTCCCTATGAAAGGTGATTCCTGCTCTTTTTTCCTTTCTAGCTAGTCTTTACTTTGTTATAATACAGAGTTGTTTCTTATGTAGAATTGTTTATTCAGTGCCAGCATTTAAATGGCTAGTATGTCAAAAGGGAACTTTGTGATGACTACTGCCTAGATAACACAATCCTAAGCCAGATATATAACAAACTGCACCTAATTTGGAAAGTGCATTGTTCCCCAAAGGTCAAGTAGGTGACCTTTGAGAGATATGTATTCTTCTATATTTCTGTTACCCTCGTTAATCAGTTTACAAGAACTATCAACAACATCATTTGTAAACTGAAATTTTAGTAAATTTGTGTTTGTTTTTCTTCTGTGGATATATATCACGGTAGCCCATGTGCAGATTTCCCTTACAAATAACACACTGTTTACTGGTTGTTTCCATTTCCACTTTCTTTCACCCAGATTTTGGAGGAAAAGTCTCATTTTGACCTTTTTGCCATTCCTGAAAGGCTTCAAAATTTGACAAGATTGGGCAGGCAAAACCTTCACCAGTTAGCCAATAACTTGAAGTGAAGAAATATTCAGAGAACCACATCATATCAACATCAAACTGTGATCGACTATTTGAATTGGAGGAACACATGCACTTCCTAGTTCTGCTTACTACCAGTATTGGATATAAATCAACCAACTGTCATTTTTTTTTCATCGATTCCCATGTTACTTTGGTGAATGCATTGCTACATATCACTGAACACTTTCAACTTCTGAACAACCAGCTGCTACACATGGCTTGCAAAGGTGTTAAAAATAAGTCTGGATTGTGCTGGATTGTGAAGATGAATTTTGGTTTGCTGCATTTAAAATCAAATATGTGTAATGATTAAAATGTTTGATTCATCATGACTTTCATATCTAACTTATATCAGCAGATTCTAAGAACATTACAGTAAGTGGCCTTTACTAAAACATTTCCCAAGTTGGCCCAGCCATGCAAGAAGTATTTTGCAAGAAACATTTTCTGATTTACACACTTCATTAGGTTCTTTTCACTGTATCCATGGCCTATTCTGGTGCACTCTTTACTTTTAGTGATCAGTGTAGGGTTTGACTGCATGATGGGTTTTTGAAGTTAGGTGCCTATCAACACTACGCCTGAGTTCATGATGCATAGCTGACCATTTGTTCTTTTTTTCTCTTTAAAGAAGGAGGTAGTGGTAACAGCCTGTCATGAACTTGCTTCTAAAAGTGACAAAAGATTTATATGAACATACACTAGACGTGACATTGCCATTGTAGGTTACATTCACATTTATTTATAAACTAGCGATACTTTTTGGGAAAGAAAAGAGCGCTTTGCTGACCCCCCTTACAGAAGGGCAAGAGGGCAGCTGCCCATACTGTCCATGTGGGTCTAGTGTAGAAATAGATAGCCGAAATTGGTTAAGTTTACTAGTAATAATTTAAAACACCCAAAACATTCTGACTGTATCACCACATTATGAAGCAGATATGCATGAAAATCTTATTTAATTTGTGTAATTAGGAGAAATATGTCCTACACTAGATAATACAGAATAAAGGTTTATATAAACTTAAAATGTTGATCTACAGCTTTATTATACTATTTCACAAGGTTTTGCTCGAGAAATAACTTTTATTTTCTGTTCCTTATGAAGCCATTGAAGGGGTTGGGTAGAAACTCTCCTGAGATGAGAGAAAGTTTTTACTGCATGGTTTATTAAGATACAAACAAAAAGAAAAAAAAGTCCACAATAACCCTCTGTATGCATTAACCAAGCCCACCTTTAAGGAAGGAAAAATCTCTCCTACACTCCGTGCCAACTGATGATGGAGCTCCACTCCTCTAGTTCAAAACCTGGGTGTGCAACTGCAGACTCTCATTTCTTACCATGATTTCTTGTTGAGGCAACTTCATTTATTCGCCACCCCCCCCCCCCACCTAAAAACAAACTTATTGCTGTGCCATGTGCCTGCGTGAAAGTAGTGAATTTCAGGGGGATGAACTGAGGGCACACGTGGTAGGACTATCTACGCGGAGCGCTATCACTGGTTGTGGGGGTAGGGGAGAGTAAGAAAAGGTTATTGACAATTCAGATCCCTCTTTTGGCATACAACAGAAGCCATGTAATGATTACATGTTCATATTTATCAAATGATCATGCACCTTCGCTCCCGCTGAATCAACATCATATTCGAAGTGGAAGAGTAAATTTCCAAACCTGTGTCCCAAAAGTAAAGAAAACTTCGCTGGAACTCATAAGCCAGAGGGATGTACCTGAAAGTAGCATGTTATGAAATTTGAAAGGCTCTTTTATAAGAAAAAAAAAATCAATTTTTTGTATGTTGACTCCCCCTGCTCACATATAGTCTAGACTTCGTATAGCTGCTTCTCCTTTGCTCTCTCAGCCACCATACCCCTTCTCCAAAAATGAGAAAAGTTGGGATATACTCCAATGTTTATTATTCATTTGCACTGCCTGAAAGTGACTCTGCGAGAAACCGCTTAGTTGAAAAACATACAGCGAGTCATAAAATGTAGACCTTCACACCCCTTTTGCCGAAACCTAGTTACGGTCCGTGTGTATTGTTGGGACTGGGAGAAGAGACTGTGCTGTTTTGGGTGTTGTATGTTCGTGAATTTCATCAACAACTGAGGGATATTGAAACTGTGTGAGTTTTCAGCCCCCACCCCGGGTATGGTTGCAGAATCGAAAGCCCAGAGGTCGATTCTTTTAGCTGCACAACCCCCTTCAGGCTCATCCCCTTACCTACACCTCTGCTATTACTGTACGCACATAAACTTCTTTTATCGGTAGAATGCAATTTATTACCTTTTTTTATTTCGCCAAGTGTTTATCATCATTGAACTGGGGTGTAAGATGTCTGGTTAGTCTCATGCAGGGAGCGCCAATCTAAATTGAAACGTGCAAGGGGGGAGGGGAGAAATATGTTACTAACTGACAGCTTTGAATTACCAAAGCTGTCCCAGCAGGAGACTACCACGCGCTGCATTTTTTGACGGCTTGTTAACATCGAACCCGGGCCACCATAGCTGTTTGCCCTGGAGTAACGCCCATTAACATGACCCAAAAAAGAAACCCGAGAGCTCCGATGTATTTGCAGAACGAAGCATTTCTTTATCTTTCAATGGTATTGAATGTTCGAAACTGGTCAGACATTTCATTATGATAATGACCAAATTGATGATTAATAGGGGAAACGGCAGGGTTAAGTGATTGAGTGCACATATTGTCATCAGTTTATGAAAGGAGTATTGGGTACGTGTTCAGCATTTCTCCAGGGGTGGGGGCTGGCATGAGGGCATGAGTAGCAGGATCTAAACAAAGCGACTCCATCAGCTGGCACAGAGCATACAAGAAAATTTCTGGCTTTCCCCGGTCGATAGATGGAAATGCCATTTTTATGCCATTTTGAGCTCCATATACTCAGCGATGAAATTGGGATTTCATGTCTGTAATTTCTCCGTTAACTGAAAAAACTTCATTCTCTGAAAAACAGTACAATATTTTTTATTACTTTGATCTAGAATATTTTCACTTATAAAGTCTTGTTGTCGGCCTCTCTCAAACTTTTTAAAAACATATCAAGATGTTGCGTGAACAAATAATCGCCTGCATCTACTATCTAAGCGGAGCCCCACCATCAGTTGGCGCAGAGCTCACTGAAAATGTTTCGATCGGTGACGTCTCCCAGAAGTTACCGGGAATGGAATTTTTAAATTCCTTTTTAAAATACCTTTATTTTTGGAGTCAAAATATGATTGAGGATTTCACATGTTCTTTCCCCCCTCCTCCTCCCCCCCCCCCCCATGGCGACGTCACTAATGATTAAAGGACTTTCGTGTAAGGGAGAGGGTTGGTGGGGCCTATGAACAATAATTTCAAATTAGCCACGAAAAAGTAGTTAACTCTGGTGGACGGGGATAAAGATATACCTTAAGGTGAATTATGTGTTGAGTCGCACTCTATAGTGTGACCCGGGCTTTACCTGACAGTCCACTGTTAGAGAAGTTCGTTTCTAAAATTATCTCTAGCCGATTGAAAAGTATGTTTTATGAATTATAAGAGTTGCAGAGGGGGGGGGGGGCAGATAAGAATGAACCATGCATGACAGCTATACGATACACTAAGGTCTTCGAGAGGAAGACGGCTACACTTTAGGTACTGCCAAAGGGCTGTTCGCTGAATTACAGAAACACCACGAAAGGAGGCACTATAGATGTATCGCGATTTCTGTGACGCTTTGAATTGAAGGGCGCCCTCGTCACGATCATCTTCAACGAAAAGAGGGACTACCACACACGAGGATAATTCAAGCCCCGGGCAGGTATCTGACAAAAGTCTAATCAAATCTGATCTTGTGTAGTAAAACCAGGATTCACTGCTGGAAATGTCGACAGCCCCGGTTTTCCTACATATTCATAGTGGATGGGTATGAATGGTGACAGGTTGTGTGCAGTGCAGCTTCATGAAAATTGTGTGAGAATTGAATGTGGAATTATTTTCCAAGTTAACCATTGCATATGGGCTCTACGTAAAGAAAATTTCAATTTTCGTGACAAAATTCGTAAGCGAAAATTCAAGAAAGCAAGTCTTAAATCATTAATTAGCTGTTGTATAATACCATTGCCTTCGTGACGGAGTTGTCGAAAATGGTCTTCATTTGACAATGAAGAAGCCAGCCGGAGAGCAAAAATTAACATATTTTAGAGGACATGTAAAAAACAATAACCAAGTGCATTTCGACAATTTATTCAAATATTCGATCACCACAGAATTTTGAAATCACTTCTCCATTTTCAGGTAATTTAGTTGGTGTATTGATGGGACGGGTGCGTGCCACAGTCTGTTTGTTAAACATGAGCGTGGGGAGGAAATTCCCGCTTTTTTACTGAATTCTGCCACGGCTAGAAATTGTATACTCCGAAATAAAATGTTTTAGAAAGTAACTGTTAAAGAAATGTGAAGAAGAAGAGTATTAATAAAATCATTCGTAGGAAAATAAGACTTTACTCCACAGTTACTCCATGTAAAGTATATGGAGGGGGGGGGGGGTGGAAGGGTCACTGGGGTAATGTGCTGCTTCGAAAGGAGTGACAAAATGTCCACAATTAACGGATGTATTCTTCTTAATTTAATAGAACAGCATGGTAAGGAAAGTCAGTCAATTCATTACCTTGTTTTGTACATTAAGATAATGTGGTAAACAAAACAATGCACGCAAAAGGGAAACCTTGGCCAGTTGGAATGTGTAGATGATGAGTATAACATTGGAATATGAACTTATAAAGTCATCACGCAGAGTTCCCTTATGAGCACCTATAGCCCTAGCTCCTGTATAAGTTACTCAACAAAAGTGTGGAAAGGCAATTGTTACAATGTCCCACAAAACTTCTCTTTTAACAAATTAATTTGGGTCGGAGTGCATGAGGGGGAGGGGGGGGATTTGATATTGTGTCCTCGATCCATCGAAGTATGTGGGAGACGTGTCCCCCCCCCCCCTCTATAATTAACGCCCGTGGGCTCTAGCACAACGGACGTGATTGTCATAAGCAGTTACCTGATCTTCAAGGCTGCATTCATCATCAAGAAGTCAGCGGCATCCGAGCAGGTGTTGCATGGCCTGCTCTGAGGTTCGGCATTTACAGCATAGGAGGGATTTGGGGAGTAGAGAAAAGAAACACAACGGGTGTGTCATTGCTCCCTTTGGATTGAACAGCGATGAAAGCTTGGAGGATGCAAAGCGGAAATCGTTGGGTGCGAAACACAATTTAGAAAAAGTTTGGAATGTTATGAACCAATGAAAATGCACACCCATTTTAGTGGAGAGTCATTTTCTGACCTTATGTATCCTCTAATGTAAAGAGTTTTCACATTCGTCACTGTGATCATCGTACTTCATTAAAACTAAGTAACTTAATAAATTAGTTCAATCATTTAAATCTGAATTTGTATTAGTCGCCGATCTAGCAGCGATAGTGTACATACAGATCATGAAGCTGGTTACCTGCAAATGGCCCTCGCTATAGGAGCAGGACAACTTTGATTTGTTGATGTATGATATTTCCAATTGAATCAGTGATATCAACAAATAAAAAAAAATGCTGTTATCATCAAATGAGTTGTAGATATCATCTGTTATTACTGGCAATCAGTGTAATATCAACAATCTCTACATACCATTAGGTCGTGTATTGATGGCGACATATAAATTGTTGATATCATCGATTCATTTGTTGATAGCCGCAATTACAATATGATAATATTGATGATATAATCAAGCTTTTGAAGATATCATGTAATAATTGTTGATAAAGTCAATTATATGATGATATTAGTGATTAATTTGATGATATCAACAAATAATTTGTTAATATCATCCATTTAATTGTTCAAGTAGGCAAATATTTAACGACATTGTTAATCAATTTGCATATAACATTAAATGAATAAGTGATATCATCAAATAATTGGTGATATCACCAAATACTGAAGAAAACTAAAATGAGTTTGTTACAATAGCGAACTACCTAGAGAATAAAGAATAACTACTGGTCTAAACGAACGTCTCACAACTAGGTTTGGGAACTCCCGAGGAATAGGGAATTTTTACGCTATAAAAAACACAGAAGATTTTTTATGCGTTTCAATGTCGTGTGATGTCGCTACCATAAAATGAAATTCAATCATTCCGAAGTTATAGAGTGATATTCTGAATGTTAATCTGATATCTATTACCGTTTTTGACATATAGCTTTTGAAAGTTTGACGAAAATTCAAATATGGTGACATATACTGGTGCACGGTGTTAGTATTTCGTTTGTTAAGCCTACATATAGTGTCTCAATTTCTTGACATCTGTCTCACGTATTGGTAGGTTATTAACAACGTTAAAGGAAAAGATATGCTTCCAAAATGAGACCCTCGAGGAATACAAAATCATCTCAATTGCCCTTGAAGCCGTAAAGGTTAAGTAAAGGTTGACTGTACATAGCAGGAGAGACCGTCTCTTGACGTCACAAAGTTGCAATAGTAACAATGTTTATTCATGATACAGTTGTAAGACAGGAGTATGCATGTAAAATTGTCAATGCATGATGGATTTTGAAACATCAACTTCTCAGGCGTGGCAGGAGAAAGTCCGGCGGGAGAAAGTTGGCCAGGTGGGAATTTTGCGGGAGGAGGGGACTGTTCCCCGTTCACTAGTTAAACATACTTTTAGCCTTCTTTTTCAGTGGGGTCAGTCTGAAACCCTAGGATCGTTTTTGTGTGCCTAAAAGTGAATTCATCTTTTGAAGTTAAAAAAATTATAAAAGCTAGTTCGGTTCTACTTTTTGTGTTTCTTATTTCTCAATCTAGCCTGTGTCACGTGACAACATAGATTATTAGAGAGAAGCCTAATTGCCGAGATTAATTTGAATTAATAATAAGCCAATCAATCAGAAAAGGTGAAATATATACTGGGATGAATTCGAATATATACTGGTAAGTACTACGGAAGCATTTAGATCAGGTGAAATTGCGTTTCACACAAAAGGACAGACTGGTGAGGTTGATTGATTTATTGATCGAGTGATTGAATTTATTCATTCACACATGTATATGTAAAAACGATGTAATTATATAGGTAATTAATTGCATAAGTTATAAGTAGTATATATCATATATGAAACATCGTAATCTCTGAGAGAGCTTGAGGTGACGTCCATAAGAAAGTAAATAAAGTTGAACAAACTAAGATAAACATCAGGTAAATTTAAAAGAAAAGCAAAATTTAACAACAGGTATTTACAGCGAAAATTGCAAATGAAAAGAAAAACAATAGGGGTAGGATGAAAGGGGAGGAGAGAGGAAGAAGGTGGAGAGTGGATGCAGGAAAGTCAATAAGAAAAGTGGGATAATTTAAGAAGGTACTCTACATCAAGTGTAACATACAAAAGGGGGGATAACGTAACTTGTTAGTATGCCAACTGATTAGTTTGTGGAAGAAAAGAGTTTGATTACTTAGTAACATGTAGTAACAGTAGTAACATGTGACATTGTGATTTAAGATACACACATATCCGTTTGCTGTTTTTGAAAGGCGCAACCATTTTACGATTCATGCCACGAGACAGAATAATAAAACCTTGGAGCTACTAGGTATAGTAGCTGTTTACACGTTGTGTTCTCACTTTTTGTGGTTTTTTCACTGAGATACTTCCATAGAGACGTAAGAAAAAGAGGGGGAGTTCTAATGCTGCAAATATTGCAAATATTTCAGATAATGCTAAGCTGCTGTGATTTCATAGGAGCTGTCTGCCATTTCGAAAGAGGTCCCAACAAGACCCTTTGTGCACATATGTTGGTAGTAAACTGTGCGGTAAACAAAGCGTTAGGTCAGATAAACGATGCCAACAGTACTAAAGTACTATTTTGCCTGGGCAGGTGGCCTAACGAGCGATAACCGTGGCCAAAAGAGTAACGATCGATGCCCACTCAGCCACTTTTATAGTATTGGGCCTAAGCTGTTTTCCGAGCAGCGTTTTATCCGACATATTTGTGAAGCAGGCGTAAGTTATGCACTTAACGTTAAATGTGCACCACGTTTAGTGATTAAGACTAGGATGGAGTGAGTAAGTCACATGTTTAGAAAAAAAGAATGGCACGAGGATGAGACCTAGACAAAGCCTCTTCACTCTTCACTTGTTGAAAATAAATTCTTCGAGAGGCAAACTTATAAACATATTTCAAAATTAGCATCGAGTTAAGACTGAATTGCCACATTAGCCATATGGAATTTTGGCGCTTGCGCGTTGCTAGGGGCATATACTGTTACACGTTGCTGCAGGAAAGGCCCAAAAGCCTAAGTTTAAAGCCTATAGACCTTTTTTTTTCTTTTTTCATGTTTTAGTAAATTCCAAATCAATCACTTGTGATAATAGACTGAGGTGTCGGTGAAGACTGCCATCTATTCTTACTTTCCGCCTCTATGGATACCTCAGATATGGTTCAGGATCGCGAACTCTACTACAATCGCGACAGTCTATATGATCGTTCAATGAAAAAAAACCTTCAGATTGAACACATTTCTTTTCAAATTATTTCCAAATATTTCTTCACTAAACTAGCGGAAGTACCACTAGTTAGATAGACAAGGTGGTAAAAGGAACACGTTGTTTTGTTATTCCTAGCTCAGTGCAGTATTAATCAGCTGCGTGTAGCACTCAATGCGAATGCTTGCGCAGGACCTGATTTGTGGGGGACTCCCAACAATGATGTTACATGTCAGTAATGCTCCCGATCGCGGTGACCTTAGTTGTTATCTCATCCCTATACGTAGTAAACAGAGAGGAGATATTGTACTCCGTTGAGCGGCTTAAATCGCCAAAACTGACACTTAAATGTTAGCCCACCTAACGCCCCTTTGTAGTAGGTCCTATTCAACCGAAACTTGGTGGGTGAGTGGTCCTCATGTGGGGGTAACGCATTGTACGCAAAGTACATGGATCGAAATTGCTGACCGGGGTTAGGGGGCTAAGAAGGTGTGTACAAATGTGTGTGTGTGTGTGTGTGTGTCTGGTGTTTGTGTGTGAAATGACACTGTGATAGCACAAAGTAATGTACATGTGTGTACCTACAGACGTTGCCTTAGTGGGTAGTGTGGAAGCGACCTATTTTCGTGCAACAAAGTTGGAAAGTGACCTGTACTTTCCCAGTTGAAGATAAAATGTCATCGAAAAGCACATGTACGATGAAACGTTTTGACAGTTTTTCTTACCATGTTCGAGTTGAAACTTTGCAGTTACGATGAAGTAAACGTCTCATCACCCTATCAACAGAGGGTTCGTTCCCATATTTTCGTGCAACTTAATGATATGCAACCTTTTTAACTCAAAAAGATAAAGGTGACCATCGAACAGCACACATTAAGTATGCTTTGAACCTTTCTGCTGCTAGTAGAAACATTAGGCTGGAAGGACGTTCAAGGAAAAATACGGGTATGCGAGTATGTTTCTGTACAAAAGAAAGTGTGTCACGATCTTCTCCTAGACGGTTAGTCGGATAAACGTCAAACTTGGTGGGTACGTGCCTAGGTAGGTTTTATAATATGGGCCCGACTGATGATTTCAAAGGTCATGAAGACGAAAAAACACATTATTAACGTTATGTTTATGTGTGAATATCATAGAGTTATAAAACTATCATACATCAAAAGTGGACGGCGAAAGAAGTTTTTTTTTAATATTGATGACATCACCAGGTTAAAGGTCACGTGACTAAAGGTCAAATTGGTAAAATGCTCTGAACAAAATGTGTGCCACGATCTCCTTCTAGACGGTAAGTTGGATGAACGTGGTCGGTATGGTGTCTAGGAATGAGTTGTAACGTCAGCTCAACCGATGACGTCACAGGTCAAGATCAAAGGTCACGGTTAGTAGAGTACATAATACAGTGTGCTAGGGGGCTGTTAGAACATATGGTGTCAACATGACTTTTACATCTTTGCCTTTTCGTGAATGTGACACTGTGGTTCAGCCTATGCAAAAATGTTTTGAGTGGTTATGTTTGCCAGGTAGCAATGTCATTTACCATGCGTTAGTACCATCACTCAGTATATTTTTACAGTTTAGCGTATATGCCTACTGTACAGTTGTACAGGAACTCGAGTTGTTTACATACTGTGAAGGTAATAGGGACTTTAAAATTTTCAGTACATACGAAGGAGCAGCTCGTTGAGTGAGCAATTAACGATTCAATTTGGTTTTTGGAAATTTGTGATTAGGCACTTTACGTATTAGCACTAATTCATGTGCACATAGCCCAGTACAAGTCATGGATAAAAGATGACAGTTTGCATGTAAAACGTGAGTATTAGCTAAATACAAGTATTGGCATTAGTTTGTTTGTACCCTTCAAAAGCCTCACAAATTTATCAAAATCAACTCATTGAGCCCTTTGAAATTATTTGTTGAAACCGTATGAAATTGGAATGCACCTACAGCAGCAACACCATCTGCTAAGATGGACTGATTCGGATTGGAAGTTTTCGGTTTGTTATGTTACTCAAACTTTGTTTTGAGGAGATATCATACATAGGCACCTCATAATCAAGATATACATTATTGCTTCCTGTGCATTAAATCTGAACATCGCTTTTTGATTCAATACCTACTACACAGGTGGTTGCAGTTTGAGTGTCTCAAGTGAACATGCAGAATTATTTCCTTTCATTGTTATTTCCAGCTCATTTATTCAACCTTTTATTAAAAGCAACACATAAATCATTTAAAGGATTTTTCTTTAAATTTCCACCTCTCTACATACATTTCCTCTGAAATAGATTTTAATTTACATATCAATTGAATTACTCTCTGATTTAGCATAGCATTGAATATTAAATATTTCAACTGAAAAACAAAGAAATTATTTTGAAGATCATTTCATGTTCGTCTAAGACGATGTGATTACGTCAGGGCCTGAATTATCTAAGATTATACTTTTGTTCGAGACAAGCATGATCTTTTTGTAAGGCTCTGCTCCTCTTCTTCTCTTTTCTTCCTACAATTTTCCGTAGCCTTAAGCCATAGCATACTTCATGATATGATTTAAATTACAATGTTGATTTGCCAAATGAGATCATTAATCGCACCCGTGTAAAGCGGGTATAGTGTAGCATATTAAATTATAGAAATAGAATTATTATATTTTAATTGAAATTTCTAAATTGATTGTGGAACGGTCAGAGAGTAACATGAGGTGAATAAGGTTTTCAAAAAGAATCATAATAGTACGGAAGATATATAGTATACAGTGTAAGTCATGGGTAATAGAAGACCATGTAGAGCTGTTTTAAATACGATCTCTTTCCCCCCAAATGTCTACAAGATTTAGTACACATGGTTACAGCATATTTATTCCGGTATTCAAATATGAACGAGGATTTCCGTTTTAGTTTTTAAGTTAAAAGTAAAAAAAAGGTACCGCCAATGAAAAGTAAAGCAAGTCAATAATTATCTAATGTATGGGGAAGACAAAGAAAATCAAAGTGTTTTAACTGAAGTCATATACAAAAAAGTGTATACTGAGTAACTGTTCCTTCAGCTGCTAGTAGTTGAGGATTAACAAAAGAGATCACCGCATTCATTTTCCCAAAAGTTCAGATCGATCTGAGCACAGTGCGTTTTAACAAATATATATATCTTTTTGGTTTCAGTGGAAATTGCCCTTTTAGATCTGTTATGTGAGAATTTGCGCTGATTATACAGATAACTCAATGCAAAAGAATGAAGTAATTTGGCAGACCACTGAAGGAACGTAATATTTGCAAGATTTGTGTCACTTTTAATTGAAAATATTGTCTTTGGTTTACAGAAAAAAATCACATTTTGAAAGCCAATTTTATTCGCACAGAACAACTGCATATTCAAAATAAGACAGGAGGGTAGCCTTCCTTTCAAGACATAAGTAGATACATTCAGTTATTTGATGCTCAAGAATAGATATGTTTACCGACACTTTCAAATGATGCATCTTCTGTAACTCATCGTATGCATAACATTTCGCACGGTCCGGTAATATTTTGAGGAGCGGAAACTAAATTTCCGATACTTACTAATTAGACTGAAATGCTTGATACTGAGGTATGTTTTTCTTTGTATGTCATACTGCTGCACTTTAAACCTAATAATTCCCTTTCAATGAAGTTTTTATTGAATGTGGTGAGAGGGATGTAAGAGATAAAAATCTAAAGTAGAAGGAAATAGAGCAACTAGAGCACCCGAAACAAGAATAAGTCAACTTTCGGCAAGCCTGGTACCTTTAGGACTACCTCATATCAGTTCATGAGATACAATAATGAGATCCGATCGGCTTCGGGAACTAAACAAAGCAATCCAAGTATATTAGACCTTATTCTAACAAATTATCTATACTGTTTTGAACAAAAGAAAGATTACTGTTCATTTTGAAGTGCACGGTGATATTGCTAGGCTGTACACATTATGTTTCAACGTCCTTTCAAAAAGTGAAGTTAAGGGCTAGCATAGAAAGGCTTATTTATACCTTCGGGATCCATCTTCTTTTCTCCTTCAAGTAATCTTTTGTTAAATCGACAATAATATAGAAACTCGTCTCAGGTAACACTTGACCAAATGGCATTCTTTCTTCTAAAACTGATTTATCTTGTTAGTCAATGATCCCTTTAAAATTCAATGGCGCTTGATACGAGAGTTTCTGTGATCCCCGAAATGCTCGAAATAGATGACGTGACTGTTCTCTAACCGTGAACAAATGTAAACGGCAGTCCTTAACACTATCTTTGTCCGGTGTTTCGTCTGGCCAAACGTCTGACGTTTGGTTTCACAAAGACATCTTTCGTGACTGCTCAGACGTATTACAAAGTCAGTAAGTTCTGACTGTGATAAGGAAGATCTAAGGTCCAGGTTCCAAGTTCCCCATCTGAGCATCTGATTCTTACCTCTAAATAATGTTCCTCAACAAGAAGAAGCATATCAAGACGCAAACTATTGAACCAGTGATGATTGCCATAGTCCTATAGTTCTGAGTTATTGCTGTTGTAGGTGGCGTAGCAACGCTATTCACTGTGTAAAAACAGAAAAGTATAAAAATGTACCCAAGGTATTGGAATGATAGTAATCTGTTTTAATTTTACAAGAATAATTACTGAATTTAATAGAATTTCAAGAGGCAAAAAATTGTTTTAACTTATTGCTATAAATATGTAGGAATTTGTCGTTTGGGATATTTGCTGTTCATAATTACTAATAATGTGGCAATCAGAAATGAATGCAATCATAGAAACTATGGTATTCAATACAATGGGAATAAATTACCAGAATAGTAATGCATTACCTCATAAGTGTAACAATGAATTAAACTTGGGCAATATTTTACGGTAAAACTGTTCAACTGCAAATGAAATGTACCAATGAAAGTTACAGACTTCTTTAAATTTCCCACAGAGCAAGTGACATTTGCTTGGTTACCAAACAGGACAACCCTCATGGTACTCCCTTGCAGAGTCATTTCTATACCAGGTACTGTCGATGGTAGTACTTTAGTCTCTGTTCCGTGACGTACTTCCACTTCGTCTACTGTCCAGATATGATCTTCAACTGGTATTGTTTGATCTCCATAGCATTTCATGTCAACACTTCTCGTTGATTCATTTAAAGTCACGATTGTTTGACATTCTTGCTGCATACACAGTAGGCTGAAAGAGGAAGCTATATTAACGATTAAATTATGGAGAATAAATAGTTTTCACATACACGAGTATAAGTTGTGTAAAGTTTTGCGGATAACTTAAATTGCCCTGTACGTATGGATGCATAATAACATTGCAGCTGGCTTGATAATCAGGTACGTCCTTAATTTCCACTTAATTTGCTTACAACTTTTTGTAGATGAAAAAATGAAAACTAAAGTGAATTGTATTTAAAATAATACACCTTGATAATTAGATAATACATTTACTTTATTGGAAATAAAGGCTAATAAGACTACTTGTATGCACGCAAGTATACCACATACAAACGATTGCTTTTGCATACGATGACTACTCGTCTGCACCTTAAATTGCTGATTGCTATTAGATTTTCGGTTGAGACTGATAATTACAGAAACACTCACGTGACGATATTATTTTGTAAACGTTCTTCTTTCCCTTAAAATATCCGCATGTGTAGCTTCCTTCATTGCGCTCTGAGAATCCTTCTATATACAGCACCGTCGATGAATTGGTGTTACTGCCTTGAACATTTTCGTAACCAATTTCAATGGGTTCAGTGAAGTCGAAAAGATAGATGATTTCTCTATTGAACCACCATGCGTATGTTGTGTTTTTCTCCACTCGGGAACATTCCATTTTAACATTCGCACCACGAACAACCGAAACTTCGAACACACTGTCCGTACCTGGAATGCAAATATATATTATCTTTTGTATAGATCGTCTCGATTCTTTGCACGTGTTGATGATTTTCTGTTTATTATAAAAGAAAATTGTTAGAATGAAAATTGTTACTTGAAGCTAATACAAACAATAAAAGATAATATGTTCGTCACTGCGTAGTGTCATCAGAATTTTCGACTGTTCTTAGATTAGTTGGGGTTTTAGTGCAAGTTACAACTAGGATCATTTAGACTGGTCTTACTTCAGGAACGTGAACTTATGAGACAGCGGAAACATGTGGAATGTTGCCATACTCACATTTTAATGTTGACAGCAACAATAACAGAAGTTTCGACGGATAGAGAGTCATTTCGTCGGTTCAGCGTTGAGCTAATAATGCCACGAATGTACAATACATCTTTTTGCATTGCATCTGTACTCACTGTTCTTTCACTATACATCTGCATGCCCCTGTTACATATTTGAAGTCGTTAATTGTTGAAAACAATCAGGTACTTGGAGGCTCTGTTTCGATGTTGTGACAGCAATTTCCTTGTATGTAATATAACTAGCCTACAAGGATCAAAGCTTCCACTATTTCTCTTGTTTTTTATTTCTTTAATATTTACCTCTGTCGTTTTACTAAAATAAAAACATTGCGAAGAGTATTTGAATGTATCATGCATGGGGGCTAGTGTGCTAATGTTACGATCAATGCGACCATCTTCGGCAAGCAGTTTGGTTCTGAATTTCTTTTTTCCTCATCAGCCAAGTTGTATCGTGTGTAACGATCATCCATGTTACACTTTCCCTGTGGGGCTCAACGAGATAGCCATCTTAAATCATTTACGAAGTATCAAATTTCCACAAACGTAGAATATGGCGAAATGTATACTAAACAAAAAAATATAATAATAATTTCAAGGAGAAGATTTTCATTATAAACCTTCCTTTTTTTCTAAATATCCATTACGCTGACATAAAGTCAATGGTGGCGTCACCTTGTAGTATTCACTAAAGAAGATTTACATGATCCTAGAAATTTTGAAAGAGACTTATATAAGGCTTTTATCTGTACTGAAAATTACTTCACAGTACCGGTACTTGATACCTGAAAGAAGTATTACGGCAAGATTGATAAGTAATAATGACAAAGTATAGTGAGGCCGTTTGTTCGATCTCTTGTTATTGTTATTAAAAGTGTATACAGGCTTTTGAAGATTGCTAAGAAGGAAACTCATTGGAATATTATCGTACCAACAGTATGAGTTGAAGTCACGTTTTCGATTAGTTGCTGAATGTATGACCGAGCTGGGTAAAGTAGTAAAGGTCATAAACGATAACATCGCGGTTTTTAAAGGAATAAATGAACTAAAATTTTGGGTCCGGTGGATCATTTTGAGACATTTTATAGCAAGAATAACAACGGTTTATATTTCTCCCCACAGACACTCGCTATTATTTCCAAATTAATCGCTATTACTCGCTATTATTATTTTATTTATTATTATTATTTTTTAAGTTTTAAAATAATGATTTTTAATGTGTTGGTCATAATCGTTGGGTAAAATGTTCCACTTGTGGTACAATTGAACCCCCTCCCCCCCCCCCCACAGAAAAAGCTGTATACGGGCCTGTTAGTTTAATACTAGTAACTGACAAATCTGCCCAGATAATTGATAAGATGTCCTTGTCAGTTTCCCTCTGAGAAGATTTGACTTCAGTTTGACTAAGGTTTTTCAGACAACTAGAGTAAATTCAATAAATGGATGGATACAATAAAAACGTAGATCTACCGATTTTTGTCTTACACGAAACAATGTTGGTACTTTGTTTACTGGGCACGAACATTATTGACATGTTGTGAAACTTGTTAACCTTTGCCTGGTTTGTTTTCAATGAAAATGAATTTATTTGCCAACCCAAATTTTGTCCCTTTTTCGTCTTTTTTATCAAAGCCTCAAAATTGTATGAATCAACAAGGTTAATCAACGCGTGCATCACATGTAGGCTAATGTACGACGAGGGTTTACACAAGCAAACCACGTTTCATTAATCTTTTACGATAAAAGCAATAAAAATGGAATTGCTTTCTGTTAACACAATTTACTTACACTTTACATCGTTAAATGATTTACATGCATGTGGCCAGTGCATGAAAGAAATCTTTCTTTACTTGAGAAGAACCGTTGATAGAAAGAGAATGACATGACTACAAGATTGTAAACGAAACATTTTGAGAGGTTCGTTATATTAACTCATCTAGTGCAGCATTTATGTGATTTCAACGCATAATGGGAAATACTTCCTTGTCTTTGGAATCTATCAATCTTCCACAAATAACTGTGTTGATATATCAATTTGAATGTTTTTAATGATTTTTCATTGTTTTTTTTTTTTATTAACGACGTCGATCAATTTTTGTAAGTGTTACTCTTTTAAAGTTGAAACAGGTGCATCATTTTTAACGTTTTGAAGGAAGAGTTACCACCTAAACTCGACAGACCTTCCGTTAATCAAAGTGGCAACTCTACATCTCCCAGGTTTCCTCACAGTATTTTCTAGTACGAAAGCCTGTTCCTCAACCTTTTACACTATATTTTTAATCAGGAATAAAGACTGAAGTAATTTAATTACCAATGAAACTTTCAACTTATTACAACAAATTTCAAGATTTTGTAGCATAGTACTTAGCATCGTATTTTCTTGCTCAGGTCAAGCATACATATCTGGCTAAATTGTGACAGTGAGTAGGGTGATTTAAACCAAATTTTTGGTGTAAATCAAAACCAAAACAACAATATTATTAGTTCACACATTTGTGATTTCGCCGACAGTAGACGCAACCAGACAAGGTGTGCCGTGAAATTCGTTAACTTCACGAAATATTCCCGAAGGAATCACTTGAGGTTGAAGATCGAATAGATGGTGCTATTGCTACTTGGTAAATAATGGTACAATTTTCTGGATCCTCTCAGGAGGTGTAAACTCAACCCTCATCAGGGTTGGGAAGGAATTCACGCGTTACCAGTAAAGCCGATACAATAAAGAGTTCCTCGTTGTGTAAGAAAATCACATATAACGAATGAGGCCTACATTTGAAATCATGTGGGCTAACGGATCAAGTAACATATTACAATGGTGCAAATTAACTGTAACGGCGTTACATTTTGGCCTCTTTACAGATAGTCACAGCTTTAAAAAGGGTCACTTATTTTGACGACTGCTGCTCGGGATACTAAAGAAATTGGACAGAAATTAAATTTGTCCTATCACTTTGTTATCAGATTGGAGTTTTGTACAGGTATTTAACTCACGGTTCTGAAGATACTTCCCTGGAATGTAGGGTATAGCGAGAAGTACCACAAAATCTAACAAAATAGATCCAAATTCCAATGTTGTGTAAGTAAAGGTGCCAAATCATCTTTGTGACGCGTCTCCTTAGTATACACAATGAATACTGTGCGGAACCATACAACAAAGTACAGAGTAATGTTTATAGGGCAAGTGCGGGGACAGAATGTGCTGGGGAATTTAAAACGTGACGCTAACAATGACGTAGCTAGGATTCTCAACAAGAAACTTTTTGACAAAAGTACTTGTCAGGCCGCAGACATGTCACTTCACATGCCTATTTTCAACAAATCAGATTTCACTCACGCAGGGAGCTCCCAGGCCTATTGATGGGGACACATGGTGCCACAAGTATGTTATAGAAGGTATCAGAGTCAAGGATTTATCAGTGTCAAGGACTTACAGGAGGGTGTCTTCCCTTAGGGCTAAGAGTTTTGCGGCCACCGGAAAAGAATGACAATCTAGTTGGAAAGAGGCGCATAAAAGAAATTTTTTAGCCTTATAATGCCCTTCAGTGCAAATGCTGCAATTTCTTGATGAATGAGAAAAACGTACCCTATAAAAATATAACAATCCCGATTGTTTTTACATAGAATGCACGTATTAATTAAATCGAATTTACTCACTCCACGGCTGAAATTTAACCTTTCAGAAGATTTTTGGGTCGATATTGTGAGCAAAAGAAAATTTATGGTCGCTTGCATATACCATGAACGAATTTTGTTTATACCATTTACACCAATTTAAATTGCGCTGAAGCAAACCGGACAATTTGTGGCCAAAAACTCCTCCAGATCACATGAGATTGCATTCTGCTGCCCTTTTTCGGTTGACATTACGTCTCACCCCCAACCTACAAATAAATGCAGCTTAACAGGTTAGTTCCATTAACAAGTTAATTTATTTCGGAGTGGGTAGGGGATCAAAATATAATTGGGGACAAGAGTGCCGACTCCTCCACCACACTGCGGCACTGCACTAAAAAGGAATTGGTTATTTAATATAATACTTATGGCACTGCCTGATGGGAGCATAAACAACGATCGGTTGGCGCGTATAGCGTACGAGAAAATGTTTGACAAAAATACTTGCCAGATCGCAGAAATTTGCAGCTCGCAGGTCCATTTTCAACATAATAAATTTGATTAAAGAGAATTTAGAAGAGGGGCGGGTACGGGATGGAACCGGACACTTGCTTGGTCATTTGAGATGGTAACACATTTGACACTGTTAGAGTTTCTGTATAGAGACTATAGATCACACTTCCTCAAATAGCGGTGCGCGCCATGCACTTGTGGCCCGCGACTTGGTTTGGAGTGGCGCAAAAAATACTGGTAGAATATCTCAGCTAATCGATCTGCAAAGTGATGATGATAAATTGAAAGTTTTGCACGGTCGCAAAACATCAGTGGATTTCTGGATAAGAAATCATTGTCATTGAAAGTGGTGGGGATATTCGGATCCACCTATGTCTGCGAAAGTTCCTTCAGCAACATGAACTTTATCAAGAACAAGTTTCGAACACGACTGTCTCACAACCACCTGCAGGACATATGTTTCAAGGCTTGCCAGATCATCTAAATGTCATTTCAGTCACTAGGTGGGTGGAGAATGTTTCCTTGTTGGCACATTCGATAAGATGATTTTTCAAAAAACTGTTAAGTTTGGGAAAAATTTTGGCCGGGAAAATTGAACAAACCTTATACCTCCAGGACGGCGATCAGTGGTGCATTATATAAGTAACATTTTGTAATGTGGTGCTTCAGAAAATTTAATTGAGGAAGCCTGCTATTAACACTTAATGCGTTTCACCATGATTGGTCTGCGCCCTCAGAGGGTCCTTCGACGCATTGTTATGTTAGAAAGTGTTAAACCACCATTTCATGCTTTCCATCAACGTATGTACTAAAGTGCACCACGATTGACGGCCTGCATGGTTCTGTGCATCTCGTATTGCCATATGTTATGTGTATGCAGAGAATAGACATAATATGGTCATTTTTGTTTTTGGGGGGTGACATCAGCAACGTGTCTACTGGTCTATTGGGAAACGTACTCTTCCCCTCCCCCCCCCCCCCACAAAACATTTATGAAAGAGGCATTTTTTCTACATCTGAAAGATAAATCTACCGTGCCACTGTGGTAAATTTATCTAATTTTATTTAATTATTAAATTTATCTGAATCTTCCCAGTCTTACATGCCATGATCACAGAAAAGTTCTGGTCAATTCACAAAATTCCTGCACCCATAGAATAAATAGGGCAATGTTCACTACAGTCCAAATTGGAGCATAAATGGCGAAAAGAAGGAAGTTTGGTTTTTTACCAAATATTGGGTTATATTTACACATACATATTAAAAAAAAATAAGGTTCTAATCATATGTCGATACACTGCTGAGCTTGAGCCAGGATGAAATTTTATGTGTATGAACAGATCAGTGTGGGGAACATTTGAGACTCTGTACCCCATCTCTCCATGGGTGACGTCCTACGATAGGAGTGACTGGGTGTATACAGCTTGGACATTTTAAGAGGAACTGTATGGAAAATCACAGCGTATGGGATTCATCGCTCATCGTAATGGTGTGTAGTGAGTAAGCAAACATGAAAGCATAGGCCATTGGGTACGTGCCCAGGGACACTCACTTAATCACGCTCCACAAAATTTTCATATCATTTTTTTTTTCCGGGGGGAAGGTTTTTTGTGGGGGAGGTGTAGAGTATACCAGGTCCTTGTGAGAAATGAGCTTCAATGACATTGCACAGGATTTCTCGAAATCAAAAGAGGGCATAGTTATGATTTAAAGCCGGAATATGAGTTGAACTGACAATTGCCTGGTCATCTACCTTTGTTCTTCTTCAAAGTTTCTGGAAAGGGAAAGTAGGGGGAAAGATGACCTGTCACAAACAATAAAAGACAACTATGCACTTATCTTTCATTCGGGTAATCGGGGTGAAATATTAAGTCCGGGACCAAAAATTGAACTACTGCACTGGATATTGCTGGGGAAAGAAAAATATAAAAAACCAAAAATGAACCAATGATTGCCGACCGTGAAATTCTTTCTTCGGCTAATATAACGTGAACCGAACCTCTATGTAAAGCCTATATGGTATGACGGAAACGTACAATAAATAATGTTAAGGAGAAGGGAATTTCATAGAAGGAAATACTAACAGTACCACTTCCGGTCGGTTACTTGCTTAGCCTGAGATCTCCGAGAAGACTACGAGGCGTTTGAAACCATACATTCTCTGCTGCCATCGCGCCAACTGATTGTTTTGCTCCCCCTCAGAGAGTACAAGGAGGCGATTTTAAATACTTTTTGATCCAATCATAACACTGATTTAAGGGTTAAGGCGAGAAGAGAGAAAAGCAATTTATTGTAGTTTGAAATATTTTAGATAAAAGCAATGCAACTTAATACCATTTTTCATAGATAAATGAATAGATATGGTTGATGTTTTCCTTGTTAATTGGGAAATTATATAGACTAAGATGTCTATATTAAGACTGGGTGCATGTAGCTTTGGACACTCGCTAAGCGCCGTTTTCCAGGCATTCCAGACTGGGAGGTAATTTGTAAGGCCAAACGTTTTCTTGTACGCTCGGTGCTGGCGCTCTGATTAGATAGTCCTTAAAGGGGAATAGGGCATTTCTTTTAGAGAAGACATCCATATTTTTGAAACCAATGTTTGTGGATGCAGAATGATAGATTATTCAAAATAAGGAAGGTCAGTAGCCTTCTCTTCAAGAAATAAGCTCCTCACAGACAGAAATTCAGTTATTTGTTGCTCAACACTAATTTGTTCACCCAAACTTTTCAAAATTCAAATGATGCATCTTCCGTTACTCATCACACGCATAATGTTTTGAGGAGATGAAGCTTTGGTAGTTGTTTATGGATGACACTGAATGGTTTAACAATGATTACCACTATTTTCTTTAGTATGTCATGTTGGGGTATTCTAAACGCCCTATTTCCCTTTAAAGTTCTTATACATATAGGATTCTTTACATAGGAAACCTACTAGTCCTGTCCGCAGAATGTTCACTGACCAGACGTCTCCCGTGCACACGCAAGTGAAATGCCCTGTCATAGACGTATGGCGGTATGTGTCCACATCACTAGATCCCAGCGTCGTCCCTGCCTATGAATTAAGTGCATTACGATGTAAACGACTGACCGGCTGATCATTAGCTTAAAACTTTTGGTATCATTATCGGTTTCTTTACCAGATGCCCATATGTCACGAAGTGATAGCTTTAATATTCCAACTGCCTAAAATCTGCAAAGCGGTTAAGTTGGCCACGAATGTAATCAATCGATGTCAAGCCTACCTAATAGAGCTTTTATTGTAGGCTACGCAAAACAGGAAATCCATGATGTTGCACCACGCATAATACAGGATACCTGCAAAATTATAAAACTCAAAAGTTAAGCTATAGAAATGTGGGTCAGAGGTCATCTAGCCCACTTTGCCGTGCCTGGAATTTGTCCGAGCTATATTATATACAAATGTTTTAAATTTATGGTTGGTATTATATATTTTTGTTCGTTTACACATCCCTCTAGGCCTATATACCTCATAGGCAATCGCTCTTGGCAAAACTCATAAATCGTAAGTAATACTATTTCATTGAGTGTATGAACAATAAAAGAATACACAGATTACTGCTGGTCCACGAAATATTCTTATCTTCTTAGATTTCTATGTGCGTGAACTCAGAGGTTACCTGTGAGAAAAATCACATGCCTACAGCTAGCATTTGCACGGGTAACAGTACAGTGTGTTTGCAGGCGCGACGGCCGCAGTCAATTACATAGTGGTTCTTCGCTGACGTCACTGCGCTGTACGCAGGCTGTTTTGACTGTCAAAGGTCCATGTAACTAAGACCCTGTTGTTAAGGCGTATCGACAACACACTTTCTACGCATGAGCATATGCCAAAATGAAACTCAATGACGTCACGTGAAGAGCCTCTGTAAGACCAATGTACGCTACATTCCTCAGTGCGCTCTCACTTATTTCGCGCGTGTCAGCTTCCCGGGTGCACTGTGACGCAATAATAATCACCAGTGTTTAGAATGGATAAACAATGAAGAATACACAACACAAGCATTTAGATATCCGTACGAAACGTATACAATCTTTACAAAGCTCTTCGTTGTTTATAACAACATAGAAATGAATCAAAAAATTACTTTTGATTTGCTTCGTCTGGCAGGTGAGTTGAATTTCTGTCATTCTTAAATATCCAGCAAGGCTGCCCTTTAAGTGTCAACCTGTAAGATATTGTATAAAGTTTCGGGTATGTTTGGGCAGGCTCCCTGGTTTAATAAGCATACTGACTGGTAAAAGATATTCTGCACTGCATTAATCATGAAGTTCATGAAGTCACGGTGCTAAGTTCCATCTGTCCCGTCTTATTTACCACGGTTCGTATTGTAGGGAAAAGACAGAGGTGGATACCATGCGACCGTATATAGCAGATGTAGAGTATCTATAGTGACACCGTGATTAAAAAGATGGGTACGGCAAACAGTGTGTTACCAATGGCTTTTGCATTTCATACAGTCACTCGTATGACGTCATAAAAGACATGGCAATTAGGATTGTTCGATAATTTTTTAGCTTCTCCTAAAGAATAAATTCTAACTCAAGCGCTTCATTAACTGAAGCTCCTCGTTAACTCAAGCTCCTCATTAACTCAAGCTCTTCATTAACTCAAGCTCCTCATTAACTCAAGTTCTCAAGCTCTTCATTAACTCAAGCTCCTCTAATAGTGTTTCTGTGATCTATTTTACCGCTCCTTGCAAACGTCTAAATACAGTCCATTAATGTTGACAAGGATTGACCCAAGTGATATTATATTACAGGTAATAACATATCTTCATGTCTTTGTAGACCTCCAACTGTAAAAGGGTTGTGCCCTTTTAGATATGTACCTCCCCCCCCCCCCCCCCCCACACACACACACCTTAAGAAACCAATTCTCTCAGTTTGTAGAAAAATAATATTTAATTTTGTATTTACCCCACTTGAAACGAAACAAACTTTAATTGGATTTCCTTTCAGAAAGTTATTTGTTCTTCTGCCTTTCTTTTTCGTTTTTGTTGTTGTTTTGTATAATGTTTCGTTTTGCTTTCTACAGTATTTCTGTTCTCAGTCACGGCAGGCTTCTAAAATCTTCACATGGAGGAGAATTCGTCCATTTTTAATCCATTGACTGAACACACATTTAAGGAATATTTTATTAAAAAGCAATAAATTCTATCATGAATATATTTCCGTCACAGGATTGCTTGGATTCTCTAAGAAATCAAGAAATCATCGACTGGCTGGACGAGAAATAGACTCAGCGTTTGATACACTGGCGTTGGATGTTAGTTCTCTGCTTAGGTAAGTCACGTTAGGGATGAAGAAATGAAAGTGAATCGCCTGAAAAACTTGAAGGGAAATAAGGCGTTATGTTTTACAGAAAAAAAAAAATTACAGTCTTTAAGGGACTCATTGAATTGGTTCAAAAAGTCCATGACATTTTGTCACACCTATTGAGTATTGCTTACATATCTTTATTGTGAGTGGTCAAAGTAAGAGATTCCGAACATCTGACAGCAACAATGATAGAGTAATTAACCATCAACATCAAGTTATTGCACATCTGTGATAAGATACTTATTCAGAACAAGGTATTAAACATAGACAACTCTTATTTATAGAATACTGTAATTTCTAACATTCGGTGATTTAAGGAATAAATAAATGGCTACGGCGGTTCAATAAAATTATTGGCATGTAATGGTTTCCTTCATGTTCGTCTCAAAATAAACGCTTTCAACTCAATGAGCTCTTTAAAACCAATATTTGTGGACACAGAATGAGAGATTATTTCAAAATAAGAAGGGATCGAGGGTGGTCTTCTTTAATATAAGTTTTCCTCAGATAGCAATAAGTTATTTGTTGCTCAAGAATGAAAAATTATTCATATAAATCCAAAAATTCAAATGATACCTCTTTCGTAACTGACCTTGTGCATAATTTTCAAAAGAGATACTGCTGATGTTTCTTAATGAAACTGAATGGATTAACAATGTTGAAAGTTATAAATATATACTTTCTTTGGATGCCGCCTGGGTGCATTGTAATCGTCTGCATATTTTCCTTTGAGAGGGGTATGATTTATTAATTAGGTTGTAGAGGTCCATGCTGTGTGAACTTGCTTTGTGATTTCTCAGTAATAGATTCTGCAGTGATAAAGGGCTAACTCTTGTAATTGTAAATTCATATTGTCGATTTGTTGATTCATATTGATTATTAACCCTGTCTTGAACCGTTCAAAGCAGAGACAAGTTAAAGATAGTTAACAATCTGCCGACATAATGAAGGTTACATTTTCTTATCTTACACAGGAACTACAAGGAGATTGAAGACCAAAATCTGAAACTTAAAGAAGAACTTAGTTTCTGTCGTTGCCGAGGACAAAACGCCTCTCGAAATAGTCAAGGCAATGATCAGAGGAGAAAGGTATGAGTTACTAAATCTACACTTCTCATCATATCAGATTCCACCTTCAGATATTTCATTCAATAATTGTCGATTACCGTCTTCGTTTTTTTATTTCTAGAAGACAAAAATACAAATTTCTATATTTGGTTGGAGATCTGTCTTCAGGTCATGGTTGATTAGATTGTGTCATTTATGATTACTGACAAGGATTATAGCACAATTCTGAGTGACAGAATCCTCATCCGATGGTGAATTACATTGGGCTGTACTATGTCGGTTATTTAAACAACGGAATACACCACTATAGGGTTCTAGACTCGGGTAATAGATCCGCCACACTAAGGTTGTGAGTTCCATTAGAGTCCACATACTTTTCACCGTGTCAGATTCCAGTTTATGTCAATTCATGTTTCATATATATTTATACATGGGCGTCCGCGAAGTAAGGGTGGGACAAGGGAGACACTTCCCCTGGAAAAAAGAAACTTGAAAAAAATGTGAAAAAACATTACATTATTCTTCAGAAGTTGACCTGCAAATTTCCAAACCTGTGTTCTGACATGTAAAGAATACTTTGAGGAAATTTACAGGGCCAATCGCATGTACTTCAAAACCTTACAAGGCCTGTGCCTGCAGGTAGCCTGTGGATTTGCCTTTCATGCCTGTCGGCAACCGTCAGTTGCCGTCTACAGCCGCCCGTCGCCGATCGACGTGGCTAGAGCCCCGTTAACGAGCTATATGGCTTTAATTTGTTATCACCTGTATCCACAGAGTTCAGACGATACTGCCTCTTCATCCGTTGGTCAAAGTACAAGCCAGACCGAGAAGACTGCTATAAATAGCAGTGACGTCAGAAAGAAAACTGACAACGAGACTGCTGGGAAAAACAGTGGTGGTAATGGTGTCGTCGACGATGGTGCTATTGGCTACACCGGTGGCAGTGCGACTGATAACAGTGTTGTTCCTCTGAACAATGCTGCTCCCTCGAATGGTGGCAGTATAGATAATGGACTAGGTCAACAGTCAGGAACAAAAGGCCTCATGCGCATGGCCAAAGCAGAAATGTTACAAGCTGGTTACGAGCTACGTGGTCTGCTTGGACGCGGAGCGTTTTCTGTTGTCTTCAACGGAAGAACGCTAAAGACTCCTACTCAGGTATAAAAGCAAATATTCTGAAATATTTTGGTGTTTTAATAGAATTGTTTTGGGGTTATTAATTGGCCCCTTCACAGGCGGGTTACTGATGTCTTAACAATTAACACTCTATGTCGAAAGTATATGACGTCACAGTTATCAAATGTTAATTATATTACATGTATGTAATAAGTATGTCCATTTATCCCTTTCCTGTATTATATTGTACTCTATGACAATGGTTTTTATTATTGTCATGAATTTGCTCCTTTACTGTTTTACTGTCATATTTTACATAACAAATTATATTTTCATATATTTTCAGGAGGTTGCTATCAAAGTCAGCAAATTCTGTGACATTTACACCTGGACTACCTTCTCCTCTAAGACCCGCAAAGGACGGATACCTGTAGAGGCCGCAGCACTTCTTGCGTTGAAACCTGTGACAAGTGTTGTAGACCTTCTCAGTTTCGGTAAAGTTCACCTTGGTGTTCATGATTTCTTCATCTTTGTAATGGAGAAACCTGCTGGTTGTCTTCCTTTCGATTCATATTTAAAGAAGTATGCACCAATCTGTGAACCTACGGCGTTCTTCTTCCTCAAACAGCTCGTGTCAATGGTGATGGCTATTCACCGGTGTGGATGGGTACATGGAGATCTAAAACCCAGTAATTTATTAGTTACTGCCCAAGGTCACCTTAAAGCCATCGACTTGGGACAAGCCATGCAGATCGCCAACGACAAGTGCATTGAAAATATTTATGGAGGAACCCCGTTTTGGAGCGAACCACCTGAAAAAGTGGACGGACCGTGCGACTTGGTCAAGTCTACTGTTTGGTCCTTGGGTACCATGTATTACTACATGATCTTTGCACAAGTGCCTTTCAGATCTCCAGAGAATGCAAAGACACAACCTTTAAAATGGCATCACAACGTCTCTGGAGTATCTAGGAACATCCTGCTTCGTTTACTGGATCCCGATCCGAGCAGACGAATCGTTATCCATGATCTTCACCAACTGATCCAAACATACCCTCCGACGAATAACATGCAGTAAATGGTGGGATGTGAGAAAATTGAGGGATCAAGATATTGAAAGCAGAAATATAACTAACTATGACTAAAACTTAAATTTGTGATCATATCATCGGAGAAAACATTGTATCTGTTAATAAAGGAAACGAATATATTTATTATTGATTGGCCCGAGATGTGGGACTACTGTGGACCTACAGTCTCTTGACGAGAGTACGTTCGACGGACCCTTTACAAAATATGCTCTAAGTCGTCACTTCAATTCTTTTGAAGTAAACATTCTGTTCATCGGAGTAAACATTTTATTCATTTCTTTGAATGAATGAAAGAAGTTATCTTTCCTTTTCAATGGATCACGATCCGGGGGTCGTAGATACCGCCTTGATGTGCGACGTGCGTTTTTGAGGCGATAAAGTTAAAATTTAGATAGATGTCTAACAATGTACCAGGGCGTCATTACTTAAGCCAGTCTGCAGCAGTCATATTGAAGTGACCTTCAGATATTAATGATGTGATCGACAAACAATATTTAGTTTTTGACCGCTACATCAGATTTCGCATGATCCTGGCTGGAGATGATTTATTCAGAGCTTCTTCCAATTCATCCAGACGTGGATGCGATCCGACAAATAGATCAGAAGTCTTTCTAAAAGGAACGGGACGTTATCACACTTCTTTACTTGCCCCTGTGCCGGAGTAATTAGGCTCAAGAGCTCTTGAGACAATTCATTTAAGGACTATTGTACGGATTTTAGTCCTCGAACAGTATGAGCATGAAAGAGGATCATTTTCTTCCACAACTTATCTCAGATACCTTATCAAAATTACACAAACCTAGAGCAAAGAGGCCACGATTCAACGTATATTTGATGTCAGTGCATGTAGGAATGATTGCTGTAGCCCACAGTAAAATGGAAAATTATCCACTAACGATGTTCATGACCGTAAAGAAGGACGACTTTCAAACTGCCATCTCATTCTGATATATCGAATAACTCGGAGTTGTGTGCTCATACAGAGACACTACTGTTCAGAAGATGCCTTCACTATTCCGTCCAAGTTGATTTGTATTGTATTTGTTCCTCATTCCGTTTGTTTGTATTTAGCGTAAAAAGTAGAATATTAGATTCATAGTTTTTCAACATACGTCCATGTCAAATTCACAGTTCATCAGTCGTTCGTGAAAATAGTTCTTTATGCGCCTCATAGTACTGTATTTATGTCGTTTCACCCTCGTTCACGTGTATATATAGTTTGGAGTTGCGTGCTTTTTTCGAATAAATCAGTGCAAAAAAAATACAATCTAGTGGTTTCACCGTTTTATCTATTCCAAGTTACGCAACTATATTCTATAATTACTCAGTGGAAATAAGTTAAATTACTCTTCCAGAATAGCTTACAACGACCTCCAGTTAATCGCAACATCTTACAAACTTAGACAGGATAGGCAAAAAGTAAAAACATTGAAATTTCATCTCCAAAAATTTGGTAAGGCTTTCAATTACACCATGCAGACAAACTGGGAAAATAAATAGGTTTCAGTTGGTTAATTTCGCCATCTTATTTCAAATTCTTCTAACACAACGACGGTAAGTGTAGAATACGATAATGTAGTGGTTGACGCTTTTCAAGCAAATCAACGGTGTGCTTCTTTGAGCAAGCCAATGGGGAAGTATACTAGTATTGAATATTCAGTTAACAACTCAGGATCACTGACGAAGCGGGTAAGGTTGTGTTCAGTTCGTAGGTTATTTGTAGATACAATGTTTCCTTTCACCAAATACTAGAATTCCCGATACCTACCAACGAGCGACGACTTGAGTAATATGTTTTTGATACACTGGTGAGACATGTACTGTTGCATATTCATTATGTAGGTGGTTATAGTAAGAACCGTTAATTTTCAAATATGACTTCTGTTTTTTACTGTTTTTATGCCAATCCCGTTGCTTTTCGAAGTAGTTACTGTCAATTTCCTTCATTGAAAGACATAGTCCGTTCATGTACAACCTCGCGTGTACATTTAAAAATAAAGAAAAAAGTTAAGATCAAACATACTCTCATCTTTTAGGTTTTTCTGTACACACGCAATCACTTTAAAAGGGTAAGGGGAACAAACCTGCACCTATAATCTTGAACTAAATTTCGGAGCATAGAAATAAAGATAGTTGGGAAATTTTGCCATAACCTGTGAGTGTATTCCTAAATCTTAGTTCAGAGGATAACATGAAGCCAATGTTGCACTATAGGAATTAATGTATCCTTCGAGAAGTATTATTGCAGCCAACATTGAAAGGGGAGCATGGTGTCCCAAGACGTTTTGTCCAAGATTGTAGTCTTGGTTGGGACTGGGGTTCCTTTATAGAGAAAGGAACCCTATAAAGGAACCCTAGTTGAGACGTTATTAAACTTTTTCCTGTTCAAAGCAAACAGAGGGCGCCCTTTAAAGTTGCATTTTGCAAAGGGCGTTTCGCAGAGAATTGTGATAGGACTTTGCGTCAGTACTCCTGTCGACAATCAGTCCCTCGGCCTCAATATTTCTTTCCTTCCTCTGCTCCCGAGTATGCATCTGACACAATGACTTGGGTGTGAGGGGCACGTGCTCGTGCTCATTGTCCTAAGTGTTGTGGAATGTATATTGACTGCATGGCTCAGATGAATTTCAAACTAAGATTAATTTCTTCCAGTGTCATGATCGATCATTTCCTGATCAAATCACGAGCGTGTCTTATGAAAACTACAGTCAGCCATCAAGAAAACATGGTGCGACTGCCGAAGTTGATTTAAATAATGAATATAGGACATATTGCAATTCATGTATTTATGAAGAGGAAGGAGTTACACATATATAATCATGTCATGATTAGCTCTCATGGAATAATATCTTGCGTTATCCCCCCCCCCCACCCCCTACCGAGGTGGCCTATCGAAAAGGTCAGCATGAAAAAAAAGGACACAAAGAAAAGACTGAGGCCTTCTGTAAAGATTGTCTATAACATTGCCTGTATGCCTCTCCAGCATGCAGCCAAGTGCAGGAATCTACTTATGAAATGTGATGGAAGTGATGGAAGTTCCTCTCCCCAAGGTAAGGGGATGTGGGATGCTACCTTAAAGCCCCAATTCTCAAAAAGCTTACAAATATCAAATACTACTTACTAAGTGACCACTTTTTCAAGAGATAGACACTTAAGAATGAAATTGCTTGTGTGTTGCAGAGGGCAGGGCGTATTGGGTAGAAGTGGGAGGTGTGTACTTGTTGTTGCTTTTCCCTCCCTCCCTCCAGTGCAAGATACCGAAGTAAAATTTGAATCTAACTTGTATTAAATTACTATTCGTGGTTGCAGATTTGTCATTTATGCCATCCTTCATCCTCCATCATGCATCATTACCGTTCCTCCTCATTTCAAATATCCACGATCTCTGCTTCTTCCTCCACTCCTCCCCCAACTAATTTGTACAATGGGATGTGGGATGTCATTTTCAAGCTTCCTTTCCAAGTGAATGTTTGAAAACATTATATAATAAGTACTAGGGTGCATTCAATCCAGGTAGGGCAAGGCAGGATAGGCAACTAAAAATAATGAAAGTTGGGGGTGTGCGGTTGAACACTATCTAACGCAACGACTGAATTTTCTGTCAAGTCTCAGCGTGGTCTCTTACATTTTGGACTTTTCCTCCTCTAAGTAGATGGATTCTGTTTGTAGCGGGCCCTTTATTAGCAGGGGACCGTTCTACACGATACATCGTCCTCTCAGAAAGCCTTGTATCTGACTTAAAAGGAGGAGATCGACGCGTAGTCCGGCAGTAAAGAAGTTTCCATCACCAAAATGTTCGAATTGATGCCTTTTATTGAGAACTGCAGACGACGTTCTTGAGAAAGGGGGGTCGGGGCTGGGTCAATCTGCCTCTCGGCAATTTATTACCTATTGCTATGAACCTCCTTGTACGTATGTTGTGTTTATGTATACGTTCGTTACAAAAATGCATAATAGCTTATTAATTTGTCGCAATTAATTTCATACTCAAATCACTGGTTGGGGAGGGCACTTGTTGAGGAAGCTACTCGACTACCAAATCCAGTGACACATCTCTGATGGTAGTTATAAGGCTATAATTTAGAGTTGGCTATCTTGAAAGTGCATTAAAAGAATGTAAAGGCTGTAATGCATCACCCCAGACGGTTTAAATTCTCCCAACCACCTCTAGTCCCTCCCTCAGCCTGTCTTACATTCCTCCACATGTGTAATCAAAACAATGGATCCCTTTGTACGCTGTGTAATACGAGCTGCTCTGCATCTTTCGAATTTGCTGGCAATCTAAGAGTGCTGTAACTTAGAACCAGTTGAGAATTTTCCTTTCAGGGAGGTAAAAATATAGCTTAGGGTGATGCAATACAGCCTATAAGCATCCAGATTTGCAATATGTTTGCCTGTCAAATTTGGTGAAAGTGAGGGAGGGAAATGGGAAATGCCCCTGGCTCTGACTCATCTGCATGTAGGGGCTAAAGGACTATCATAACATAAAATAACAAGTTTAAGGGCAAAGGAGGGCAAAAGCCCCATAAGATGCCCTGTAGGTCTAATCCAGACCCCCCTCCCCCCCCCAAAAAAAACAACCCTAACCAAACTAATATCCAATATATCTCAGCATAATTAGATTCTGCCACAGTCACAATAAAACTTACCAATGTTATACCTTTGAAGCTATTTACTGAAGTGCAATTTACAACCCAATCTATTCCACTCATTGACAACTGTATGTGAGAAGCTAAACTTTCTCACATCAAGCCTAGAGGAGCATTTCACCAGCTTCTTACAATGACCAGGAACTCGGGAATTAGGACAAACCTCTAAGTAATCACAATTAGACAGAGAATTCCTACCAACTAGGGAATTTGAAAACCTGCAACATATCCCCCCCCCCCCCCATCTTTCTTCACTCAAGAGTAGTCAGTCCCGGACATTTAAGCCTATCATGAAGGGAGATGACGTACATCGGGAATAAGCCGAGAGGCCCTCCTCTGAACCTGCTCTAAACGAAACTTGTCCTTTTCATAATAGGTACTCCATGCCTGCACAGCATTGTCAAGACGTGGCCTAACCAACTTCTTATACAGATTCAACACAATATCTTTACTAACATAACTAAAATTCCTCTTGATCAAATCGAGCACCTTGTTCGCCCTGGCAGATCGAAGCACATGAGCACTGTTTAGAAGGCTTCGGATCATTTTGTAATGATAACACTTAGGTTTTTTTCTGAAGTCACATTACTCAAAATACTACCAGCATGGTATAATCATAATTCAAATTATAAGTACTAAAGTAAAGAACTTTGCATTTGTCAGCATCAAAAGACATTTGCCAAGTTTAGGACCATGGTGATAATCTATCCAAGTCCCCTTGCAACAATGAAGTATCCTTGTCGTCATTTACTATCCTATACAGCTTGTTGTCATCAGCAAACGTACTAATACTAGTAGAAGTGAGAGAGCTATCTATATCATTAATAAAAATCAAGAAGAGAATTGGGCCAAGAACGGAACCCTGAGGAACTCCACTGTCTAATCGAATGATCGGACAACATAATGAGTGTGGTGGGGGGGGTGGGTGGGTGCATTAGGTGAGAAGCAATTTTATGACCCGAAGACGTAAATCGCAAGGGAGAACGACCTTGGCGTGGGGGTGTAGAGCAGTAACGTAGCAGGAAACTAAAAATAGAACAGCAACGTAATGTGCGAGGATCCTTTCAAAACTACTGCACGTACAACAACGAAGTGTCTGTGGAGTGTACGAAACGATTGCACCATATGTTGCATCATACGTTTTCACTGTGATTTCCTGAGAACTAACTGCTAATGCTATATAAAATGACAGTCCAAACAAGTATAGTCTTAATCTGTAAGGAGGGAAGGAAGAAACCACTAAGCAGTGGGGCTCGGAGTCGGAGATCAAGACTAATTGGCCGAGTTTGCAAGTGTGTTGCAACCTAACTGAACTTCAGCCTAGTTCAGGAAGTAAGTAGGCCTATTGTAACTGTTAAGTGTTAGGCTCCTGTAGCCTAGCTATGGCAAAACGGTAAACCAGTATAAAAGTTAGCATAACGTTACGTAAGACCGAGAGGAATGCGTTAAATACCAAGATTAGGTACAACTGCAGAATACAACGGCCCAAACGGTTTCCACTGTGGAACTGGAGGCGACCGTGCCTCCGCTTAAGGCATGTTATCATGCTATTGTTAAAATACGTGTTAGCATGTTAACATACATGTTACTATTGTTAGCCTGTTAACATACGTAGAACTAGAAGTGACCGTTGTCGTTGCATCATTCTCAAGAAGCCCATTGAGTACATACAGTATGATCAACATTGTATTCATTAATTCGCACGATGTCATAATCATGTGACTGTCCTCACCGTGGCACCGTGACCGTGCCTCCGCTTGGGACATAGACTCTGCAGAGTCTGCTTGGGCTGGAAAGTTTCTGTAAATCTTGGTTCTGCCACCTCTGAACACCCACACTGTACTGCTCTTCTGGAAGAGCGTTTACTCCCTCCACTGATAGCTGCCCTTGCAGACTCTGGACACTCGTTTTAATTATGCACACAACTTTTAACTTACACCAGTGTTTTTCGCTACCGAATTCGGTAGAAGCCAATCACGGCCATGGTGAGAAATGATGGGAGTGATGATGGGGAAAGGACATACGCCTGATTAGTTACGTAACTATCATGGCAATATTCTACTCTCCTTCAACTGTTTGAGGCCTCTCTTAGCGATATCCTATTTCTGCCTTAGGCAAATCTGGTGATAGCGTGAAACTTAGCCTAGGTACCATTATTTTCTCTCATAGTTCGATCGCTGCTATTGGCTCATTTCATGAGACCAACGCATAGTATTTTAATATGTATTAACCCTAACGTCACACGTGACTATTCATTTGTACATAATTATATCGAATGTCCAAAGTCTTTCCAGCGGACGGCGATCACAGGGAAACGCTATTACTAGATGAGTACATACCCTCGGTTGGGTATAAGTAGGCAGCAGCTCAAATTGTGAGGAATGTATCAAAGGAGGAGAATTCATTCACCGAGAAAGACTTTGCAAAGTCTACTTGGGACATAGTCTTCCTCATCAACTAAAATTATTCAAGTTCTACCTATGTGATCTATCAGAATTGTTACAATATGCACAGCAGCATGCAAGATTATTCCACTGTGACTCCACGATTTTAAGAAAGTATTCTTCCAAAATGGACCGTGATATTCTGCAGCTACTCCCAAGATTATTACTGCAATTAAGCAGTTGACAATAAATAAGGTCAGCAGTGAGCAGTTTCTACTGTTGATATAAATAGGCCTATCTTAAGTTAGGCATGTAGCCAGGTGTAGGCTTTGACCAGCCACTATAAGTATCACTACCACCTCTTGTGGAGGAAACATGATCATCGGTAAGCGTGGTTGGGTTTGAAATAGGTAAAGGACAAGAAGTGGAAGTTGCTGTTTCACAGGTCTCAGTCACATACACAGTAATTCTTGGTGTTTTTTGATCAACCTCTGGACTATACCAGACAGCCCCATCAAACACCAGAGCTCTTCAGTCTGCTGAATTTTTATGCTGACCACCTGGCAAGTTTATTTAGACAATTGTATATATGTTTATGACTGGTATACATAGTAATCATGATTGATGAAAGTAGTGTCGCCCTGTGTCGGAACTGTCAGTCCATATAGGAGGCACTGAAAAGCAAATGGGGTGAATGCATTTGTAGCACAAGTTCTCTGGGAGCAATCATCAGAAACAAAGAAGTTCTTGAATTAATAAATAGTAATAAAATTGCTGAATAAGCAAATTTGTGTAGCCCTCCTTTTCACATGCAAATTTTAAGGTATGAAGACATTTTGACAGCTATTTCTTCTTTTTCTCGCCCCTTTGAGTGATGTGCAGTGTGAATTTAGGAAGTGTAAATTCAGAGTGGACATATGTTTAGAACAGTGAGGAAAGTATGCAGACTATGTTTGTACAGTACTTCTCATTATGACAAAATCATACACCAGATTGACATAGATTTCTTTGCCATAATCTCTAATTTCCCCTCTTAAGAGTTCTAAGACCACTTTCAGTTATTTGTGTCACAGGTTATATCAGTGTTATTGTGGGGATGATTTCAGTTTCAGAATTGAGGAGTCATTCCACTCAGATCAAGAAGACTTTACCAAAGAAAAGATGGTACTAACCAAGGGATCCAGATTTGGTGTCTTCAGTGGACGCACTGTGAGAAGAACAAAGTTTTCCTACAGTCAGCTCTGTGCTAATGAACACATCATAATACAAAGCAGCCATTCCTTCAACAGAGGTGAGGTCATCTTTCTCTACAAGCTTCATTTGAGAAAAAGAAAGGAAAAATAAGTGTGTAACAGAATTGGTCAAGTTTTGATGTAAAGTGTTGTATGACTAAGGATATTCACACAAAATGGTAGTATCTTCTCTGCTTGATGTTTTGAAAGTAACATTCTCTTCAAGAGGTGTTCATGTGTAAGCACCATGAGCTGTGAAAGGAGAATGGGAAAGTACCAAGACAATTTTCCATATTACTGTTTTTTTTTTTCCACCACCACTATGTCGTACTCAATGGGCATGTCTCTTTGTATCCTATGAATTTTGACTCAAACACTTTATCACTGTTCAGCAGAACAGTTGACCATGGGCTCAATAACTGTGAATAGATGTGTGTGTGCATGTGGTTGTAACTTTATGTGTGTGGTACTTTCATTGTGTATTTTGCAAGTTTGGCCTTTAAGGCCTAACTTGCAAAATGTAACATGTAAAATAGGGCATTTGTAGCACGCAAATATAGCATGCAAAGAAAATAGCTTTAATCATAGTTAAACCATTCAGTCTCAACAGTAAACATCTGTAAAAGCTTCATCTCCTCCAAATAGTGCGATGAGTAACGGAGGATGCATCACTTGAATTTTGGAAAGTTCGGGTGAACAAATTATTGCTGAGCAACAAATAACTGCATTTCTATCTGTGAGAGACTTATTTCTTGAAAAGAAGGCTACTGTTCTTCCCTATTTTGAATGATCTATCACTCTGTGTTCACAAACATTGGTTTAAAAGTATGATTGTTTTCTGTAAAATGAACACCTTATTCCCCTTTAAGTGTACTGTTGATTGCAGAGGAATTATTGTTTTTAGAGATTAAGCAAAGTAAGTTTCAGTGTTCACATTAGTGCATATCATGGTATGTTTCCTTAACAGCTGAGAAGAAACATGTTATCACATGGGTTATCACATCAGCTTACATAGCATTTTTAAACATCCTCTGCTGTACTAGCCAAAATGTAAAATACTTCTTTTTTTTGTCAATATCAGGAAGCCAAGAAACAAAGGATGTTCACCTTTCTATGAATAAAAAGAACCGTTGGCAGATGTCAGATGACCTGGTCAATGAAGTAAATGTTCCAGAATGTACAGTTTTTGTGTCGCAACATCACTTGAAACCAGGACGTTACAGAAAGTCAACCAACTGCCTGCAGGTCTGTTCAAAGAAGAATAGCAAAAGGTGTTGGAGTGAAGTAAACAGAGCCACTTTGAGGGTAGAGAATCTCTCTGACATGATGAAGGAGGAGGTCAATGATGCTGAGATGAGGCAAGCCCCAGACAAGATAAAGAGGAAGAGGAGGGGAAGAAAAGGATGTAAGAAGAAGCAAAATCAGGAAGAAGACATTCAAGAAGAAGAAGTGCTGGTACTTTGTAAGACTTATACAGCACCCTTGAAACATCATTTCCAGACCAAAGAACCAAAAGGTAAAGCTAACATGGAAACTGAAATTATAAGGTGAAATAAGAGGAACTTGAAATTGTGATTAAATTTTTCATCTAAGTTCTAAGTTCTTTCTCCGAAAGTGGCGTGCTTTGCTGCTTCACACAGAATGTACCTGTGCATGCACTAGGCACACAAGTCCATTCATCAGTTCAGACAGATTTGTGGTATTGAAATGCCCCATTACTTGCATGTCATGTGACTAGATTTGTGTTTGTTTAACCTCCTGTTTAACACTTTAGATTTGCTTGGAAGCTCACTGTGGAAGCCATGAATCTTCAAATGCAAATATTGCTTGAATTTACCCAGTGCTTGTAATGGCAGAATTCATCTTCCTCAGCTGTTGTGTCTGTTCCTCCTATGTGTGTAGATAATGCTGTATCACTCATACTGTCCCGCAAGTCAATTTTTGTCATATTTTGAGAAAAGAGTCACATAACAGAGGACACAAAACTTGCTTGGCTGGCTTCAGTTATTGCATTAACCACCCCCCATTGAAATTGTACACAAAATATGTGTGTCTCCCATGTTTAGTGTCACTAGCAAACGTGTGCGTGGGGGGCATTTGGGACTTAAAGAGTCATCATTAGTTGTTGACTGAGGACTTCGGAGAGTGTGTGTGCTTGTTATCATAGAGTCTATACTCCCAGATTGTGTACTTGTAGTAACTTACAGGTATCATAATGAAAGATTAAGTGAAACTAGATGTCCTCCTAGAAAGCCTTGACAAGTGTCCAAAGTGCAGGCATATGAGTGTTTACCTTGTGGACAGGTTTGTGTTTTATAGCTCACAGTAGGTTGATACTGTAGTGTTAGAATTTAATGAAAAACTGTAATTCAAATTATTATACCTATCCTTCAGTCATACAGTATATCATTTAGTGGGACAAGCATATTCAAGGCATATATTCAAACTGGTAGCCATACTCTTTCTATCGTTCAGGTCAATACTCTAGCAAGTTGTCCAAGACAAGGAAGGGTCTACCAGGAGGCAATACCAGTTACTTCCAGGATATGTATGAAGATGAAGTTTGGGATGAGTATGAAGATACCATGATGCAAGAAGCGGTGGAGGATTCTCTTGATGATCTCAGGAGTAAAGAGATTGAATATACCAAAACAGATGGCTCGCTGGGAGACTTCATCTCCCATCCAACAAGAGGCAGGCCCAGAAAAAAGACCAAGAATCGTCACAAGGCAAAGAATGATGTCAGGGACACCTCTCCTGAGGAAGGGAAAAGTAATCACATCTTTTATGTAGATGAAGATGACAACACTGTCCTCCCATCATGTCAATCTGAATCTTACATACCAAAATCGAGAAGTTTCAAGGCTAGGGACATCACAGATGATAAGGATGAGAAAGCTGGGAAACGGAAAGAAAAGCGCTGGTCAGCGACCCGTGAGCACACTTCTTTCACCATTTCTGTTCACTGTGATGAGTATAAAGCCTTGGAAGTTGCTGCTTCGATGCATTTTGACTGCCCTACCTTCCTGTGGGGTAAATGCCTACCTCCTCGTCTTGTGGTAGACATCACACCTTACATACATGACAAGCTGAGGCAGGAGGGCTTCTTTGATGCCATCACCAAGATGATGGAAATCAAGAAAGAATGTTGGATTCTGGTTGAGAAGCATGGCGAGGAACAACAACAGGACTCCCCATTGCCTCATCAAAGTACAGACAAAGGAAACCAAACAATGAGGTACTTACATATAGTCCATGTACTATCCTTTATCATATGACTGTCTTAGAGAAGAACTGTAGACAGGGCAAATCAAACTTTAGCTCTAGGTATTAATTATAAAGAAGATTTTTTACCATACTATAATTATCAAATTATTGACAAATGTGAAGTTTTTTAAACAGCGTGTTGCTAGCAAATTTGATTATATTTGCAGGGAATTGTGAAATAAACTTGTATTTGAATTAGTTTAGTAAACTGTTTTTATTATCACGTCACAGTGAATTGAAATCATTTATTTTGCATTTTATTTCGAAAGTAGACCGTTTTTCTGTAAAAAAGAAAAAGACTGTTCCTAGACGGAAGAATAAATAGTATTTCTTTAAGATGTATAGGTTTCCTTTATGTCACTCAAATTACTCAAATGCTGCTTGTTATTTCCACTTGCAGATTAACACTGATTGGATTGCCAAGAGTATTCAGAAGAGAGAGGCAAACTAGATCTTACTTAGACGATCTTCATTTTGGTAAAATGGAAGAAGTGATGAAGATCATTAAAAAGCATATTGATCGCCTTCCAATGACTGGGTAAGTTTTACCATAACATGCACAGTATAGCAAACATCAAAATTAATTTGACTGCTGTAAAGAATGTAATTTAGGTTGTAGTTTTTGAAGTTCTCATATAGGTTTATTAAGTCCTCCATTCAATGTATGCTAGCCATTAAACCAATTGTTTGTTCACAGTTTGTCCCCTGGGTCATTCCTACTGACGAGCCAGAAGTGAAAATGAATGTTCTCGGGGAAGTCTGGAAGTGGACACAGAAGACAGAGACAACTAGTCAATTAATGAATCAGGTAAACCATGCCAAGATATCACCTAACTGCATTAGCATTAAGCAATCTACCTGTACAGTAGTGGCTTTGATAAATTTGCTTGAAAAAAACTCAGGGTGTTGTGCAACAGTGAGTTTGGCCACCTCATGTATAACACATTTATAGCTGAAACAATTACAGGAATCTATGTGTGGATGCTGAAACTCTCTGATTTAATGGCATTTCAGATCAAGTCCCATTTGTTCTTTTAGAGTATGGAAGAGGTTCAAAATGTGTGCTTGCCATTTTTTCTCATACAGTAAGCAACATTGTAAGCAAATACAGTAAGCAACACAGTAAGCAAATGTTGGCAGACAATAGCGTCAACCAAGTTTGTTAAAAGTAGTTTAAGGTAACAAATGATTTTTTAGCATCAGTGAAACTGCCTTATGGTTGAATTAGCTATTATTATGTAATGATTAAAGTTTTATGTAGAGAAAAGGTGTGTTCTGATGGTATTTCATGGCAAATTTGATGTAAAATGGTATATTTATGATGGAAAGAAATAACCCTACTGCTGGTCATGATTCAAGTAGTTTGCATGTCATAATTAGACTTTCAAAAAATACACCTTGACTCCATGGATGTCTTTTCAAACTGCTTGCTTCCTCCAAGGTCACCATATTTCTAGTGGTGTCTATAGAGGTTGTTAGATATCACAAGAGGTCACAAAATGAGTGTATTGTGTCTTCACCAGACCACAGCATGTACCTTCTCAGAATTTGATAAAGTAATGCTAATGAAGCAACTTTCAAAGACTTTAGTATTAACTCACTAGCAGATTCATCTTAACCTCTGTCTTTTTATTAGTCGGAAGTAGAAGGCAGTTGCCATGGTGATACCGATCTTGAGAATGATTTTCTCAAACCAACTGGATATAACGTGACTGAATGTGGGATTTGTCTGGAGAGAGATCTGTCTGGACCAGATAGTACCACAGCAGATGCCACAGCACTTACTGACTGCCAACATTGGTTTTGTAACAACTGTTGGAGAAGTTACATGGAAACTGAAATCAATCGTGGAGAAGCAAGACTTACATGTCCGGTTAGTACTGATGCACGTCTGTATAGATTTATTAATGTTAGACTTAATGAGGGCAAAAAGTGTATCACCAAAATTTGGATCATTGAATTTTATTTGAAATACACAGCATATTTACCTCTTATGTGCATGCTTTTACACAAATTAATGAGAAACAATGATTCTCCTGCAGATTGAAGTCTAATATTAAAAATTTTTAGGCATGCATAAGCAGGAAATAATAGACCCCACACAATAAACCAGCACTCAGAACTTGCAAACAGTTATGCAGTTAAGGACAAAACTAATGTAACTGAACTCACCTTTTTTGAAAAGGAACAAAGTACTTAAGAATGTTTGGCCCTGGTCTTTATGTATTCTTTTTAGCAATGGCCAAATAAAAAAGTATGTCTGTTTTGAGCTTTTTGAATGTGTCTCAAGAGAGTGACTAATTATGATTATCAAAATAGCAAATCTTTCAAAGCTTTAATATTAATTAAACAACTATGCTTATTCACATATCAGGCATATGACTGCAAGACGAACGTGGATGACATAACTGTGGTGAGTTTGGTGCCTGCCTCTTATCAGCGATTTAAAGAGCAACAACGAGAGGCCCTCGGAATATCGCAGCGGTTGATTATGTGTCCGAGGCATTCATGTGATCATTTCCTACCCATGGCCCCAGTTGTATCAGGAGCAACCCAGAGCAGCCCTGGTCTTCTCTGTACTTGCGGATGCGTCTTTTGCAGCAAGTGTCGAAGAAGTCTTCATTGGCCTTCTACGTGTGAACAAAATGAACTGTACAAGGAAAATTTTCCAAGAAAAGGTGGGTTCGTCATTAGGTTTTGTTCAAGATATATCCCAATAACACAAACACTTTATTTCACAATTTTGCTTGTAGTTTTTGGTTCCTTGTGTTAACAAAGGAACCTATGCAGTCAAGTTGGCATGTGCGTGAGCGTGTGTATGTGTGTGCTTGTGATGCCATTGGAATGCGAGGTACGTGTCACGGTAACTCTATAATCGAGTGTTCAATTTTCCTCAAACTTGGTGTGTATGTGTGTCATATCAAGGAGATGTGCCCTATGTTTTTTGGTGCTCATATCTTGCATATTGCTGAGTAAGCTGGGCTCAATGTCACAATTGTAATGCTAGGTATGTGGCACAATAACTCAATAATTGAGGGCTCAAGTTTTCTTAAACTTGGTCGTGTATCACATATTCAAATACAAGGAACCGAAGTACCCTTGGGTTGTTGTGAAATCATGGAAATTCTTCTTCTCTTACAGATTGCAAGTAACTCTGTTGATGGTTGTTCACATCAGTGCTATGGAAATGGTTCCATCTGGGTGTTTGTCACATTTGGGGTTCTATTTCCAAAATGGGCTATATGGGACATATAAAAAGCATGAAATATGTTTATTTCTCTACAGATTTTATGTTACGAAAAGTGAGGGTTCATGGTCAGAAATGGGCCATATGGGCTATTGTACAAAGTAATGCAAAATGCTTCTTAATTTTACCCTATAATTTACATTATATACTGTACGTCTGTGCAAGAAAGCACAGTGCCCTTGGGTTCTTGTTTATACTTGCATTGAGAGAGGGTTTTTGTTGAAACCATCTGGGTCTCTTTCATGGGAACCAACATTTGAAAGAAGATGTCCAATTAGAGTGATGTAAAATTGATAATCAAAGTTCATTTATTAGTGATTCGACTGGCAGGTGCAAATTAACTGTTACTGATTTTATGAGAGCGGACCAGGGAAAGAGATCTACAAGGCATACATGGAGAGAATGAGAGAGATGTTCAGTAGGAGATGAGATATGTGAGTGCTGCAGATCTGCAGTCTGTTTTTGGAGTGTGCTAACTGTGGGACTCCATGAATAAATTGGCCAATGAGGGGGTCACCTAATTATTGATTTGTCAATTGACTAACCACCCTGGGAAACAGTTCACAGAAAGTTACATGCATATTCAATTGAACATCAGTTGTAAAAAGAATACTTAATAATACTGCTGACAATTGGCTCACACGTCAGGATTTTAGAACTCTACCTTCAATTGTCAAAGGGGGCAATTTCATGAGATGAAGCATCCCTCATCAATTTCTTTCGCAGTTGAATATTTTAAGAAGTGCATCATCAGAAATGCCAACTTCAGGCGATGCCCTGCATGTTCACGCCCTTTGGAGAAGTTCACGGGTTGCAATTTTGTGACTTGCCGTTGCTCACACTCGTTCTGCTGGGTTTGTGGTGTATCATTGACAAGTCACTACCATCCCCGCATATGCAAGCCTTCTAATATGGTGAGTATTTGAAACCTGCTGATTTTAAGTGAATTTTTTTTTCAGTGTAACACTTCCCATGTAAATAAGCTGGTATTAGATGACTTGATTCTGTAATTAGAAGAAACTTTATGCAAGTTATTCATTAGCTCATCTTTTAAGAAACAAAGTTAAGTCGTATGTAAAATTGGTTTGTTTAGTTGTATTTTGCTAGTAATCAAAGAAAGCAAAACCATTCTCAGTCAGATTCCGTGTTTACTGGCTTGTAGTGACAGAGCAGCAATGCTCTTGTGTGGGTATTATTGTGTACATGTTTAACCAATGCATGATTAACATTGTGGTTCTTACATGTGTTGTTATTGGTAACATGGTTAACGTTTGCTGCAAAGTGTTGCTCTAAATTTTGTAAATGCATCTATCACTACTAAATATGTATCAGTGATCAGAAGATGTCGCTTTATTCATTCAATTAATTCTCATTAAATAATTAAGAAACATCAAGTTTGTCTTAATTTTCATTAGGTGCCTAGGTTCCCAACTGGTATGAGTCAGACATGACCCAGTCCCAACTGTTGAGAAACAATCAAAACACTGATAGAAGCATACATACATCATTGTCATCTAAAATGTCATTAAAACTGTTTGGAGTTGACCACTGAAAAGCTAATAACATACATCTAGAAAACAGCTGAATCCTTAGGGCAAAATAGATAGAGTTATACTCTTGTCCAAGACTCTATGTACATATGTAATTTTGTTTCTAGAATATCAGTTTGAGTTTCACAGAGTAATCCATTCTTTTGAACCTAAAATTTCTTGAGTTATTGGATAGGCCTTGTGGAGAGATAATTTATGTACATGCTTTTCTCTGAAAAATGTTTACTAACTGTGATTTTCTCTCTGCTTTACCATGTTGCCATAGGAAATTGTATTTGCAGATGTCATCCGTCTGAGCAGTAATTTTGACAAAGCTGTCATCCATCACAAGAAACGATCCAAAGTGGCTGCTGATGCAAGACGGAGACAAGCTAACAAACTTGTGTCAAAGCTGGTATGAATATTTGTCCCTCTGCTATTCCCGGTGTTGTCTAGTGTTTGGTTTCGATGATGATAGTAACCTTTGTAATTATCCATACATGTATGTGTATGCATGTTTGTGTGTCTGTATGTGTGTGATGCCCTACCTTGTAAACATGATATCTCAAGAAGGGCAGCTTCCTCAAGATGCCTATTGTTTTTGTTGGGGATCATAGGTAATGTGCAGGTGCAGGACATCGAGTAGAAAGAACCGTTTCACTTTGGTGAAGTTCAGAGGTCATTTGGAGTCAAAAGGGTTAAAATTATGACAACTTAAACATGATATCTCAAGGAGGGAAGCTTGAAGCTATGATCTCATTTGTTATGTCTATGTGTTGCATCACTGTAACTGTAATATGCAGCTGTGCATGCTGAGACATACATGAGTCATCATATGTCAGATTCATAAAAATCCTCTCAATGAAATCACCGAAACCACAAAGCATTTGTGCGTTCTGGTTGTGAGGTGATAGATGTGGATTCAGTGACTGATCAGTTTATAGTAATATTCAACACTCAGATCAAATTGGCCGTGTGGCTGTCTTAACAGTTTGGTGGCTAACTTGTCAATAACTGCAAATGCTGTATGGAATATTTGTTGGTGTTTTACTTATATCCGTTAAAGTCAGTCAGTGTTGGAGTTATGACAAATCTTTCACATGCTTTTCCGAGAAGTAGGCCTCTTTCACAATTATATGATGTTGGCTTTCTTTATAGTTCCTCCAACTTTCACCCCAGTTGTTGTATGTGACAGAAAGAGGTGATTTTATTGACTATCTTGAGCATTCTGTTATTTAAAGTATACCTTGACAAACTAATCAAAACACTGAAAAACTAACCAAAACAAACAGCTGTTGTGATGTGTGCTTCTGGCAAACAGTTCTGTATCGTTATTTTGAAACTTGATATGAGCTTTTGTAGATTTAACTGATGCTATTTTGCAGGTGTGTCAGATCATTAGAGCAATAAGCTTTTTTGTCAGCATATTATCTATTCACAATAATGCAACCAGATTGTGTTGTGTCAGCTGAAGAAAGGAGAGCATGCATGCTAGTTTTAAAATCGATGGTTGTGTGTATGTTGCATTGAATGTAAAATATTGAACACAAGCAGTCTGATTTGGTAGTGCAGTGCCTTGTTTTTGTATTTCAAAATGTGTGCTTGTGCATTTATATGAATGAATATGTTTAACCAGACAATATTTGACTGTTTCTTCATTGCCTATTTATTTTTTTTTTCAAGATCCCTGCAATTCGAGGATCGTCTGGGCTACCTTGCACAAAGCCAGCAACTCCCAAAAATAGAAGTAACAATCTGGTGCTAGACAGGACTATATCAGTAACATTCCTATCACAGGTATTTGGAGATGCTGTTGACATATGTAATGAGGTAAGCACACTGAATTTTATGCATGTATTTAATAATTAGCACCAACTTTCAACTGTGTAGTTTATTCATTTTAAGAGTGCATACACTCTATATGCAATGGAGTAGCTTCCTTAATGCATTATCAGACTTGCCATCTTTCCTGTTTTCACCATGAGTCTCAAAGTCCTTGTCTCACAGTGAAAATGACACATCTCATTGTGAAAATCGCCTTTAATGCAACTAGTGACAGGTTTCTTTATTTAGACAAAAATCAAGGCTTGCCATTGGTGGTTTTAACTTATTACTGAACCGCAGATGTATTGTTGTCATAGAAAGTGACTTATGTAACCAAAATATTTCTCTAGGAGAGACAATCTATACTTACAGAGTGAAGAAAAATTGAAAATCGTCCTTGTTCTAGTTTGCTGTTCCTAAAAAGCACTTTTAATGATAAAGTAGGAGCCATTTTAATATCTGTTTGAAGTGTGTTTTCTAGGTTTTCTGAAAAGATTCTCAAGGTTTGCCATTTCCAAGATTGGCAAGTCTCCATTAGTGCATGCTTAGATTGAATGAAATTTTAGCAATAGGTCTTAGTTGGATACAACGCAATTAAATGACACAGAGTTTATCACTGTCAGTGTCTTTAGAACACTGTAAGCAAATCAGTTTTGCTAAACATTGGTGTACGGTGAATAATATTCCTATTCTCTTGAAATGTGAAACGTTTCTTTTCATATTCAATGCTGTTGGAGAGAATGCTACAATTTAATGCCATGCTTCTGTCTGAGTGGAAAATAATGGTTGGGAATAGAAAGAAAATGTTGAAGGAAACTAAACATAACTTAATGCATGTTTCTCATTATGTTTATTGTTTTTCAATATTTACCATTTTTTTCAAAGTACTTGTCATGTGGGTATGATGTTTAGGTCTATCTTTGTGAAGCGAGATTTCTAGATATCTCTCTGAAAGGAATGTTTGCATTATTAAAGATGGCTTTGATGGTCAGTTCAGTTCAAGGGAAGGTAGACTGTGATGTTTCCAGATTCTACGTCAGTTTTCCTTTGTTCCTCATGACAATGTCTACTTCAGCAGGTGAAACAATTGTGTCAAATTACTAGCTCTGCTACTATTTACTCTTCATTAGACGGAGTTTGTCCTGGAAAATTTGGAAATCTACCTCAGCAGTAGGAGCATTTTGGATCAGAGCAAGAGGAAATTAGTCACAGAAATTAAAGGCAGACTAGGGTATTCCTCCAACCAAATACAAAAGGTATGTTCAAACAAATCATTGGAAACTTTCACAGCTTGAAGAGTTTCTCTCTTATGCATTTGAAAATTTGGCCTTTAAGAACTGTCAAACAGTGATAAGTGGAGATACTTAACATTTGATGGTACATTGTCCCTAAGACTTCAGCATATGCTGAGTCTTTGATATCAAATCAATAAACCTAGTATATAGATCTACATGAGTTATGCCTCTAAAATTTCAAAAATTTTGCTTCCCTATGAAAGGTGATTCCTGCTCTTTTTCCTTTCTAGCTAGTCTTTACTTTGTTACAATACAGAGTTGCTTTTGATGGAAAATTGTTTATGCAGTGCCAGTATTTAAATGGCTAGTATGTCAAAAGGGAACTTTGTGATGACTACTGCCTAGATAACACAATCCTAAGCCAGATATATAACAAACTGCAATTATAGGCGAAATCAAGGTTTGACTGAGAAAATTTACCTTTAGTTGATTTTTCTTTCTAAACTGATTGTTCACCGAAATATAGAGACGTTGGGGAGGTGTTTGAACGTACAAGAAATGGTAATTATTGCGTTAAATACTGTTGAATGAGAGCTCTTGATATTTGTCAGGTACAAAAAATAACATTCAAGTTCAATACAAGACAGCCTCCTCTATACGATGACCAATCACAGCGTAAGACTGAGATGACGTTATGTGAATAAACATAACCGATTGTTTACGGTTCCCATGCTGTTCGTGCATCGCGCAATGCTAAGTAAACAAGAGTTTAGTGATAGTTGACGATACATACCGCACATGTAGGCTACGTACAAAACTGTTCAGCCACACCTCCTCATACCTTGAAAAGGCGATAGTATTGAATATTCATATTTGATCGATGAATATGGATGTTACAAACTTTCGGAGTTCTCAACTGATTTTTTGCGAATTTGACTCGTTTCTCGAAATTGTCCACATGTTTTGAGGTAATGTTGATCATATTTGTTAGTTATAACTCATTGTATGATACCGGTGGAAATTGTAGTGAAATAAATCATGAAACTAAAACCTGATTTCCCCTTTAATTTAGAAAGTGCATCGTGGCTCAAATGTTAAGTAGGTGACCTTTGAGAGATATGCATTCTTCTATATTTCTGTTACCCTCGTTAATCAATCTACAAGAACTATCAACAACATCATTTATAAACTGAAATTTTAGTAAATTTTTCTTTGTTTTTCTTCTGTGGATGTATATCAAGGTAACCCATGTACAGATTTCCCTTACAAATAACACACTGTTTACTGGTTGTTTCCATTTCCTCTTTCTCTCACCCAGATTTTGGAGGAAAAGTCTCATTTTGACCTTTTTGCCATTCCTGAAAGGCTTCAAAATTTGACAAGATTGGGCAGGCAAAACCTTCACCAGTTGGCCAATACCTTGAAGTGAAGAAATATTCAGAGAACCACATCATATCAACATCAAACTGTGGTTGACTATTTGAATTGGAGGAACACATGCACTTCCTAGTTCTGCTTACTACCAGTATTGGATATAAATCAACCAACCTTAATTTTTTTTCATTGATTCCCATGTTACTTTGGTGAATGTATTGCTACATATCAGTGAACACTTCCAACTTATGAACAACCAGCCTCTACACATGGCTTCTAAAGTGTTAAAAGGATGGTCTAGCCATGAATATAGCTTTGATATGTTGAAGAGTAAGTGAATCTGATCATAAACAGTGAAACTTCCATTCAATTCCCATGTGTGGTTCCAGAGATATGAGCAGTTGAAGTTGCCACATTTGTTACTGACAGTTAACTTGAAGCAAGCAGGAGTGATGTCATCTCCCCACATTGATAAAGTATTTTATGTTTTTCTTTAAAGTATACACCAAATTTAATACTTCAATATGTAGTGATATCATAATGTGAATGTAGGAGAGGTATGAGAGTTTTGTGACCTTCACGTAACATGTACGTGGGCTGATCACCTGCTGATTTCAAGGTCAAAATAATAAATTCAAAAATGAAGAGAACAAGAGACTCTTTAGCAGTGTGAAGAGATGATGTCACTCCTGTTTGCTCCATGTTCCCAGTTGGTAGCAAAGGGGTAACTTGAACTGATAAAATTGCGAGAACCACGCATGGGAACTGAATGGAAGTTTTACTATAAGGGTCACATTTACTTACTCTTACACATATCAAAGGTAAATTTCGGGATGGACTATCCTTTTAAAGATATGTCTGGATTGTGCTGGATTGTGAAGATGAATTTTGGTTTCTGTATTCAAAATCAAATATGTGTAATGCATTAAATGTTTGATTTATCTTGACTTTCACATCTAATTTATATCAGCAGACTCTAAGGACATTACAGTAAGTGGACTTTACTAAAACATTACCCAAGTTGCCCCAGCCATGCAAGAAGGATTGTGCAAGAAACTTTTCTGAGCCACACACTTATTTAGGTTCTTTACTGTATCCATGGCCTATTCTGGTGCACTCTTTGTTTTCAGTGACCAGTATAGGGCACCATATGATGGGTTTTTAAAGTTAGGTGCCTATCAATACTGTGCCTGGGTTCATGTCTTGTGGCTGATCATTTGCTTTCTTTTGTCATTAAAGTAAGGAGGTAACGGCAAAATCCTGTCACGAATTGGCCACTAGAGTGACAAAAGTCTCATATGAACATACACTTTCAGATAAACAGGGTTGCCAGGCCTTTTGTAAGAGGAGTGTGTGGCTAATTGAAAAGGGCACTTTTGTTGTACGCTGGAAATGTGTCTGTGCCTTAAAATGGGACACCACTGTTCAGTGGCATACAGCTTACATAAACTTTTTCCTGGCCTTAGTTGTTCCTTTTCATTATTCGACATTGACTGAGATCATGTTGTTGTTGAGCTACTGTTAATTAAAGCTAACACAGCATACTTGATCAGCCAGCAAGGTTATCATTGGGTAACAGAAGACTTTTACAATAGTGTAGTGGCCGGAATGGAACCAGTGTAATTTAATTCCAACAAATGTAAAATTGGTTAACTAAGGAATGATATGCATTGGTTTCAAAAGTTGTCCAGATGTGACATTGCCATTGTAGGTCACATTTACATTTATGTATAACCCAGCGATACTTTTCGGAAAGAAAAGAGCACTTTACTGACCCCCTGACAGAAGGGCAAAAGGGCAGCTGCCTATACTGCCCATGTGGGTCCAGTGTAGAAATAGATAACTGAAATTGGTTAAGTTTGTTATTAATAATTGAAACACTCAAAACATTCTGACTGTATCACCACAGCATGCAGCAGATATGCATGAAAATCTCATTTATGTTAAATTAGCAGAAATATGTCCTTCACTAGATAATACAAAATAAAGGTTTATGTAAACTTAAAATGTTGATCCACTGCTTAATTATACTTTTTGACAAGATTTTGCTTGAGAAATAACCTTTTTGTTTCTTTTCCACATGAAGCCATTGAAGGGGTTAGGGAGGAACTCCCCTTAGATGAGAGAAAGTTTTCACTGCATTGTTAATTAAGATACAAACAAAAAACAGAAAAAAGAGGATAGGTCCAAAATAGCCCTCTGTATGCATTAACCGAACCCAGCTTTAAACAAGAAAAAATCTCTACCACACTTCGCGCCAACTGATGATGGAGCTCCACTCCTCTAGTCCAAAACCTGGGTGTGCAACTGGGGACTCTCATTTCTTACCATGATTTCTTTTCGAGACAACTTCCCCCCTCCCACTTAAAAACAAACTTTCAGCTGTACTGTGTGCCTGCTTGAAAGCACTGAATTTCATGGGGATGGACTGTGGGCATGCGTAGCAGGACTACCTACACGGAGTGCTACCACCGGTTGGAGGGGAATGTAAGAGAAGGTTGTTGACAATACAGGTCCCTTTTTTGGTCTACAACAGAAGTCATGTAAAGATTACATGTTCATATGTATAAAATGATCATGCTCCTACGCTCCCTCTGAATGTGTATTGTTGGGATTAGGAGAAGAAATGTGCTGTTTCGGGTGTTGTATGTTTGTGAATTTCGTCAACTACTGAGGGATATTGAAGCTGTCAGTTGTGACCCCCTCCCCCCAAACATGGTTACAGAATCCAAGACCCCGAGGTCGATCCTCATACAGAAGTTATTGTACGTTGGAAATACACTTTTGAAGTATGAAAATTTTTACGTCTAATATATGGAGGGGGTCATGACATGTTTGGGTCCTGGCCCACTTAGCACCCCACTAGTAATAATAATAATATTTGTAAAGTACCTTCCAATAGAACTCAAAGCATTGCACAAAGAAAGTTACAAAAAGAAGCAACAACCCCCTTCAGGAGCATCCCCTTAGTTACACCTCTGCTATTACGCACTTAAACTTCTTTCATGGGTAGAATGCAATTTATTTTATTGCATTAAAATGAAGAAGATGGTTTGGTTTGTAAAAGTTATGTCCCTCCCAAACTTCCGACAAATTTTTATTGCAAAATTTGCTACATGTTACCCGATTAGCAGTTTAACGCAGGAGCTGTGACCTGCAAAGTACTTATAACACCATACAAATTAAGGACGCATGTAGTGACGTGGACGTACACACCTGGATTAATTACAGAGACAAATTGGATTTTCAGTACGCTATTTTGTGGTCTAATGAGCCGAAGTACTGTGTTATTATATGTTTGTTTACAATGTGAATGCTGTAAACATGTTATAACATGTCTGGTTAGTCTCTTTCAGGGAGCGCCAATCCAAATTGAAATGTGGGGGGATATATGACTAACTGACAGGTTTGAATGATCAAAGCTGTGACAGCAGGAGACTACGCACTGCTTTTTTTGACGGCTTGGGCACATCGGACGGGCCGCCATAGTTGTTTCATCTGGGGTGACACCCATTGACATGACCCAAAAAAGAAACACCAGGAGCTCTGATGTAATTGCAGAACGAAGCATTTTTTTATCTTTCAGTGGTATTGAATGTGCGAGACTGGTCAGACATTTCATTATGATAACGATCAAATTGATGATTAATAGGTGGACCGACAGGTTAAGGGCACATGTCATAAGTTTATGAAAGAAGTATTGGGCACGTGTCCAGGATTTCTCCAGGGGTGGAGGCTGACATGAGGGCATGAGTAGCAGGATCTAAACAGAGCGCCTCCATCAGCTGGCATAGAGCATACAAGAAACTTTTTGGCTTTAACCGCCCCCCCCCCCCACCCACCCAGAGAGATGAAACAGGCATTTTCCTGACATTCTAAGATTTATAAACTCAGCGTTGAAACAGGGATTTCATGTCTGTAATTTCTCAATTCACTAGAAAAACTTCAATCTGTGAAAAATAGAACAGTAATTTCGATTACTTTGATCTAGAATATTTTCACTTATGAAATCGCGTTGTCGGCCTCTCGCAAAATTTTACAAACGTATTGAGATGGGCGTCAACAAAAAAAAATCGCCTGCATCTACTATCTTCCTACAAATCCTACCCAGTTCCTACAAATAAATGTAGCTTTGAGTCAACATATAATTGGGGATTGCACAAGTCCCCCCCCCCCCCAGCACCCCCGTGGTGGCGTCACTGACGATGAAGTGATTTCGATGTAAGGGAGAGAGATGTTGGGGCCTAGTAACAATAAGTTCACCTCAAATTGGCCAAAAAAAATTACTTAATTCTGATGGAGTGGCGTGAAGCGCGTCGAAAGAAAAAGATGTATGCAGCTGGTTTTAGTTAAGTTTTGAGTTGCAAAAGATATACCTTAAGGTGAATCGTGTGTTGAGTCGCACGATATAGTGTGACCCCAGCTTTATGTAGCAGTCCACCATTACAGAAGTTCGTTTCTATAATTATCTCTACCCGATTGAAAAGTACTCTTCTTGAATTAAATGAGTTGGAGAGGAGTGAGTAAGCGGTTTGAGTTGGGGCAGATAAAGTTTAGATTCCGTGGCAGTTGGCTAAATCTGTTGAAATAAATGGTTCAAAGGTAGAAAGATCTTATTGAGGGGGGGGGGGGACTAACTGCATGGCCTGATCTTAGACCTGTGGAGGGATATAATTTTTAAAATGAAAATTTTGAATATTGAAGTGCCCGCAACACCCTAAAATGCAATCTGATGCATCATGTATTACCATTTGAAGTTATTGTTTTTACTACTTACAAAAAGAGAAATAAATTGCTTTGGAAACTTCCATCGATTTCGCAAGTTCCTTCAGGTTTGCATGGGCAATGGACCTACAGGTGCCAGTGCATGTTTTTCAGAGTTGGATCGGGGACCATGACCCCTCTGGTCCGCACTCTTACTAAGCCAACGTGCACCTAAGCAAACAAAAAACGATCTTTAAGTCATTAACTGTTGTATAATACCAATCCCTTCAGGACGGAGTTGTTGAAAATGGTCTTCATTTGACGATGGAGAAGCCAGGGAGAGAAAAAATTAACATATTTTTAGAAGACATGTTACAAACAATAAGCAAGTGAATGCATTTCGGCAACTTATTCAAATATACCACCACCATAGAATTTTGACCATACTTCTCCATTTTCGGGTAATTTTGTTGGTGAATTGATGGGAAAGAAACGTGCCACAGTCTCTTTGGTAAACATGAGCGTGAGGAGGAAATTACCGTTCTTTTGTTTTTTTTTTATTTACTGAATTCTGCCTTGGCTAGAAATTGTTTATTTATTATATATAATGCTTGAGAAAGTAGCCTAACTCTTAGAGGAATGTGAAGAAAAGTAATAGTAAAATCGTTCGTAGAAAAACAAACTTTTAGTTTACAAACTGAAAATGGGGGGAGGACCACACGGTTAATGTGATGCTTCCGACGAAAGGAGCAACAAAAAGTCCACAGTTAACGGATATATTCGTCGTAATTTACTAGCACAGCCTGGACTGATAAGAAAAGTCAGTCAATTCAAGTTACCTTGTTTTGTACATTAGCGTAATGTGCAAGCAAAATACTGCACGGGCCTGGGAAATCTTGGCCAGTTGGAATGTGTAGATGATGAGTCTAACATTTGAATAGCCTATGAACACATAAATTCGTCACGCCATTTTAATGGGATTTAATTGGGGCTATTTTCAACATTTTCAATGATTAATACAACCAATACCCCAAAATGACGCTTTCCTGCCAATTTTTTTTGCAAACCTTTTAACGTTAATCTAGTTCGATTTTTTTAATATATATTTCCTATCTTCATATCAGGCCTAGCTAGTCTATCCGTCTGAGTGACAACCTAAATTTTGAACGAGAAGTCCTATCATGTAGCCCACCACTTGAACACTGTTTGGGGCCTTGCATGATAGCCAGTAATCGCTTGGCGTTACTCACCAGAGGGCAACTTGGCAGGCGTGGCAGAACGGCTTCTGGCAGCGGAAAGAAAATTGGCCACTAGGTGCGAATTTTCTGGGTGGGATCCCCACCGGCTAGGATTACAGAATTGGGCTTCTCTCCAATAACCTATGATGTCAGTCAGACAGCTAGATCGAGGAATACTAAAAAGTGTGAAAATCGATTTTTCTTTCACAATTTTTTAACTTGCAAAAGATTAAATTACAGTTAAGGACACAAAAACGATCTTAACGGGGGGAGGAGCACTACTACTGTCTGGAGTCTTATATTGTCTGTACGATACTGAGTTCCTGCACAAATGTATACGATCTTGGACAAAATACCTTCAAAGGGTACATTCACTTCTATAGCTCAATATTGGAAAGGGGCACGGGGTTTCATGTTATCCCCTCATCTAAAATTCAGCACTATTTTTGCAACGTACTACAGAGTGTCCCAACAATTTTGTCCAAGATTGTAGTTAAAAATGTGTCGGTCGCGGCCGTGTGACGTCATTGACAACAATTACTACAAAATACGTTCACGATGGGCTGCGACGAAAATACTCCCAAAGCCTGTTAAAGATGTAAATTGTGAGACGTAAATTTACAGAAGATAAAATACAGAAATGCAAAAAGGAATACAGAACTGTTGTGGCAAATATTTCCTAGAAACTGTCTGTATTTCTTATTTATTTCTTTGTTGTTTTTTTTGTAAATTTACAGGTATTTTTAACAGTGAAGTATAATAACAACATCGTGTCGCAATAGTTAGTCAAGTTACTTCTTCAAGTGTCAAAGTATTATTTGTGTATTTGAACCGGACGTTTTAATGATCATAAAATGTTTCGTTATGTACTTCTGTGGATCAATATTAATTTTAGTGACATTTACATGATATTGTTTTGACATTTAATGTGTCATTTTGAAATTTCTTTTCAATTGAAAAACTGTAATAGTTGTCAGGATTATTATCACCCCCATTAAGGTGCATTGCATTCTAAAAATAGCCTCTTCTGTCATATCGGGAATTACGTAATATGAAACAAGTTTAGTCTCGTCCACAGCTGTGTGGTCTCGTCCAATTAGCGTCTAGTCGCACATCCAGTACTTGTGATATTTGTATATAGGTACAAACTATTGCACCATATTTTGCCATAGGTGTGCGAAGGTTCAGTTTGCGATATAAAATGGGGATTTTCGAAAGAAACATCATCTTTACCTCGTCGAAAGACGAAGACAACTCAATAGATATAGGCCATAGAAAGAGAAAGGCCACTTTTGAAATAAGAGACAGGGGATAGTCAAAAAGCACAACTAAGTTGGGTTGGAACTTGAACCTATCGGTCGAAAAATAAGTAGGACTACGAGCGTAACTGTTGTTAGTCAAACTTAGTGCTAAGCATACACACAGGTTCGTATTTTTACCTCATTTTATTTATACTGTATTACTAGTTACATAACTAAAATATTATATAAATGTCTGTAGATCATATGAAGCTGATAATATTAATAACCTTGCTGTGCCGAAATAGTGCCGTCATCGTTATTTTCTTTTGCATATTCTTCCAGTTGTAACTTGCAGTGTTGTAGACATCAATCAGAGAATTTTACATGTAAATTACCCCTATAAATTCCTATGCCAAAATTCTGCCCAAATATTAATGTTATCTTTTAGCCCTTGTAGGTCTACACTACATGTTGTGTATGTGATTTTCCGAAGATCGCATCTGTGAATCCATTTCAAGACTCATTCCTAATCCTTGGACTTATAGTTGTTTTAATCTAAGCACTTACGTGTTGTGTGTCATTTTCCAGATCACATTTGTGGAATCATGGATGATGCAATCCATGCTGTCAAACAAAGAGTATTATAAGGTAGCCATTGACTGCGGGGGCCTGTTGAACGCGCCTCTATTGTAACATTCACAAATCACAACTTTTAAAAACCTAGGTCAGGCAGATTGAAATAGTGAAGCAATGCCACCATTTTTTGTCATTTCTACACTAAGTCAACAGCAAGCACACTCAATGGGCACCTTGGGGAAAGTTAATTTTGTTTGGATTGTAAAGAAGGCGGGATAATTCACCTTCGGTGACGTTCTTTTTCGTTGCAATGGATACATATTGTGGCACACTCAAGCATCCATGAATCCACTTCAAGATTTCTTCCCTACAGGAATCTGCAAAGATTTGCAAAGACCTTTCCCTGGACTTATGTAGAAGTGCTTTATTTGTAAATTTACCAAGGTGTGTTGTGTTTAGGCATGAATCCACAAATCCACTCCAAGATTCCAAGATATTTTGTATTTTACACCCACTACTGTATGGTTGATATGTGTTGTGTGTCATTCTAAATATAACTGAAGATACACATCGCCACAAATTCACATTCATAAACACACTCCCATATGTGGACTTGCATTCCTCACTTTAGTTATGAAAGATCTTGCAACATTTGGAGGAAGTCTTTTATAATGACAATTGTGACATTGCCAAGCCAACCATTTCCCTGTGCTGTACGTGTCCTGAGTCCTCCATATTTACTTACAATAACATTTATCATGTGAACACATGCATTGGTTAGTCAAATACCAACGCACCAAGTGATGAAATGCCATGTTGGAGGGAAATTTCTACAACTAATACTGTATAGGTCAATAGAAAAGCTCTTTTTTTTTTTTTGGAGACTTTTGACTCTGCAGGCTAAAATCTGATGCCAAATCGAACATGTTGCACTTAAATTCTGGGCACTGATACAGAGTTGGTTAACAGAAGTGATGCAAATCTTCCTAAGCCATAAGACCCATTTTTCCCCATTCTCACACTCACCTTAACCTTAACTGTCAATATTAACCATAAATATCATTACTTTGGTTGAGAGTAAAGCCGAAATGAAGTTTTAGGCCCCATAGCATGACTTGTGAATCACTGATTCTAACTAAGGGTCAAATTCTGAGTCATAAGTTTGTAGATGTGCTAAGCCAAATTAAGCTACAATAGTTTCCTGATTGCATGTAATCAACCAGCTGCTATGGTTTGAAAATAACAGGTCCCAGACTGCACATGTTGGAAACAAGGCATTACCTCTTTGGTTTACTTATGCATGCTGAGCAATGCACCTGTTGTAAAGCACCGTCCAAAGAAAATTATGTGTACAAGTTCTATACGTTTGTAGCTTGACAGACTGAATATAAGTACAGGTGTTCCTGTTATCAGATTACTAAGAATCTTATTAACTGACTCATGACCATATACTGTAGCATGTGCTAACTGCATGCAATATGAAGGATTCACATGAGATCAAAGTAACGTACTGTTAACAAGACAAATACAGCAACATAATTTAAACTCAAACAATAGTGTACTGTATGTTGCTTATCAAATTGTACAGTGCTGACCGTACCTTAACTGTTGATCTTGGTTGGGATAAAACCAGTCTAATTTATGATCTGTAAAGCTGTGGCATAATGTCACTGACATTTAGAAGTGTTTTAAATTGCAGGATTGAGGAGACGCCACTTACAGAGGAAGACAACTACTCTGAACCAAAAATGGTGTACACAAAGGGATCTCGATTTGGTGTATTCAGTGGCCATACTGTCCGGAGGCCAGAGTTTTCATACAGCCAGCTGTGCGCTGATCAACACATTGTAGTACAAAGCAACAAATTGTTCAGCAGAGGTGAGGATCTGGTCATTGATTTTTTTTTTTTTTATCCAAGCTATTCTTGTTTTGAGGTGTGAGTCCATTAAACTTTAAACCTGCAAAAAAAAAAAAAAAAAAAATTAAAGCAAGACTGGCTGTTTGTACAGTACATCATAGATCTGACAGAGTAAAATGCAGAAATCAATGTACTGTACCACAATAAACTATAGCAAATTTCAAGAATCCCGTATTCCGTGATTGACACATGCTTGGTGTGTTTACTGTGGCACCCCTGTTACCCAGTGGTGGGTAACTAACAGAGTCATTGTATGCTCCAGTTGTTCAGTTTGTACTGTACTAACTTTATCATCTTAACATAGTCTTCAACCGTGTTAGAATGGACAGAGTAATCACAACTGATCTAATTTGTGTAAGAGATGGTACTCTCTTTTCATCCTTTTAGGCTTCTGCATAGTCTTCAACCGTGTTAGAATGGACAGAGTAATCACAACTGATCTAATTTGTGTAAGAGATGGTACTCTGTTTTCATCCTTTTAGGCTTCTGCAATATTCTATTTAATGTACACCTAGCCCTTGTAAATTTGACTCTGAGAAATGCATGCATTGTAAATGGGTAAACTGAGTCACTCAAACAAACAATATATAGTGCTTGATTCATTCATCAGCATGCAATATCCTCTGAAGTATTTTGTTCACCTGGAAATTACTTACAGCTCTGAATTAAGCCCTGAAATACTTTCAAATCAATACCACTACAGTATAGCTGAAAACACAGAATATCAGCTGGTAGTGTTATATTGTACATGCTTTACCTGAGATGTCCTACAAAGTGCATGAAAAAGTTCATTCCCCAACCAACTTTCATTCTCAGGAAGCCAAGAAGTCAACAATATCCAACTTTCAATGAATAAGAAGAACCGTTGGCAGATGACGGATAATTTGATCGAGGAGGTGAACGTTCCTGACTGTATGGTCATCATTTCGCATCATCACCTGAAACCAGGCCAGCACAGGAGAACTGCAGACTGTATGCAGGCCTGCTCACAGAAAAATGGCAAGACGCTGTCGAGGGATGCCAAAAGTACCTATGCAAGGGCAGACGACCTCTGGGATGATACAGGGGACAGAGTCATGGAAAATGATGCAGAGGTACAACAGGTGCTGACAAAGAGACAGAGCAGGAGAAGGAAATGGTATCAGAAGGTACAAGAGCAAAATGAAGATGAAGAGCTGTTGATACATTGTAAGGTTTACACAGCACCATCCAAACATCACTTCCAGATACAACCACCAAGAGGTAATGTAGCTTCCCTCTAAAATTTAGTTTAGAGCAAGGTATCTGTTTTTTTGTTTTTTTTCTTTCATTTCTTTCTCCAACATCCAGTATTTCCAACTCTGCAAAAATGCTGCAGGTTCCATGAAAATTGGTATTTTTATAACTTAGTTCCATGTTTGAACTACTCTTCTCTTGATTCTGCAGGTTCATATTCTAGTAAGTCATCTAAGACGAGGAAGGGGCTACCAGGAGGCAATGCCAGTTACTTCCAGGATATGTATGATGATGAAGTTTGGGATGAGTATTCAGATGCCATGATGCAAGAAGCGGTGGAGGATTCTCTTGATGACCTCAGGAGTAATGATTGGGTATACAACACATCAAATAACTCCCTGGAGGACTTTATCCTTCCTCAGGTCAAGAAGACCGACAAAAGTCAAAGGAAAAAAGATGGCTGCCAGAGGAAAGTAACAGATCTAACAATCTGTAGGGAGAAGAAAGATCGCATTATTCATGTAGATAAGGATGAGGTTGCCATCCCATATTCACATCTGATGGCATCGTATGTGCCTGCACCAAGAGGATGGGTGAAGAAGAAGAGAGGTAGGAGAAGGAATAAGACTGAGAAGATTTTAAACCAGAGCTCAGAGGCTCTGTCCACACTCACGAGTGATGAGCCTTCTTTCAGCATCCCTTCCCTCGGTTGGGATGACATCAAAGACTTCCAAATTTCTGCCTCAAGAACATTTGAAGGCTCAACATTTCACTGTAGTAAATGTCGTCCCCCCCGGTTTGCAGTTGATATCACACCTTACATCCATGACAAGCTGAGGCAGAAGGACTTTGTAAACACCATCAAGGCAATGACAGAGATGAAGAAAAAGTGTTGGATTGTGGTAGAAAGAAATGGCAAGGAACCACAGCAACAAGGTGTCAACCAAGGAAAGGAGAGTATCAGGTGAATATAATATATACATCATTATCCATTCACACATGTTTTTCATTTCTTTTTAGTCCATCCACAGATGTTTAGACTGGTATCACTAGACTCAGCTGTGTCATACCGTACAAATAAACCAGTCAGATAAATGAACAATATCAGCATGGAACACGAGCTGTACGTGGTGATATTAAAAGCCAACATCTCTTGGGAAACTTGAAGAGAAATGAGACCAAAGAGTTGAAATACTGATCAAATCTACATTTGGCATGAAAACCAGCTTGTATTTAATAAATTGTATTACATAGCAAGTTTTTTCAATGTTTGTGAAATTATGGCCGCTTAAAAGTGGCAAAGACTGAAGTGTGTAAATCATGTACCAAAAAATTTGTCACAGAGGTGGCAAAGTCTGTAGAAGACTCCAAAACTACTAAACCATGGCACCAAAGCATGTTGGCATGAGGTGTACAAAAAATTGTCCCAAAATACCTCCCAGATGGCTGGAGATTGCACTTTGCCAGGACTTTTAATACCAGAAATAACAAAAATATGCTCAGGGAGGGGTGGGGGGCTGGGGGAAAGTTACTGTCTTTGTGTGCATCTACCTCGGCTATGTACCTGAGTTAACAAAACCACTCAATCGTTGCTTTTCAGACTTACCTTGGTTGGATTTCCTCGAGATATGGCAATAGAATCTGAGACCAAGGAGCACCTGATCCATCTGCATCATTGCAGCACAGACAGGGTGATGAAGATACTTGAAGAACACGTCGAGAAACTCACTCTTGAAAAGTAGGTCTATTTTACCTCACGATGGCAAAATATCTTTTCCTTGTTTAACAAGATACTGTCATCTCATTTTCACAAACCACAGTGGGAGGATGGAGGATCTAAGTCATTTGAATGTTTAACAAAACTTGGTCAAAAACCTTTTGATTTATCATCTAAATCTTTGAGCTTGATATGAAATGATTCAGTGGTACCTTTGACTCCGAACTTGTCACAAACAGTGCTGCTCTGTGTGCAGAGAAAGTGTTCCCAGCTCTCCAGTTAACGTGTCTGCTTCAAGTCGAACTGGATTTATCAGTTGGTTGTGTGGACTTCATGCCTCAGAAATTTGAAAGATTTTAATCCAAAATTCTCATATGATTTCAGCCTGTGGAAGAGGTTTGTTTTAATTTGTCACTTTTTGTTTTGTTAATGTCATTTGCTTTTTGCCCCTTCCCCCACACCCTTGCCTTGGCAAACATTTACACATTGTAAATAAAACTTTCCTCTATGTTGTGGAAATAAATTCAGTTCAAAATTTATCAGGCAATCAATGGTGATAGCTATGTCAGGATTACAAATTGCATTGACAAAGAAACAAATGGGGACGCATTCAACATTTATAAAAGACTACGACAGATTTTTAGAATACGTGTTTCTTTAACAGATTCTTTACATCCACAACATTTCCATCCTGCAAGCCTGAAATTAAGCTGGACGTACTTGGTGAATTTTGGGAGTGGAAACAGGAAACAAAGTCACCTCTACAACTCATTGATGAAGTAAGTTACCAAGACTTTCTCCTCAAGTCTGATATATTTCCATGGTGATGAATATTATAGTCCAGTGAGTGAAGTAGCCATCTCCATAATAAGCCTCTAATTTGACAGAAATGTTTCATAATACTGGACACTGGTTGTTTTGTTTAATATTTGCTCCTGAGTTATGATTAGTTTAGATATTTGTTAGCTTAGAGAGGGAGAAATGAAAGTCAATCGTTTAGGCATAAAATTTAACTTGCAGATATTCTTTTCTCAGAAAAGAATAGCACAGGTTGTACTTGAAGATAAACATGAGAGTTATCATGTTGATGCATTTGCAGAAGACCTTTGTGACGATGTTATCAAAGATGTGAGAGAGCTGAAAGGAAATAACCAAATGTTTTCAAATTAAATTGAAAAAAAAAAAGAATGACGTACAATAAGTGGAAGAAAAAATAAATGACAGAATTCAAATTATACCAATTTCATGCAATGAACCATTTAGACATTACATCAAAATTTGATGTCTCCCTTGTAGCCGGATGTTGAAGATGATCTCAGCAGGGACCTACAGGAATGTTTTGAGGAATGTTTTGAGGGGCCACTTAAAGATTCTGTGACTGAATGTGGAATTTGTTTGGATGGAGACCTCTTTGGACCAAATGGTGTCACAGTGAGTTCCAGAACAGCACTTAACGACTGTCTGCACTGGTTTTGTAATGACTGTTGGAGGAATTACCTAAAAGCCGAAATCAATCGGGGAGAGACAAGACTGACATGTCCAGTGAGTATGACATTTCCAATCTGATATTGGACAATGTTAAAGTGTTTTAAGCTGAAGTATTCAAAGATGGGGAGTTTATATACGATCTACTTTTGTTGCAACAACACCTGTAATCCTTCACGTAAAATTGACATGCCTTTTCCCAGAAGTGTAGAATGACTTTCTCTTTGTCAGACACCTCAGCTGTCAGCACATTTCGGGTAGAGAAAACATTTTTCAACAGACAAAAAGTGCGTGTTTAATGCCACCACCACTGTCATCCTCTCCCCCCCCCCCACCTACACTGCCTCCCTTCAGCCAATTTTTTAATCTTGAGAATGTAATGATACGTTTGCTCTTGGTTAATTGTTGGCACTGGTCTTTTTAGGAAATTTCAAGAAAATGTAGGGAATTTTCCATCTATCATGGAAAAGTTTAACCCTTTGCTATGGATCGTTTCAATTTCAGGCATTTGACTGCAAGACCCTTGTGGATGAAATAACTTTGGCCAGTTTTGTACCTGCTTCTATGTACAATCAACACAAAGAAAAACAGCTGGAGTCCATGAGGATGAGGCAGAGGATGGTCCCATGCCCCAAGGAAGGTTGTGGACATCTGTTGCCCAGAACTACAGAGGCAGAGGGGACATCTCAGATTAGCACTGGACTTCTTTGTGCCTGTGGAGGCGTCTGGTGCAGTAAATGTCGAGAGAAGCTTCACTGGCCCTCTACCTGTCAACAGAATGAAAAGTACAAAGAGAAATTTAACAATGGAGGTTAGTTGACCAACAAATTCACCAAATTTACCAACTATGTTTGATGTTGTTGCTGCTGCTGCTGTGATCATTGTTTTTGTCTTTTTCATTGTTGTTGTTACTTTTGTTACTTAATATTATTATTGTTGTTGGCATTGTCATTGTTGTTGTTGCTGCTGTTGTTGTTGTTGTTACTATTACTGTTGCTGTTGTTGATGTTGTTGATGTTGTTAATGCTGTTGCTGTTGGTGATGATATTGTTGTTGGTGAGGTAATTGTTCTGCTGTTATTGTTGCTGCTGTCAGTGGTAGTCATTTTTGTTTTTTCTGCTGTTTGTGTTGTAATTGTGTTTGCTGCTATTGGTCTGTTTATTGTTTTTGTTGCTGCTGCTGTTGTTATTGCTGTTGTTGATACTGTTTGTTTTGCTGTTTTGCTGCTGATATTGTTGTTGATGTTGTTACTGCTGCTGGTGTGATGATTATTGTTGTTGCTGATGTTGTTATTGATGATGTTGGTGTTATTGTTTTTTGGTGGTGTCTGTATTAAAATAGCTTTTACCTTCCTTGTGGCTCTCTTTATGAATTATCTAGTGTTAAATGTCCATTAAGAGTAGCAATTCTTAGCCACTACTTGCATAATAATGTTCAGATGAAGTCCATATCCCAGCCTACCCTCTCATCTTTGGTAGTGGAGGCATTATAGGCCTGCTTGTTGGACCTTCGTGGAATGAACTGTCACTTGTTACAAAGCAGCATTGCCCTCATACAGAATTGATGTGGGGGTAAATGTTCGCTGATTTGCAGCATTTTGTATCCATATAGCATACACCTACTTTTTGACCCCTGATCCCTGAAAATGAACTGCCGAATTGATTAGTTCTGTAAAATTAATCCAATTGCTCCTCACTTTTTCCCTGCAGTTGGTGTTCTTGTGAAGGGTAAGATCGACCATGTCAATGTCAAGAAGTGTCCAGCTTGTTCATATCCAGTGGAGAAGTTTGGAGGCTGCATGCACATGGTGTGTCGCTGTTCTTACTCCTTCTGTTGGACTTGTGGTGGAGACTGGCAGAACCACAGCTACAGCTGTAAGGAAGAAGGGTCTATTGTTGCCATGGTGAGTAGCACCTGCCAATTGCATGATTGCAAATGCTCAAATTAAAGTTTCATTGAGATGAAGACATATATTCAGCTCCATTCTTATTTGGTTTTCATTTATGTATGAAAGGGGGTATAAGTAGACAACTGGTAATGCCATGCTATTACTATATTTGAACTTCATGTAAATCTTCAGTAATAAACATGTAAAATTGATGAAAAAACTACCATAAATATCACACAATAACTTACCCTTTGACCCATTGTATTCAACGTTGAAAAAACCAACTGCTGGTTTGAAAGGTCTCATGCAAGAAATGTGCAAGTATAATAACCCCAGGAAATGGAGGGGATCTCAAAGGTGCTCAGATCAACTTGGAACATGTATCACTGGAATGTCATTTAGGCATGATTGCTAGGCAAATGTAGGATAGCTAATTTACTATTTCAGACATTTAAAGAAGCCCACCCCTTACAGTGAAACCTGGAAAACCTACAAAAACCTTTCATTTCATCTTGGTAGTCAATACATTTTAAAAAATGATGTAGCATATTTTGAAATTGTGTGATGACTTTTAGTAAGAGTATTTGCTGAGAGGCTAGATATCCTTGGGTCCTACAAAGTGGTGTGAATTCTGAATTTTTCTTATGCAACTGAGATTTGAGGTTAGAACTTGCTGTTATTTACATTTATCATGCTGGAGACCAGCTCTTACTAACATGTTAAAACATTCTATAAATTCCGTGGAAAAAATGTGTATTTTAATTTTTAAACCCTTAAAAGAAGACGTATATTTAAGATAAGACTTGCTGTGAGGCCTGGAAGCCTTATGAATAACAGTTGAAGTTGTTTGCTATGCCACTGTCATCCTCATTGTTTATATCATCCTCTTACAGCAAGTCGACCTTGTGGATGTTGTCATTCTGAAGAGCAACTATGACAGAGCCGTGTTCCATAACAGCCGAAGCCGCAGATCAGCTGTCAGAGCCAGGCAAAAGCAGGCTGAAAACCTTCTTTCGAAACTGGTAAGAAGATTTGGTCCTTTTGGTTTCCATTGTTTTGTTTTTTTAATTTCAAATTACATTTTTGGGAGAGTGGGGCTCTTTTCAGGTCAGTCAAGTTTATAGTCAGAGTCAGACATTTGGTCTTGTCTGTCTTGCCATACCAAAAGATGTTGTACTTGGTTTTATTGTCTTTGTTAAACTTGTCTGAATACCATGAGGCGCAGGTTCTCTGAAATGTTCAGAAAAACTGTCAACAAACTGCACAGGTACACAGCAGATTAGTACACTTTTAAGCACAGGTGTTGCTTTGAGCAGTTTCTTTACCTCTGCAGCAGTTGTAGAAGGACGGCATGTGTCGCTACTTCGCTCAAAGGATGACTCATTTTGTCAGCGTATGATTCATGTTTTCTGATCAGTAGAGATGTGTTTATGTTAGATCCATAGATGTTACCACATCCACAAAGAGCCATTATCTTATTAAAATGCGCACACAAAGATCTGTATCATGCACTGATCAGTCCAAAGACTCCATGCTACTTAAAATTGAATGCCTTAGTGATGTTGCCAAGGTACTTCCCTGAAGCAGCCCAGTCTCATCTCTGAACATCTTCCTTCAGTCATTGTCGCTTTTGACATATGTAACACATGCTGTATAATATATCGACAGATGAGGTCAAACTAAAGGCTCCATTCACATATGGGGCGGATGTCTTCACTCATTGCTGCTTTGGACATAATGAAAGGAAGACATTTCAGATCTTGACAGGGGAGTCAGTGTGTGTATTTTGTCAAAATCACGAAGGGAGGATGTGATTGTACAAAATTAATTGATGTTACCCAAAAGCCTTTATTCTGTCATAAGGATCATACCTTGACATGAAGACATACTTGGTGCAACCTAGAAGGGCATTTGTGCATTCATATCCACAAACTTGTAACACTGCTATACTATTAGTTTCAGCACTTGCTTGATGGTTCATTTGTTTTTTGTGGAAACAGCAATCAATAACCACTTCAGTAACCTGCTACATATTATTATTTTGCAGTTCACCGCTGTTCGAGGTTCAGAGGTTGTATCCTGTCCAACTGTCCACTCACAGAAACGAAATCGCAAACTGGTGGCACAAAGTAAAGATGCCTTTGGAAACCTTTCCCAGGTGCTACAGGATGCTCTACGATTTTGTACAGAGGTACGTAGAGAGGAAAAGTCCAAATAGAGGAGAACAAATAATACATGTACAGAGCTCTAGAAAAGAATCTTTTTGGAATACATTCTAAATTGCTGTCTGCAATTTCTCTGATCTAAAAGGTCTGAAGTCTTTGACCTCACTGGAAAGTATGAATACTAGTTTGTCAAGACAGCTTTCAAATTTCGTTATTTCATTATTTTTTCATGGGTTAATGCTATGGCTGGGTGCACTCCTTTTGTGTCCTCATGTAAACTTTCATGTTAAACTGGTTGTATAACTGAAATCAGTAATAACCACTGTCTATTCAGTTTCATCAGTGCATTGAAGAAAAGTCAAAATACAAAAAAAAAGTCGGTCATACCGTAATAGCCAAAGATTACTGTGAAATATCGAAAATGATTGTAAAATATTGAAAGTTGCAGTGAAATATTTGTAGAAATATTAGTAATAATCAAAGAGAAGTAAAATGTTTGCCGTTAGACAAGCACTTATAAAGTCCCCCCTGGCCTCTCAGGCATACAAATATTGGATCTATGTCAACTCATTATGTATGGAAAGTGTGTAAGGGAAATAGCGGTCGTAATCAAAGTGCGATCATTAGACGTCCAATTATACCGGTCGTCCTTTGTTTGAATACCATGAGAGTGCACCCGCATGCATCGCTTGCATTAACCCCTGGTCATGCACTATCCTTCAGTAAATGCACAGTTCACCATTGATTAATCTTTGATACATGCCAGTTAGTTTCCTTCGAATCAGCTGAATGATCATCCAAATTTTTGAGATGTCTGTGATCCATCTGCATGTAATGTTTGTAAAAGTCAGTATTTCCTTGATCTCGTTTAGGTGGAGTTCGTTCTTGAACACTTGGAAATCTTCCTTACCAGCAAGACCATTTTGAACAGCAGCAAAAGGAAACTGGTCATAGAGATGAAAGACAGATTGGCATATCTCTCAGACCAATTTCATCGGGTATGTCCAACTCACACACTGTGGAATAGCTGATACATGTAACAGTGTTTCTACCTGGGAGAGATAAAGATGGTGTGGTGAAAGAGGGGAAGATGGTGTGGTGAAAGAGGGAAAGATGGTGTGGTAAAGAGGTAAAGATGGTGTGTTGAAAGAGGGGAAGATGGTGTGGTGAAAGAGGGAAAGATGGTGTGGTAAAGAGGTAAAGATGGTGTGGTGAAAGGGGGGAAGATGTCGTGGTGAAAGATATACAGATGGTGTGGTAGAAGCGGTAAAGATGGTGTGGTGAAAGATGTAAAGATGAGCATGGAAAACATTCTTGTTGAGACGGATCATTGAATGGATCAAGCATATCATATTCTTTTGTTTTAATGGTGTGGAAGGAGGGCGTGGGGTTGTCAGGTGGGCAAGTTTTTTCTGCATGTGTAGAATTTGATTAAGGGCATTTGCAAGTATTTGCAAGATCTCTAAAATAGTGACTATATTTTATCTTCCAAACAGATCCTGGAACAAACCACTTCCTTTAACATTCTCACTGTCTCCAAACGACTTCAAAACCTGACGTTCTCGGGGAGGAAAAACATTCTCCGATTGGCTGCTACTTTGAATTGAATGGAAACTTTAAAGGAATAATCCAGAAGGCCATTCAGTGATAGAGTTAGCTCAGGAGTAACAGGAAGAAGTAAATATTTTCGTGAATTGACAATGAAGAAGTGGAAGAATGGAGATTGCTCCTGGTTGTTATGAGGTTCACAGAGCTCAACTGATTTAGATTCAATATTTATTGTAATTAACTGCTTGACCTTGCAAGAGGCCATCAGGGAAAAGTTCAACAGGAATATCAGATAGTTAGAAGGGAATTCAGGGGAGGGAGGGGATGGGGAAGAGCAAACAGCAAGGGGGTTGCATCAGTCATATGAGTGACATTTATTGTCACTGTTTGAATTGTTTCCTTTATCAAACAGCTCTAGAATGAGCAAAGAAACAGCTAATACTGCATTTGTTAATGAGTCAGTTGAAACAGACGTAAGAGAAGGATGGGACGAAGTGATGTTGCAATGGGATAAAAAGATTTCTGTTATCCCTCAGTTATTGATGAAAAGGAATCTCTAAGACACCGCTATCATAAGGAAATTGCTTAAACATTTCAGAAGGAGGGGAATCATTTTTATGTATCTTAAGTCATACGTTTACATCTAGACAAATAAGTGAGGTTTTTGTCTGACATAAATCTCTAACCATCAGTGAAGTATTTCATAAAATGAAGAAGAGCGTGGTAGGGGATATTATATAGCGTAAGGTATGGTATGTATCTTTGCTGGATGAAAAGGAACATTAGAATTAATGCTCTCATCTTGGGAAAGTGATTTAAATTTGGCTGTGGATGCAGTGTTTCTGCAAAATATGGCAAATTAAAGGACTTGGTATTTTCTCTTGCATTCCCTTTGTGGGTTGCAAGTTTCAGGGTAAAGCTGTTATCATAATTTAGTGTTTTACCAGTTTCCCCGACAGCTGCCCGGCATTTACCACCCAGTTCCAAAATTATGACTTGGTACCTTCATAAAAAGAAACAACACTGCTCAAGGTCAAAATTGGATGTGTGATATCTGATATATTGTTTGTGATAATTTAATGACACTGTGAAGTCATATGTATCAGGTTTGAT